>CM060348.1:19457017-19462017 GCA_030674155.1 Stramonita haemastoma
GTGTGTGTGTGTGTGTGTGTGTGTGTGTGTGTGTGTGTGTGTGTGTGTGTGTGTGTGTGTGTGTGTGTGTGTGTGTAATGGGGTGCTGCTAGGATTGTGACAGATAAAGTACAACAGATAAAGATGTAGCGAACTTATAGACCAGATGCTTTCTTGTTGTAAATGTTTTTTCCCTATTCAAATGTCATCATACCAGTGGTAAAACAAACGGATAGAATGATTTGCTTTGCTTTGATTGATTTGATTTGATTTATTGTTTTATATCGAGGATAATGGAATAAGCACTCTTGTGCTTTTTCACACCCAGTCCCCGTGTGTATGCAGTTCTGTAAATGCATCTGTTCCCACCCGCACCCGCCTACTCTTACGAAAAGCGGAACAGGATTTAACGTATGCGCAGGATGTTCTGCGTGTGTTCGCACTCTTTCAAACATGCCGCGGAGATGGCTTGGCTCTTTACAATCCTCCTCTGCTGTATGTTTGAAATCACTGTGTGACTGCAGTGAGTGACATAGTTATTTAACATGTGGTAATTATGCTTTAGTTCGGTCAAAAGTGAAATCTTTGGCTTGTGTTCAGCTATGTCTGAATTCTCTCGGACTTGTCCTATAGGAAGTTCTCTTTACTTGTAGCATAGCATCATTTTTTTACGTGTCTACTGTTATATCCATTGTTTCTATGAGGTTTCTTCTTTTTTCTTTCTTTTTTCTGGAGATTGTTGCCGAGAGCTTCTTTCATGATTGTTGCTATGGGTGCTTTTATGTGCGCTCAATATTGTGTTGCTTGGCCAGGTATCCGTTTACTGATACATCTAAGGTAAAAGGACATAAGTTTTGTTTAATGGGTTTTAGTTGTTGTCAAAACCTGAACTCAACAAAACCCTGAGAAAGGCAAAACAGACAGAGAAATAGAGGGAACTGGTTGTCAAATCTTCAGGGGTGCCCCAACGGTCGCTAGACTAGGGGATAGATAGATAGCATTTACATTTTGTTTCTCTAACAACATCATGTAGAACCTTGTTTCTGTGTGCAGTTATTTTTAATACTTACATGAAAACAAGAAGAACAAAATAATGTTTGAAGGGAATGAAGAAGAAACGGATCAAAAGGAACTGTTTGGTGAATATGATGGAAACATGCCATTTCTAGTAAACCTAAAAGATATTTTAATTGTAGTGCACAATCACCTTCACTATTCTCTTCATTGTTTAGGATGTCACCTTTGCTGTAGATCATGCAGCGTTGATACTTGGCCCTTTTGTATGATTAGGCATCACTTGTCTTTGTAACTGTCATAGCATGATATAGTTTACTGATTAGGTTCACTTTTTACATCATTTAACTGCAACAGAGTGCAGCTATTTGATCTGCTGTGTCTCTGTACAAACTCTCGGCGACGACAGCACGGTCAGACAGTGGGAATGTGGCCTTTGCAAAGAGGCTGCATAAATACTACACTTTACCGCTACGGGCTATGTGTGTGCAACGGAGGGTTTTCGACCACCCCCAACGATACAGAACATCGCATAATTCGCAGGTGTGGATCTAAATTTGATCCACGATGCTGCATTTGGCAGAGCCGATTGCATGGGAAGTAATCTCATTACTGCCCCGTCACATAACCAAACCCAAAATTAGTCGCTGTAGACCAACAGTATTAATCAAAACTTAATCATCGTTTTCGAAACATTTTAGTGTTGTTTGTATTACTATACCATGAATCGTGACTGGATTAGTATTCCCTAAAAACAATATTATTAGTGTGTTGCATTATGATGGCATACATGTATTTGCACACATAGTTCCAATGTAACATCTCAGTTAGAAAAGCTGCAGGCTCATAAATCATGGCTTGAACTATTCTAGTTTGGCCCCGGCCAAAAGTTGTGCCCATTATTGATGCTAGCTGATTGCCAAGGCCTACACTAAAATGTTGTTATGTTGTAAAATGTTGTGTTGAAATTTCCTTCAGCCATGAAAAGCTCTTAACATTACAGCCTTCATTCTCCTTTAAAATAGAAAAAAAAAATCTCAAGTTGGAGTATGCTCTGCTCTGCTCTGCTCTGCTCTGCTCTGCTCTGTTGGGTGTGATTGTATTTTCATGTCTGATTGTGTCTGGCCAGTCACAGACATTGGCTGACAGTGCTCCACCAGTGACAAATAATGTCAGGAAAAACGTGAGGAGAATCAAGAATCATTCCTCCACAATGTGGCTGTCTGGAGTAGGGCTAAACTTGCCAACCTATGTTCTCTGGCTTTGGGAATTGGAAACGTCTACTGTGATAAAGTCCTGTGCCGAATCTGTTTTCAGTTGTCCATTGTCTGAAACATGTTTTAGTCTTTAGTTAAAAGTATTAGCACAAAAGTGGTTTCTTCACTTTCAAATGTAATTAAACTAATTTACTAAATGACCTTACATTCAGCTACTGTCTTATTGTTTTAAACTCGACTGATTCCTTAAACTCCACTACTAAATAGCCTAGCAGTTAAGCAGCATGAGTCAAGTATGAACATTTCGTAAAAAAAATTCTAGATGTAAATGCATGTGCTGTAAATGCAATTTTTTTAAGATATTTTAAAATATATACTACAGCATCGTTGCCAATGTGATGATATCCATTGTTTATAAGCGTACAATAATTGTATCATTTTCATGTTCAATTTGCTTAGGAAAACTACATCCCATATTTGCCATTCCAGATCAGTAATCAAGTTTGGTTCTTGTATAGCTGTATTCGTACTTTAGGAATAATACGCAGACTTTGGAATGATTAGTTGTGATTGGGAATAAACGAGCATGATTCAACGCCTGTCTCAAACTGTAGTGGAAGCAAAACAGGACTAGTTTCAAAACAGTTCTAGATAGACAAGTTGCTCATGAAGTGAGTACAGACCACAATAAGTAAAACAGTTCAGTCCCTCAACAATCTCCCTTAGTGTCAGCAGCTTGGGATAATCAGGGTTCTGTTCTGATCTGATCTGTGTGGTGTGATAGTATTTCCATTCATCTTGGTGTCTGACCAGTCACAGACATTGGCTGACAGGGGTCTCCCCGTGACAAATAATGCCAGGGAAAAACGTGAGGTGAATCAAGAATCATTTCCTCACAATGTGGCTGTCTGGAGTAGGGCTAAACCTGCCAACGTATGTTCTCTGGCCTTAAGAATTGGAAACGTCCATGGTGAAAAGCCCTTTGCTGAATGTGCTCTCTATTCCCCATTGTCTGAGACATGTAATAGTTGTTAGTTAAAAGTATTAGCACAAAATCCGTTCCTTCACTGTCAAATGCGATTAATAAAATTAATTTACTGAGAGACCTTACAATAAGCTACTGTTTTAGTGTTTTAAACACGTCTGATTCCTTAAACTCCACAACTTAATAACCTAGCAGTTAAGCGACATGAGTCAAGTGTGAACATTTTGTAAGGACTTCTAGGTAGAAATGAAAATGCTGTGAAGATGATTTTTCTTAAAATGGTATCGTTGTCAATGTGATCCTATCTACTTCTTAAATGAGTACACTAATTGTGTCATTCGTATGTTCTATTTCCTTAGGAACATTAGTTCCTATATTTGCCATTCTAGGTTAGTAATCAAGTTTGGTTCTTGTATAGCTGTGCTCTGACCTTGGGAATGAATAGTTTTGATTGGGAATAAATGAACGTGATTCAACTGGTGGAAGCTAAACAGGGGTATTTTCAAAACAATTCTAGACAGACAAGCTGTTAATGAAGTGAGTACAGACCACAATAAGTAAAACAGTTCCACCAATCTCCCTTAGTGTCAGCAGCTAGGGACAATCACGGTTCTGCTCTGATCTGATCTGTGTGGTGTGATAGTATTTCCATTCATCTTGGTGTCTGACCAGTCACAGACATTGGCTGACAGGGGTCTCCCCGTGACAAATAATGCCAGGGAAAAACGTGAGGTGAATCAAGAATCATTTCCTCACAATGTGGCTGTCTGGAGTAGGGCTAAACCTGCCAACGTATGTTCTCTGACTTTAACTATTGGATACGTCCATTGTGAAAATATCCCTGTGCCGAATCTGCTTTCTGTTGCTCACTGTCTGGAACAAGTATTAGTTGTTAGTTAAAAGTATTAGCAACACAAGTCTGTTTCCTCACTGTCAAATGTAATCAATCAGGTTAATTTGCTAGATGACCTTACAACCAGCTAATGTCTTAGTCTGCAAAAGAAGGCTGTTTCCATAAACCCCATTACTAAATGACCTTACAGGTAAAGAGAAATGAATCAAGTGTTTAAAGTTAATAAACATTCTTTGCATGACCATGTGTGCTATAAATACACCTTTTTTCAAACTCTATCTTGTACTGTAATGTATCGCAAAAAGGACCTGTACACTGCCTTTAAGAAATAGCATTGTCTCGTTGGCAATGTCAATTTTGTTAGACATCGTTCATATTCCAAGTCATGAATCAAAATTCCTCTAGAACAATTTCAGTGCCAAAGAAATCCAAACGACTTGCAGATACAAGTAAACATGTTTATAAAGGAAACAGTCAACGAAATTAAGGAGAACTATAATGTGGACGCTCTTAGTGATATCTTATGTATTTAAATAGGTTGCACTACTAGACAATTGATGACAGATTTTCGTCTGCTTTCTACTTACTATCCCCCTACATCCCTTACATTTGTATTGTGGCCCAAGGCCGAAGTACAATTAAAATGTTCAGGGTTCAGAGTTCTGCCCTCTCTCTCTGTGTCTGTGTCTGTCTGTTTGTCTGTCTGTCTGTCTGTCTGTCTGTCTGTCTCTCTGTCTCTGTCTCTGTCTCTCTCTGTCTCTGTCTCTGTCTCTCTCTCTCTCTCTCTCTCTCTCTCTCTCTCTCTCTCTCTCTCTCTCTCTCTCTCTCTCTCGCATACACATATATGCACATACACACATTAACACGCAACCCCCCTACACACACGCACGCCAGCACACCTTGCTAAATCCTGAAAAATAGCACCCAATGGTACAGATAACCACCACACACA
>CM060348.1:19467017-19472017 GCA_030674155.1 Stramonita haemastoma
ACTTGTTCTCGAATGCTTGGATTCTCCTCTCTAACTCTGCTGTCAGAGTCCATGATTCACAGCCATATAGGAGGATAGATATCACGAGGGATTTGTAAAGGTGGTATTTGGTGCAGAAGCTGATGTTGTTGCTTCTGATAATCCTCTGGAGTCTGACTAGAGCAGATGTTGCTGTTGCAATGCGAGCTTTCACTTCATTGTTTGATGTGCCATCTTTTGTTAGGATGGAGCCTAAGTATTTGAATTGGCTCACCTCTTCTAGTATTTCTCCATTCATCTTTATTTCCGTGATGTCATTACTCGCGCTGTTGACCATGATCTTTGATTTCTCTGTACTGACCTCCATGCCGTATGCGCTCGCTCGATCTGTTAAATTGTCTGTGAGGATTTGCAGTTCTTGTTTGCTGCTGCCCATGAGGTCAATGTCATCTGCAAATCTGAGGTTGCAAAGGGGTCTTCCACCAATGGAGATGGAAGTGTGGTGGTTTTGCAGTGTCTCTGTCATGATGTTTTCGAGGAAGAGGTTGAAAAGTACAGGTGAGAGAAGGCAGCCCTGGCGAACCCCAACCGTGGTCTTGAAGAACTCGCCCACGTGATTGTTTATGAAGACTGCACTTCTTGCGTTCTCGTACAGAGCCTTGATGACTTCAATTAGGCAGCTGTCAATGTTGAAGTGCCTGAGTACTTGCCAGAGGCCGTCATGCCATACCCTGTCAAAGGCCTTTTTGAAATCTATGAAGTTATGGTACAAGTCTTTTTGGTGTTGGAGATGCTTCTCTATCAGAATTCTCAGATTGAAAATTTGTTCCATTGTGCTGCGTTTTGGTCTAAAGCCCGCTTGTTCTTCTGCCAGGAGTTTTTCCGCTTGGTTTTTCAGTCTGTTGAGGACTACCTGCAGCATGATCTTGCTAGGATGACTTATGAGACTGATGGTTCTGTAGTTCTGGCATTGCTTAAGGTTTCCTTTCTTTGGCAGGGGTATTACAAGAGACTGTGTCCATTCTTTTGGCCATTCTTTGGTGTCGTGGATCTTCTGACAAAGTTCTGTGAATCGCCTTGCTGTTTCATTCCCTCCATTTTTTATGAGTTCAGCTGGGATGTTATCGATTCCAGGGGACTTCCCCTTCTTCAATTGTTTAATAGCTGCATCTACTTCACACCTTAGTATTGGTGGGTCTTTATCTTGGTGTTCAGGGGGTTTGTCAGAAACTATGTTGGTATCTGGGCGTAGTGGGTAGTTATACAATCCCTCACAGTATTCTGTCCAGCGTTGGAGGATGGCATTGCTTTCCGTTAAAAGATTTCCTTCTTTGTCTTCTATAACAGAGGCTTTAGGCTGTGTGGTTTTCGTTAGTGCTTTCAAAGTGTCGTAAGCTGTTTTGCTGTTTCCCTTGGCCATTCCAGCTTCAATGTTGTTGCATTGTTCTTCTATCCACGCTTCTTTGGCTTCTCTCATCTTTTTCCTCACTTCTCTATGGCTATCCATGTATTTCTTGTAAGCTTCTTGACTTGTGAACTTTTGTTTCTTAAGTTCTCTTCTTTTGTCGCAGAGATCAAGAACCTCATTTGTCACCCAGGGTTGTTTCTTTGTTCTGCTTCTTCCTAATGTTTCTTCTGCTGCTGTCGTTAGCACTTCTTTGATGTTGTTGGCCAGTGTGTCCACATCATTGTCGATGGCTGTGAGTGCCGCGAACTTTCCTCCAATGTTGGCTTGGAAGATCTCAACCACTGTTGGGTCTTTGAGTTTTTCCAGGTCGAATCTTATGCGTGGGCTTTTTGGCTGGTGTTTTGCTTTCAGTTTCAGCCTGATGGTGGTAAGTACAAGGTCGTGGTCACTGCCAATGTCAGCTCCTGGGAATGTTCTTGTGTTTGCCTTGTTTATGCTGGATTTGAATCTTTGGGGTGACAGAATGTAATCAATTTGATTATGAATCAGACCATTTGGTGAGTGCCAGGTTGATGTTCTGGATGGCTTGTGAGGGTGGAGTGTGTTAGCCAAAGTCAGTTTGTGCTTCTTTGCGAATTCCAGCAGCCGCTGTCCTCTGTCATTTGTTTCTCCCAGTCCAAATCGTCCTGTGGTTCCTGCCCAGGTGTCATAGGCATCAGGTCCCACCTTAGCATTCCAGTCGCCTTCCACAATAAGGATGTCTTTTTTGGGCGTTTTGGAGATGACGTTTTCAAGTTCTTCATAGAATTCTTCTATCTGGTCATCATCGTAGTCAGATGTTGGAGCATACACTTGGATGATGGTGAGATTCTGGGGTTTTGCAGAAACTCTGATTGAGATGAGTCTGCTGGATACTGGTGTGCAGCTGATGATGCTTGACACAATCTCTTTCCTGACAATAAAGCCTACTCCATGTTGATGTAGTTTCTCTCTCCGCTGTACCATATTTTGTGGCCGTCTTGCGTGGTTGTTTCTCCGAAGCCAATCCATCTGACTTCCGCAAGCCCTATGATGTCCCATTTATACCTCTGTAATTCATGTGTAAGTTCCTGTACTCTTCCTGCTTGGTACAGAGTCCTCACATTCCATGTACCAATGGTTGCCCCTTTAGCTGGAAGCTTTAGTGTTTGTTCTGCCCCAGTAGCACACTTGTCACTCCCACCCTGGAGGCTTGCAGTGGGTAGCGCGGTCGTTGTTGATCCGGGCCTCGACCGATCCGGCATGTCTTTCTGTTTTGTTGTTCTCATCATGTCCTTTCAGTGGGCTTGAGGAAGCTTGGTGGCGCCCATCTCCTCTCCAAGACTCCTACTGGTGGTTAAGAATGCACCAGCCCCTCACAACGTTTCGCCCGCCAGTAGAAGCGGTTACCGGGGTGTGGGTGGGTTAAGGACCCGGACCCAGAAGTGAGAGTTGAGTGCCAAGTGAGGACCAGTGCTCCCGTCCATCCCGAGGGATGCTACTGCCAGGTTTACAAAGGTACCACCTCTCCTTAAGCACCCCATACACCCCAAAATATATATATATATATATAACAAAATCAGTCAGTGGAGACAGACACGTGTCAGCCACTTAATTCCCTTGACTGGTCAGACACCTATAGAAGTTTTGAAGACATTACTCTCTCAACAGCTCCATTTCTGAACTGCTGGCCCGGAATTTTTTTAAAAAAGACACAACTATCAGTCAGTAATCAGACTATTATTTATTTTTTAATTTTAAACCACTTTATGTGACAGCGGATTTCTCTGCGTGAATTTCGGGCTGCTTTCCTCGAGAGGAGCGCATTGCCACAAGGGCAGCGCTACCCAGTTGTTGTTTTTTTTCATTTTCCTGTCTGCAACTGTATTTGTTTCCCTATCGGAGTGACTTTCTACATTTTTTTTCACGTTCAACCAACCCTCTTGTTGCTGTGGGGTTTCTTTTACGTGTCCTAAATAATTCGAACCCGGGTCAGCAGATCACGAGTGCAAGGTGCAACGCTCTAAATACCAAGCTATCCCGTCTCACAAATCATTGTTGATCATATACGTTTCTTCTCTCCAGTTTAATCTGCTCTCGCATTAGATAAAATATTCTTTGCAGTGCACTTTGTGTACATTTTTTCATTCGTCTCCACCAGCACACAGTAGCCTATTCCACTTAAAAGTGGAACGGGTTTTAACATGTTGTTCTGCGTGCGTTCTCACACGGACCTCAGTTGAGTGTCTCGTCCTTAGGATTTTTTGGGAGAGTGGAGTCGGCACTGATGTTAACTCCAGAGGATAAATCCTCTTGAACAAGATTTGAACCCAGGTCAGAGGATTACGATCGTATCACTCTAACCACAAGGCCATCCCGTGTCCCATTCAGTATGTTAGCTCATTTGTGTGTCTTCTTTAGTCTCACTGGAATGAGTTACTATAGAGGGTGAGGCAGCTTAAAGAAAAACAGTAAACTTAACCAGTAAAACAGCCAACCAAAAACGCCAACTGACAAACTCATCATGAATAAATTCAAAGTGGAACAAACAGATGTATATACTGATATTGAGAAAGTAATTAAAAGACAAAATGACCACAAAAACGTACATACCGGATGTCGTGTTCAATTCTTTAAAAAAATGAAGAAATTTTATCAAAGTCGTGCTCACTAACATTGTCATTATCATCATCATTTTATTTTCAATGGATAATTTTTTTTTTTTATAGATATTTGACTTACTTATTTTATAAATCGATCGGTGGCTCAATCCTGTAAATTTTTCCAAGACTAATTGGTTCCTTGAATAATCAATTGACTGATCAATATAATTCAAACTATTGAGTAATCCATTGATTTATCAGTTGCATCACCACTCTTGAGTAATCAATTAATTGATCAATATCCTCTTTACTCTGTGGCAGGATCATCTTAAAACCTCCATTTCATCAGTCTAGTCAGCAGAAAGCTGTTCTGACGCGTTATGTCTCAACCACGTGCTTTGTCACAATTTGTGATAGAGTGCATTGCCTCCTTAACTAATGTTAGCAAACATCACACATAGCTGTCAACTTCTGCCACTTACAGCTACTATCCATTTCATCCCAGTCCAGTCCAGCCCAGCTGTGGATAGCTAGTGCAAATAATGGCAGCAAGTAAGTTCCTTTAGAAAAACAGTAGAAACAAAACTCTGTGAACACTCTGCCGTTACATTCTTCAGTTTTTTTATACTGTTTTATGAGTGTGACAAAGTGCGTTCGTGTTTGTGTGTTTCTTTTTTCTGGTATATTCTGGATCTCAGGACAAATTCCCTAGTAAGATAAGGTTGTATCATTAGTTTGTTACTCTTTTTCGTAAAGTAAATGATCCTCTGCTATCATAATCATCACATGTTTGAAGAAGCTTTATCATTGCAAAATATGAGACACTGACGATTTGTTACAAAATGCACCAATCTGCTTTTTTTTTTTTGCATGAATAAATGTTCTTACTGCTGAATTACCTAATACAGTAGTTTTTGCAGTAGTTGTATCAGTCTAGACTGACAGTTATTGAAGATTTGTGACAAATCATATTAACCAAAACTGAACTCGAG
>CM060348.1:19474517-19484517 GCA_030674155.1 Stramonita haemastoma
TGAGAGAGAGAGAGAGAGAGAGGAGGAGAGAGAGAGAGAGAGAGAGAGAGAGAGAGAGAGAGACAGAGACAGAGACAGAGACAGAGAGACACAGAGACACAGAGACACAGAGACACAGAGAGAGACAGAGAGAGAGACAGAGAGAGAGACAGAGAGAGAGAGAGAGGGGGGGGGGGGCGCAGACAGATAGACCAAACAAAAAAACCCAGAAACGGACAAAGACAGACACAAAAAACAGAGAGACAAAAACAGAAAGAGACAGAGAGACATGCAGACACACGAACACATACAAACAAACAAACCAGAGAAACAAGGCAGACAGACAGACACACAGAGAAGTAAGAGGAGGAAACGAGAAGAAAGAAGAAAGAAAGTTTTAAGAAGTCTTGGAAATGTGTCTACTGGTTTTCAGGTCATTCCAGAGCACCAACCCTCACCGCATTCCTAATCCACCCCACCTCCCATTCCTCCCATCCATCTTAAACCCATTCTCCTTTCTGGTTCTTGATGGCTTCAACAAGATGTCTTCAAAAGTAGTTACAAGAATACCATTCAGTAGTAGCACAACGAGGGATGAAACATCAAAACACGATATTTATTTCATATATGCATATATTTATGTATATATATATATATATATATATATATATATATATATATATATATATATATATATATATATATATATATATATATATATATATATATATATGTATATATATATATACATTATATATATATAGTAATAGTAGTAGTAGGCACTCATCAGTCTCGGAAGACTATGGAGTTGCGCACTAGTCTTTAGAGCGCAAAGCCTGGGCAAGTATGTATGGAGGGCAAGCTGTTACCCATGCAGCAGACCCCCCTCTCCACGGCACTGGAATGATCCATTGGAAGGGCATTGACCGATACGAATTGTTCCAGTACCGTCGCAGGAGCCACCAGAACGTTGCCATATACCTACAGCCCCGAACCGCTCTGGGACTCCAACTCCCCGATTTTTCCTCAGGGATGGTGTAAAAAAACACGACACCTGTGTGCATGCTGGTTTGTTTATAATTTTGTCATCCGCTCCTACCGGCACACGATGGCCTACTCTTCCGAAAGGTGGAACGGGGTTTTAATATATATATATATGTCTCCTACACACACAGATATAGATAGATAGATAGATAGATAGACAGATAGATAGATAGATAGATAGATAGATAGATAGATAGATAGATAGATAGATAGATAGATAGATAGATAGATAGATAGATGTGTGTGTGTAGGACTGATATATATATATATATATATATATTATATATATATATATATATATCCTACACAAGTGGCACAAGAAGATAATTGCACAACTTATTGAATAGCATTTATTGAAAGTCAGATTAGACACTTTATTTTCTCCCCTTTGGCACATATGGCTTATCCAATTACAAACTGAATAAGAAAAAAATGATGTTCAAAGTAGCAAACATATGTTTTTCTTTTAGACAACAGGATACGTATAGGCTAAAACTATTTGAATGCAATAAATTGCACAAATAGTTCTTTTTTTCTATTGCAAATTAACATAGTTATTATATAACTAAGTAGCTAAAAATAAAGAAAAAATCAAGCACAGCATTTCATGTTTTGGGGTTTGACGTAATAAGCTAGGTATAAAACTAAGTGAATAAAAGAAATCGAAAGTCAAAGTGCTAACATTTGATGGGGTTTTGTGTAACACAATACAGTAGGTGTGCAACTAATAGATATACAAGAAATTCCAAAAAGTCTTAACATTGTATGTTTTCATTCTCTTCTTTACCAAAGATAATGAGGAACGGAAATAAAGAAGAAGACACACTTATATGAAAAAATTACATGAGAAACAACAACGCGTTGCGTAAAGGGCGAGAATCACGTACAGCTAATGGTGTGGTGGTGTTGGTATATCAGTACACGCACTTGAGAGCTTTTTTTTTTTTTTCACATCCAGTCTGTGGGTGCATACAGTTTGTAAAATATGTCATCCCTTTCCACAGGCCCACAATGGCCTACTCTTCCGAGAGGCAGAACAGGTTTTAATACAGACTAATGCTGTTCTGCCTGTGATAACACACGCAACCTCGGCTTTCAGTCTCATTCGAAGAATGTATCACTATGTGTTAAAAGACACAAGAAAACGCCATTATTTTATAGAACCATACACAGGTGGGTCATTTTATTTATACCTTGATAGGTAAGTATAGGCAAAATTTCTAGAAGTTTGTCACAGACGAAAGTGATATCTCTATAGCACAGAAAGATATCATACCATTTCTATTGAAAACTGTCTGCGCTAAAATAAATAACTTCTCTGCTTGTTCTCCTTACATCTGAGACACAAAAGTACTAAGCATGCACTATACTGAAACAAGATAATGCATGTATTTTGAGGTTGTATCTTTCTTAATAGTTATCCCAGCAGTAATCAGATATCCCAGTTTGAAAGACAAACTATCCCAGCAGTCAGGATTTGTATATATCTTATTATGTGGACTCAAAAACTAAAAAGAAAACGCTAATAAAGGAGTCTTATATAAAATACTACCAATGGTAGGATGTATACTGAGGAACGTACACACAAATCTACACGCTATACTAATCATCACGCTTGCAAAAACGTATAGGTTTTGTACAGGGTTACACAATGTGTGTTGGGTATATGTGACGCTCCACCACACAAGGAGTCGCATTGCACCAGAGGACAATTTTTAGTTATTGACATTTAATTAATCTGCAATTAAATGGCTATACAATAGAAAAAACAGATTGAAAGTCGGACAATTCTATGAAAAGTTATGACAAGTTGAAATGATAGACTGCAGGAAATGACAAAACGAGAAATGGACAAGTTAAGCATCATAATGGATGGTCAGAGTGAGGGATTGGGCATTTTTAAAGCACGTTTAAAATCAAAAGGATACAAAATTATGAGCTAATATTTCATTACGAGGTAGAATAATTGCTATAATTTTATAACCAATCAAAATCTGAAAATAGCCAAGTTGACCCCACCTACCTTTAATGGCTTCTAGCAGACAAGTGGGTTATGTGCTAAGCAACTCATTTCGTGGTGGAGCGTCACATATACACCACTTAGCATTGCGCTACATTTTCAATGAAGGTGAAAGTAAGAACTGTGGCTCCGGCACCATTAATTCCACCTCGCCTTGGCATCGATCTGCTCCGGTCTGGGTCTTAGTGAACAGAACATCCGCAACCTTTCCTTTTAAATATGTATGAGTCTTTCTCTCTGTCTCTGTGTGTCTCTGTCTCTGTGAGTCTCTGTCTCTATGTGTCTTTGTCCCTCCGTCTCTGTGTCTCTGTCTTTCTCTGACCCTGTCTGTCTGTCAGTCTGTCTGTCAGTCTGTCTGTCAGTCTGTCTGTCTGTCTGTCTGTCTGTCTGTCTGTCTGTCTGTCTGTCTGTCTGTCTGTCTGTCTGTCTGTCTGTCTGTCTGTCTGTCTGTCTGTCTGTCTGTCTGTCTGTCTGTCTGTCTGTCTGTCTGTCTGTCTGTCTCTCCTCTCTCTCTCTCTCTCTCTCTCTCTCTCTCTCTCTCTCTCTCTCTCTCTCTCTCTCTCTCTCTCTCTCTCTCTCTCTCTCTCTCATTTTTTCTCTCTCTCTCTCTCATTTTTTCTCTCTCTCTCTCTCTCATTTTCTCTCTCTCTCTCTCTCTCTCTCTCTCTCTCTCTCTCTCTCTCTCTCTCTCTCTCTCTCTCTCTCTCTCTCTCCTCTCTCTCTCTCTCTCTCTCTCTCTCTCTCTCTCTCTCTCTCTCTCTCTCTCTCTCTCTCTCTCTCTCTCTCTCTCTCTCTCTCTCTCTCTCTCTCTCTCTCCTCTCTCTCTCTCTCTCTCTCTCTCTCTCCTCTCTCTCTCTCTCTCTCTCTCTCTCTCTCTCTCTCTCTCTCTCTCTCTCTCTCTCCCCTCTCTCTCTCGTTACCTCTCTATCATTCCCTTGTTGGTTTGTTCCTGCTCTTTCAACCCAGACAAACAGTACCCAAGGGTATCCCAATTTTCCTGATAAGAAGCTTGCAACCAAATAGATACCTGTGTTGTTGTTTTTTTTAACTTAAACATGTTAAAAAGAAAAACATAAAAGAAAACATAAAAAAACATTAAATGACAAGGCCAAAGCTGTGTGTTTCTTTTTTTTTCTTTTACTTTAAAGGTGCAAAACAGCAGTTAGTAAATATTTGACCATGTGATTATCAACGTTAAAAAATTAAGAGAACATAAAGAGCACACGTACACTTTCAGGCAGCAACTCAGTTGAATATTTTTTTTATAAATAAAAATCTAATGACTCATTAAAATCAGCTACAACACTCCTCTCCCCTTCAAAGAGAATCACGAAATAAGAATCCGGGTAAACTATTGCTTGAAAAGTGGGGGAAAAAATGCAAGAATTGAAGAATAAGAAAAGAAGCGATTTGGTGAATAAATGTAGAGATCAATAAATAAACCAGAAAATGGAGAAATGAAGAAATAAAAGAAAGAAAGAAAGAAAGAAAGAAAGAAAGAAAGAAAGAAAGAAAGAAAGAAAGAAAGAAAGATAGGAAGAAAGAAAGAAAGAAAGAAAGAAAGAGAAAGAAAGAAAGAAAGAAAGAAAGAAAAGAAAGAAAGAAAAAAGAAAGATAGGAAGAAAGAAAGAAAGAAATCTGTATAGACTGTACGATACGTAAAGCCAAGAATTGAATAGCGAAAAATGTGCAGAAATAGAACACACACGCACACGCACACACACACACACACACACACACACAAACACACACACACGCACACACACACAAACGCGCGTGCGCGCGCACACACACACACACACACACACACACACACACACACACACACACACACACACACACAATCAAAACCAATGCAGTTAATCAGGGCAGGACGGGAAAAAAAATTACAGGAAGGACATAAATACACACACAATATACATTACCGACTGCAGGCGATAGGAAAACAAAAACAAAAAAAAAGAAAAAAAGATTCCCACCTCTTGAATCTTTTTTAAAAAAAATTAACAGTAAACAAATAACCAAGAAAACAACCAAAACAAAGAGAAGACTGAATTGATTCAACATCTCTTTTATTTTCAATAGTACCTGCTTATTGACAATACCAGGTATATCATTCTTTACCTTCAAACATTCAATCAGTACCAATGACAACCTAGCTTAATTAATTGTTTCTGAATACACGATGACAGTTCTGTGTTTTATTGTATTACGTCTAAAAACTAGATTTTCTTTTCCCTTTTTTTATGAAATAGATACAAACATCTTGTGTCAGTGGGAAACAGTAATATTTGGTGTTATGCACGAAACATCATTTCTAAAACAGTTATTTTAGACAAAAAGGCAAAATATTAGATTTTTTGTTTTTAAATTAAGCCAGAGAGTTGTCAAACATCTGCACAAAGAACATTACTAAAATAAAACAAGTGTTCTAAAAACATTTCTCTCTAAAAATCCATCAGATGCTTTAAATAAATGCAAGGAAAAAAATATCCATGTACAAAGAAAACTGATATAAAATGTAACAGCAGCAATTTCTGCCAAACCTTTTGTTGTTGAAAGAAAAACGGAGCCAAAACCCACACTTCTCTTCAGCACATCTCGTGTTCAGTTTGTCTATCCCAGTTTGCAATAATCAAGACATCAACAGCACAGCAACAGCAATCAGCATGATGACTTCCAAATGGTCAGAGTGACAAGAAAATGGCGGTGACGATATTTGAATTTGATGTAATCATCACAACAAGAAATGTGTTTTTGTTTTTTTTAATTACACCATCGTCAAGTTTTCCACGTTCTGCTTCTCGTTATTTGAAACATATTCTTGCCGCAAACGTTAACAAGGTAGCCTTTTAAGCATTCTGTTTTTAGTCTTTTTTTCTTTTCTTTTCTATTTTGTTTTGTTCATCCACTAGAGCTGTGAGGTTTAAAAATGGTGAGAATGTCTACGTATGCAATCGTTTTCGACAACCATAAAGGTTGCTGTATTCTGGTTTTGAGTAACATTGTTTCAATTAAACTGCTCCCTGCGCAAGCGTGCGTTTGTGTGTGTGTGTGTGTGTGTGTGTGTGTGTGTGTGTGTGTGTGTTGTGTGTGTGTGTGTGTGTGTGTTGTGTGCGTGTGTGTGTGTGTGTGTGTGCGTACATACATACATACATACATACATACATACATACATACATACATACATACATACATACATACATACATACATGCATATCCTTATACACAGTACAGATATAAATACATGCATGCACACACACAAACATTAAAAATAGGTGATGAGTTCATCATAGACTTTGATATATACAAATCTTTACAACCATCAATCAAGAGGAAAATGGGAATAAGAAAAACAAACACAAAAAGTCATCGTTTTCGAATCTGTTATACAATCACTATTATTGTTTACTATCTTTTTAATCTGATGACAAAGTGTTTAGGCTTTATGCTGTAGCGCTGTAAATAGGATCTGTGATGCCTCATTGTTTGCAAATCACAAAGTGCCTTTGGTTTCCTCACGAGTGGGACTAGAATGATATTCTATAGTTTGATTGTTTTCCCTGTTGTGCTGTTAATGACTTTCTTTCCTATGAACATTTATTAAATACTTTTTTTTAATCCTATACAAAAACAAATTGAGAAGATGCATCTCATACACATAGTTGTGACGAGCTACGCTTTCTAAGTTTTAGATAACTTATACAGTTTCCGTTGCGAGTAAATGCAGTCACACACATTTCTATATCCATGCTTTATAGTGTTGTTGTTTTTTCCCTCCCAAGTACCTCATTAAACAGTATATAATAGAGTTTTACTTTAACTTTACTAAAATATGCTGGCATTATTTTGTATTTCTTTGCCATGTTGTTAATCTATTCTTTTACAATTATTTTACAAATCCTATACTGTATCAAGAAAAGGCAAACGCTGAGTGCTCTTTTCGCATCTGATCATGCCTGATCTTGTCCGGGAAAGAATCGTCAAGAGATATTCTGTAGCACCACGTTTCAGCCGCTTGACTTATTCTCTGCAGGTATGCTTTCAAGTGACTCGCCTGCCTTGCAACGTGAAACAAAAAAAAGAAAAAGTGCTAGGACAATTTAAACGAGCATCCAAAACCCATCTGGGAACTAGAAACCACTTCTGCAAAACACCACAGGTGGTTAAAGTTTAATTAATAACGGAGGGATGTCCCCTGTAACTGTGACAGGTCGATCGGCCATTGTTCTGCTCACTGTCATGGCGGCTTTGGTAACGTTGATGTCTCGCTGGTGAGTGACGAGAGTTGATTAAACACTGCCTCTTTGCGGTAGACACGGATGTGGGGCGTGATGGGGGTTGGGAGTTATCTTTCTTGAACATAAAGTGGTTGACATTTTACCCAGCCTTTATTTTTATTTATTATTTTTTTTTTTTTATTCAACTTGTTAAATGTAATTCTACATGGCAATGACATATTGTTCTTTCCGTATGGACTTTGGTCCTTCTTTATGTTTTTGAAGAATTTATTCATCTTTATTTTTCATTACATCTATTATTTTTTTAGTTGGAAATTTCAGAAGTTTTCTTCTGGTTTGGCTTTTTTTTAAAGTGCTGAGTCACATACAAGGTACAGGAAAATTGCAAATTCACCTCAGCAGCACTTGCCACGAAAAAGGTTTTCAAAATAAAAGTATAATATGAACCAAAAAAGTATAGCATTAACTTTTTTTTTTAATGCCATGGTACACAGAACAGTTAAAACAAAGCGTTCTTTATTTGGCTAAATCCAATACTCTTATGCTTATATGATAATGGAAAAGTCAAAGCTGTACAGTATCAAAGAAAGGCAGGAAACAGATCACGATGTTCTCTGTTTGTTTCTGGGCTAGAGCTTCTAAAGTTCACTAGTGGAAATATTTTGCACATGTATACATCCTTTATTGGCTACCACGAATGTTGTTGCCTTCCCACTTTGTGTGCTGGGGTTTCTGCAACCAGCCAAACGCTGACATGAAGTTACAGGTTCTTTAGCGTGCGTATTTGATCTTCTGCATGTGTGTGTGTGTGTGTGTGTGTGTGTGTGTGTGTGTGTGTGTGTGTGTGTGTGTGTGTGTGTGTGTGTGTGTACACGGAGAAAACTAAGGCATCGGCAGGTCTGCATTTGAAATTGACCTAGGAGATCGTAAAAATCCCTATCCTTATTTCACCAGAAGCCGCCTAAATTCGAACCCTTGACTTCATGGAACAATGGGATTGAAGTCAAATGGTCTTAACAGGAAGGATTTTAAAAACAAACAAAAAATGTTCAAACAAGAAATGATAGAACTATACACAGAATAGTTATTTCGCCTTGTCGTACTCATTCAATTGTATAACTCATCTTAATCCAACATCCAATATTTCAAACAGCAATACTCTCTGTCTATCATTACGCAGAACATCTTGGACACAAGTTAAATCTTGTTTAGCTTTTCGTAAGAGTAGACCATCACGTGCCGGTGGGAACAGATGTCATTTACAAAACTGCAATCGTACGGGAACTATATGTAAAAAAGGATATGAGTTCTTATTATATCATCTTCGATATAAAAATAGTAAGAAAGAAAGAAAGAAAGAAAGAAAGAAAAGAAAGAAAGAAAGAAGAAAGAAAGAAAGAAAGAAAGAAAGAAAGAGAGAGAGAAAGAAAGAAAGAAAGAAAGAAAAAAGAAAGAAAGAAAGAAAGAAAAAAATTACATAAAAATACCAAGTTCTTGACTACACTTTCCATACCAGCCATTACAAAAAAGAAATTACCTGAAAAGTTGGGAGCTGCATTTTCTTTCTAGATCCTCTTTCCACATTGCCTCTCTAATGGTAAGACTTGAAAGTGTTTTCTGCTTTTGTAAAGTTGCAAAGAAAAGCGAAGAAACGCTTATTGTTCCTATCAATATCTAAAGCTTGTGTAGCAGCTGGTACACTGTACAGGGTTCACATTCAGCTCTCTGCATTAACTCCCTTCTCTTTGGTTTGCGTCTTTACTTCTATGCTTTATTTTTCCTTTTTTGTGCTTTTTTTTCAAATAATACACGACAAAAAGTACAAGAGAGAGAGAGAGAGAGAGAGAGAGAGAGAGAGAGAGAGAAGAGAGAGAGAGAGAGAGAGAGAGAGAGAGAGAGAGAGAGAGAGAGAGAGAGAGAGAGAGAGAGAGAGAGAGAGAGAGAGAGAGAGAGAGAGAGAGGCAAGGCAAGGCAAGGCAAGGCAAGGCAAGGCAAGGCAAGGCAAAGTCTTTTATTCGAGGATAATAGATAAGCACTCGCGTGCTTTTTTACATCCAGTCCCCGCCCTTTTCAGGGATACATCAAGTTGAAAATATACTAAACAATTAAAACTTTACGCAGTACCAAACAACACACAAGAATAAAGGACACTATATATGATAAGGTAATAAAATGCACTCTTTGAGAAGACAAAAATCAGAAGTCACAATAAAAGATTTTGATTATGTAGAAAAGAAAAGCATTAGTAGATAAAGAGCAAACAAGAGAACAAAATGAAATAAATGACTGAAAACATCAATCCACCACTATCTGTCAACACTTATACATGTAATATAATTTAATCACACATTTGGATAAAAGGGAGTTGTTGTTTTTTAAACTAACATCCTTATTGGTGGGGGGGGGAGACATACTACCAATAAAATTATAAATAAATAAAATAAAATAACAAAAAAAATACATAAACATCCTAAATGTTTCAAACAAATAGGAATAACATAGAGAGAGAGCTCTAAACTCGAACTCTGAACAGCTTTAATAATAATATGTACAAAGTCCTAAGGCCACAATACACCGGGGAAGAAACCGGAAGAAAATCAATATTCTGATATCATGAACAAGAAAAAGTAGCATAAAAAACCCAACAGCTAATTCTTTGTGGATCGTGATGACAAAAACTGATGAGAGAGAGAGAGAGAGAAAAGAGAGAGAGGAG
>CM060348.1:19493103-19503103 GCA_030674155.1 Stramonita haemastoma
AATAAAGAGTTTGTAGACGACATGAATAGACTGCTAGACCATGCACTAAAAAGCCAGGATGCAGACTGCAATCCTGTTAACAGATGGGAATTAGTGAAAGCAGAAATTCGAAATTTCTGTATTAACTTCGGAAGACGTTTGGCATGTCGTAGAAGAAATGAAAAAGCAGAACTGCAAGCCATGTTAAAGGAGATCGAGACCAGTATTATCAAAGACCCTAGGAACAGCAGTTTACAAAAAGAACTACATAAAGTTAAACAAAAGCTAGAAATTTTAGACATGCACAATGCTAAAGGAGCTCAGGTCAGATCAAGAATAAAGTGGATCGAAGAAGGAGAGAAAAATACAAAATATTTCTGTAATTTAGAAAAAATAAGAAGAAAGAAAAATGTAATGACTAGCCTTGTAACTGCTTCGGGTAACAGAATCACTAACTATACTGAAATAATGGCTCGACAAGTGTCCTTTTATAAAGATCTATATGCTCAAAAAACAGACACTGAAAATGTGGTAAAGGCCACAAAAGAATTTATGAATGGCATTGGATGTCCATGCCTTAATGAAACAGACTCTGGGATATGTGAAGGCCTTGTATCTGTACATGAGGCATCACAGGCATTGGCTAACATGAAAAATGGATCAGCTCCAGGAATGGATGGAATCACCATTGAGTTCATGAAATTCTTCTGGCTAAAATTACAAGATTCAGTCACAGCTTCCTTCAATGAATCATTCCACAAAGGAGAGCTGTCTTATACGCAATATCAGGGTATCATAACACTCATTCATAAGGGTAAAGAACTTGACAGAGAAAGCCTTACCAACTGGAGACCCATAACACTGACAAATACTGATTATAAAATCCTGGCTAAAGCTTTAGGAACTAGACTAGGCAAAGTCATAAACATATTAGTGAATGAGGACCAAGTGGGATACATTAAGGGTAGGAACATAGCCACTGTTATACGGACAATCGATGATGCCGTTAATTACTTAAACAAAACTGGCAAGGCAGGATACCTTCTAGCTATTGATTATACCAAGGCATTTGACTCAATATCAAAATCATTTCTGAATTATGCATTTGACATGTTTGGTTTTGGACCTGATTTTAAAAGATGGGTAGAAATAATCATGAAAAATGCTGCAAGTCGTATCAATTATGGAGGGTGGATATCGGAAAGTTTCAACATAAACTGTGGCATTAGACAAGGCTGCCCCTTTTCACCGCTAGCATTTGTTCTAGCTGTCGAATTGTTGGCTATCAAAGTACGGAACAGCAACATAGCTGGTGTGCAGCTACCAGACACAAATAATGGAATTCCAAAATTCATCAAGATACAACAACTGGCAGATGATACTACCTTGTTTTTGCAAGACTATAACGATATTCTCATTGCAAGAACAATTTTAGAGCAGTTTGCACAATTCTCAGGCCTAAAGCTTAATACACAAAAAACAAAATTATTAGCACTAGGCAATAGCTGCTATAACGAACAAAACATGCCCTTTACAACTGTAGACAGAATGAAAATCCTAGGAGTAGTTTTTGAAAGGAACAAAATGGCTATCGAGATAGAGGACAACTGGAAAAACAGACTTAAAAATGTAACTGGTATGATAAAAGAATGGAGCAAACGAGACCTTAGCATCCATGGTAAAGTTGTAGTCATCAAGACGTTCCTAATTAGTCAGCTTACTTTCATTATGCAATCAGTTGGGCTTCCAAAACACATTCTCACAAACATAAACACAGTTTTATACAAGTTTTTATGGCAAAGAAAACACAGTAACAGGCGTGCTTTTGAAAAAATCAAGCGAAAAGTAATGCAATCTGATTATGAACATGGTGGACTAAACATGATTGATATGACTGAAATGCAGAACATATTTTACTTGCAATGGATGGGTAGATTATTTAATAAAAGGACAAGCAAGTGGTCCACATTCCCTCTTTGGCATTTTTGTAAAATTGCAACAGGAAACCATTTATTCCAAGTTAACTGTTACAGTAAAGAATTGATAGATCTTTCATTAATTCAAAACACTTTTTGGAGAGAAGCGTTTGCGACGTATTTGGATAGCACATCGAAAATCTCACCAAACGATGTACAAGCGGAACATATTGGGGAGCAACAACTGTTCAATAACAGACTCATTAAGTACAAACATAAAGTTCTGAATTTTCAAACGTGGAAAGAACAGGGCCTTAAAACTATTCGTGATTTTACAAATATGGAACAACAGCGAATCATGACTTTAATGGAAGTTGGAGGAGTGCTAAATCAAAATAGGGCAAGGACATTATTTCAGTACAATGCTCTAGTGAATGCCATTCCAAGGTCATGGATTGAATGGATCACTAACGGAGTGGCCAGTTTATTAGCTGAACATTGCAGTACTCCGGAAGCAAGTAAATTTAGTGCTAAACCTAAAACAATTAGACAATACTTAAGATCAAAAAATTGTGAAGAACAACATACACCAAACGCAGCTGAATTTTGGCGCAGGAAATTTAATGTACTTCTTGATAAATGGTTATGGCTTATGCCTAGAGAAGCAACAAAAGAAATCAGACTAAGAGAGCTACAGTGGAAGATTTTACATAATTTATACCCAACTAACATTTTACTACAGAAAATGGGGGTCTCTGATACTATTTGTTGTGATTATTGTCCTAATACGGTTGATTTTGTTGAACACTTTTTCTTTGAATGTTCCCCAGTGAAAGACTTCTGGAATGGTATTGAAAACGTTATCGCCATGGAAACTGGGGAAAAATTGTATCTCTCTGTAACTGATGTTTTATTTGGTTATAACGTAAGGGATAAATCAGATATCAATCGATGGGTTAATAGAGTCCTATTGGTTGGGAAAATGTGTATCAGTAAAATAAAGAAAACAAAATCGATCCAACACTATGGAGTAGTCTTTGAACAAGAAGCAAAGTTGAGGAATCTTATATGTTAATAACTAATGTGCGTATGGAGTAAACATTATACAACCCATTACTTTAATTGAGAAAGGGGGGGGGGGGGGGGGGGGGGGGGGGCAGAGGAAGGAGGGAGGAAGGAGGGGTGAGGAGGAAGGAGAGGGGAGGTGAGGAAGGTGAGAACGGAGGGGGTGAGAGGGGGTGGAGGAGGAGAGAGAGCGAGGAGGTGGGGTTGAGATGGGAGAAGAGGGGGGGGGAGGCAGGGAGGAGATGAAAGAGGGAGGGGGGAGAGGGGAGAGAGGGGGGAGAGAGAGAAAGATATTATATTGCACATCACAGCAGAGCAGATGTTCATAACATGAGAAAAATATAAAATTTTGACAGGTGTGGATAAATGTAAAAAACGTAGATTTTTGAAAAGGTATTATTAACATGAGTGGGATGTGCACTTTTTGACAGGCGTGGATAACATGTGCAGGATGCTGGTTTTTTTTGGACTGGTGTAAAAACTTTTGTACAAATATGGAACTATGAAAAGATGTAAATAGTGTAAAATTTAGCCGAAAAGTTTAACTTGTTTTTTTTTTCAGACATGTATATAAAAATTCTTTGCTCAATTAAAAAAAAAAAAAAAAAAAAACTCACACAGAAAAAACAAACAAACAAGATATAGCGCTATATAAATTCCATGTATTATTATTATTATTATTAAACAATACTGGCTAAAAGCAAAAAAAAAAAAAAAAAAAAAAAAAAAACAAAAAAAAAAACAACAAACTCTTAGGGTCATGTTGAAATGGTTGAAAAGATTGGATAATTTTGCACTACAATTTAACAATAAAGTGTGTTTAATTAAAGACGAGGCTTTTTCAGGTCATGTTGACATAGACATAGGTTATGACTGAGACTAGGTTATTTGACAAAGATGGTTGGTGTTATGGTTGGCTAATACAACAACGAATCATTAGCATTTGAGTGTGAATGCTGATGATAAGATGAGATGAAATTTGCATTGTATGATATGAATATTGAAGGTAACATGAGATGAAATTTGCATTGCATGATATAAATATTGAAGGTAACATGGTGTGAAATATTGGACTACATGATTGTGGACATAGAGGTTGATAATGGATGAAAGATTCCAGTTATGTGACAATGAATATTGACGTTAATATAGCGTGAAAGAGGAAAAAAAAAAAAAAAAAAAAAAAAAAAAAAAAAAAATCAGTTTTGATAAACGATTCATTGTGACACTTTGTTTTGATATTTTTTTACAAACATTGTTTTGATATTTTTACTTAAACGTCATTCTGAGACCTCAGACACACACAGCAAGAGAGAGAGAGAGAGAGAGAGAGAGAGAGAGAGAGAGAGAGAGAGAGAGAGAGAGAGAGAGGAGAGAGAGAGAGAGAGAGAGAGAGAGAGAGAGACAGACAGACAGACAGACAGACAGACAGACAGACAGAGACAGAGACAGAGACAGACAGAGACAGACAGAGACAGACAGAGACAGAGACAGAGACAGACGAGAAAAAGAGACAAACAGACACAGAAACACAAAGAACCCGTGTGTATATTATTCCTCTCCTTAATCAAAACACAACCCTCTCTCTCTTTTTCTCTATCTCTTTCTTAGTATTATTTGAAGCACACACACTCAGTCACCTGTAAGTCAACAATCTCCTAGCTCTGAACGGGATGAGGACAAACAGACATCGCTCCACACTCATCACCACAATCAGAGCCCCTGAGACATAACAACAGCAGACACACACACACACACACACACACACACACACACACACACACACACACACACACACACACACACACACACACACACACACACACACACACACACAACACACACACGCGTGCATGTGTGAAATTTAACAAAAATTTAACAATGAATGTGGTCTCTGTCTATTTTCCACGAGGTCCAAATAACCAAAATTCTGACTGGTTACATTCATTAGATGACTCCAAAGTGAAATGGTTTATTGGTGGTGACTTCAACGCCCATGCTCCATTGTGGGAGAAAGACTGCACTATAGTTACTAACAACCGTTTTGTAGAAAACATCGTTAACTCTCCATTATGTTTGCTTAACAATGAAAAGTGTGTCACAAGAATTCCAGACGTTTCATATCATATATCTACTTCCATTGACTTGTCACTCATTTCTCCATCGCTTGTCCCAAACAGTAGGTGGGAGACTTTTCCTGATAGTTTAGGAAGTGATCATTTGCCACTGTGTATTACTGTAAATGAAAAAGCATGTGCAGAAGATGTGATAAGGGACAAAGTACCCAGGTTTAACTATAAAAAGGCAGACTGGGACAAGTTTAAAGAACTGCTCAATGTGTACAGTTTAGATCTAGATACAGCACTTGACTATGACGTGGACTCTTTTTACTCTAAATTTATGAAAATATTGCTGCTTGCAGCTGAAAATTTAATTCCAAAATACCATTCCTTTCACTCAGTGAAATCTTGTAGAAATATCTGGTGGAATCCACAATGCCAAAGTGCAGTGGACATGAAAAAAATAAGACTAAGAAATACTTAAAAGATCGTAAAAAAGAGAACCACGAAGAAATGAAAAAAGCAAATATCAATAGTAATAAGGTGATAGCCCAGGCCAAACAAGATTTTTGGTCATCTTTTTGTCTTTCAGATGTCTCAAACTACAAAGATGCACCTAAGGTCTGGCAGAAGATACATGAAATGAAAAATGGGGTACAGTTGCCTAGATATCCTATCCAGTTAGATAAAAAAAATGATACATTACCTAGCAATGCTGAGAAGGCTGAAGCTTTTGTAGATATGTTCTCTAAAACAATGCAAACATCTAGTCTTTCCAAAGATATAATAACTTTCAGAGAGATAGAAGAGAAGCAATCTAAATATAAAGACCCACCACAACAAAATGATCATTACATCAATGCCCCAATTACTGTACAGGAGGTTCAGGATGCAATTTCGGTATTGGGAAACAAAAAGACATCTGTTGGTTTGGATGTAATATCCAACCAAATGCTACAACATCTTCCCGAAAAATATATATGGTTCCTTAGCGTTCTGTTCCAAAAATGTTGGAGTAGTGGAAGATTACCATCTATATGGAAGCAGTCTATAATTGTGCCAATTTTAAAACAAGGAAAGCCCAGATGTAACATTAAGAGCTACAGGCCAATAGCACTTACCTCCCATATTGGAAAATTAATGGAGAGAATCGTCCTTCATAGAATGGTACATTATTGCGATAAAGAGAATATCATACCAGTGAATCAAGCTGGTTTTCGCAAAGGAAGATCCACTGTTGATCATATTGTTAAGCTGACAACACAAATTAAAAATCAGTTTGCCAGACGCAAAAATATTTTGGCCACATTCTTTGACGTAAGCAAAGCATATGATAGTGTGTGGCATTCTAGATTGCTTTTTAAGTTGAAGTCAGTAGGATTTTCAGGACATGTCTTTAATTACGTCAAAGATTTTCTTATAGGTCGAAGTATTCAAGTTAAAGTGGGACGCACCTATTCAACTTCTAGATCTGTTGACATGGGAATCCCACAGGGGTCTGTAATTGCGCCAATGCTATTCAATATTTTAATTCATGATCTTCTAGACACTTTGACAAAAAATGTCACAGTGGTTCAGTATGCAGATGCCATATGCATGTGGGCTAATGCTACTATGAAAAAGAAATCTTCCAAAAGAGATATAAATCATATACGGAAGGCATATCAAATTGATTTAGATAATTTGTATACTTTTATGAGGGAAAACGGTCTTGCACTCTCACCTGAAAAAACAAATATGATGCTTTTTAGTAAAGGAACAAGTCTTGAGAATCTGCCTGTATTCAGAATAGGTGATGTTCAGATCCAGTATACAAATCTGGTTAAATTTTTGGGAGTTTTTCTCACATCAACGCTAAACTGGAAATGCCACATAGAACATGTTCTTGATAAAGCTCGTAAAAGCCTTAACATTTTAAAAGTTGTTAGCAAACAGCCTTGGGGTCAAGATATTTTTACTCTCAAACATTTGGCTGTATCACTTGTGAGGAGTAAATTGACTTATGGGCAAGAAGCATATTTCAGTGCGCCAAAGTTTATGCTCGCAAAATTACAAAGCGTTGATTGTAAAGCATTCAAATTGGCGCTAGGGGTTCCTCTCCACACTTCTAACATTGGTACTTATAAAGAAATGGGTGTGTTACCTTTGGATGGATTTCGGAAGTTGTCAGTAACAAAATATGTAGTGAAAAGTCAAACTGTTACAAACTTTAATAAAGCAGAAATAGATACACAATCTAGTATACATTATCCGAAAAGAGCACAAAATATATCATCTCTTGAATCTCTTAGAACTTACACTTTGGACTATCTAGATGAAGCTGAAATTGATGTAAACGATATTGCATCTCGACCACTGATTCCAACCATACCACCATGGGAGATGCAGCATGCAGACTTTGACATTGATGACACAAATCTAAAAAAAAGTGAGCATCCACATATCCTAGCTTCTAACATTAAAAGTCGTCTTTATGAGCAATATTCTGAACATTTGCAAGTTTACACTGATGGATCACTGCTGGAAAATCATCAAGCAGGAGCGGGATATGCAATTCCAGCTCTCAAGATTAAAAAATCTTTCTATATAGGAAAAAATAGGTCCATTTTCATTGCAGAGCTTGTGGCAATTTCTATGGCACTGAATTTCCTTTTAGATTTACCTGTTTCTGTTTTCAAAGCTTTGATATGTGTTGACTCTAAGTCTGTGTTAAGTGCTTTGCAGTCCGTAAGTTTTTGTGACAACGTAGTAGGAATAGTTAGCGAAATCAAAGTCTTAATTCATTTCCTAACTTTACGTGGTACTTGTGTTTCCTTTCTATGGATTCCATCCCATTGTGGTATATATGGAAACGATCTTGCTGATCAGACTGCAAAACAGGGAGCTAAACAATCTAATGGGTCAATCAAGTTACATGTCCCATATACAGTACAAGAGTGTCACTGCTTGTTAAGAAAATTCTCTTGTAATCGCTTTAACCAAGTTCCACAAAACAAAGATAAATCTGTCACGAAATTTCATAATAAGTCACAATTCTTAGATACAACAGCAGTTTTATATCACTATTTCCATCGCAATAAGACCCCTTTACATATTTGTAGAACCATCACATCATTGTTTTACAGGGTAAAGCTGGACGCTTTTAAAACAAAATTTAGTAAGAATGCTTTGTGCCCTTGTGGCAAAAGATTTACAAACCAGCACATACTTTTTGAATGCCCAGGTTTTAAAGATATTTTACCACCTTTTGAAGGCAAGAAAACATTATCGGCTATTCTCCCTGATGCTGAGTTAATGCTAGAGATTACGTTATGTTTATTTTATTCTGTGTTCAGTAGATTCCTTTAAATTCCTTTAATCTTGCTTGTTTATAGGTTGTTATTTGTTTGTACTTGATTTGTTTGTTTGCCGTCCAAATCACAAACTGTGCATGGACGTTAATTTAAAGACTACTACTACTACACACACACACACACATACACACACACACACAACATAATGTTGTTTAGAACTCACCTGTAAGTCAACAATCTCCTGGCTCTGAACGGGATGACGACAAACAGACATCGCTCCACACTCATCACCACAATCAGAGCCCCCGAGACATAGCCGCTAGCGATGACGATACGGCCGATATCTGCGTTGACCACAACATTCATATTTCGCAGTGTGATGCCATCAGAAGCGTAGCACATGATGACCTCAGCTAACTGACAGGAGAGGTGGACAAAGTCGATGACAGCCAGCCAGAAGAGGAGAAGGTTGATCCTGTCTGACAGACCTTGCTGTGGATTTGGGATACACACACAGATATGCATGATACGCAATTGGACGACCCCGGGGTTCGAATCCCGGTCGAGGAGATTTTTTTTCTCCTGGAGTTAACATCAGTGCGGACTCCACTCTCCCCACAAAGTCTTTCGGATGAGACTATAAATCGAGGCCCCGCGTGTGAATACACGCAAAACATCTTGCGCATACGTTAAATCCTGTTCCGCTTTTCGTAAGAGTAGGCCATTGTGGTGCCCGATGGGAAGAGATGGCAATGTCTACACAACTGTATACACACGGGGACTGGATGAAAAAATAGCACATGAGTGCTTATTATTCCATTTTCCTCGATGTAAAAGAACAATCTAAAAAAATATATTATGAACATGGGGAAAAGATTGAATTTCTTATGAACAGAAAATTTTTACTCTGGCTGTTGTTATATATCTCGTGCATATGTATGTCCGGGGCGGGATAGCTTAGTGGTCAGAGCACTCGCTTTCCCCAAGCTCATGTTAAGCAGCGTCGAGCGTGGTTACCAAGCGGATGGGTGACCGGTTGCGCGCCTTGGCTTCAGTACAGTCCCCCCGCCTCCCAGTTCACCCAGCTGTATATGGGTACCTGCCCTCTTTAGGGTCAGGGAAGGTAAAGCAACGGGGGAGA
Organism: Stramonita haemastoma; assembly: GCA_030674155.1. Classification (NCBI taxonomy): domain Eukaryota; kingdom Metazoa; phylum Mollusca; class Gastropoda; order Neogastropoda; family Muricidae; genus Stramonita; species Stramonita haemastoma. The sequence continues at coordinate 19,502,558 of CM060348.1, forward strand.
GGAGATAGGCGCCGTCCTCAATATGCTGGCCTCTAGAGAAGCTGAGGTCTCTGATGCCTTGGTCCCCTTCGACCACACAGAGTAACGGACACCTTTACCTTTTACTTTTTTTTTTTCAAATCTATGTCAAGAAGAAATACAAATAACTATGGCAGCGTAACATAATTTTTGCTTTGTGGAAAGACGTGCGTATGTGTGTTAATGTGATTGCGCCCAAAAACTACATTTGTTTTCAAGGTTGAGAGCCTTAAAACTATATTTTCCTGTCAGAAAGATATCTAAAAATGTAGTTTTATTTATTAAACAGAGTGTGTTTTAATCGGGACTGGGCTACATGCAACGGTATTTTCTTATATCCAGAATGTCTCAACACATGGATGCTATATATATATATATATATATATATATATATATATATATATATATATATATATATATATATATATATATATATATATATATAAAAATAAATACACACACATATATCATCATCATCATCATCATCATCATCATCATCATCATCATCATCATCATCATCATCATCAT
>CM060348.1:19508103-19515603 GCA_030674155.1 Stramonita haemastoma
GGCCTCTAGAGAAAATGATGTCCCTGACACCTCGCTCCCCAACGACCACATAGGTTATGGGACACTTTTATCTTTTTTTTCTTTTATTGATGAAACTTGATAACCTGGGATGTTAGATATGGGTTCTCTGACAATGTCATTCTGGTTACTGATGTCGTTTGCCCTTATGCTAACAATCTGTCCTGTGACATGAGAATAAATATATCGTTACTGACGTCAGCAATGTGAACGTATAATCAGCTTCTATTATTTGTATTTTCTCAAATTTGTCCACCCCCTACCCCTCAGCCCTCTCCCCACCCCCTGGTGGGGGTGTCAGGGGGAGCTCTTAGTATAATAACATCCCCACTTTCGGAAAATTTGGTGCTAGGAGCTACCTCTTTTCTAATCTTCACTTTGTTTTTTGCTTTGTTCCTTTCTTCCTGTCACCTCCTTCTTGACTCTTTTCTGCCTTCTGCCTCTCTATCAATGTCTGTCTGTCTGTCTGTCTGTCTGTCTGTCTGTCTGTCTGTCTGTCTGTCTGTCTGTCACTCTCTCTCTCTCTCTATTCTCTCTCTTTCTCTCTTTCTCTCTTTCTCTCTCTCTCTCTTCTCTCTTTCTCTCTCTCTATCCATCTCTCTCTCTCTCTCTCTCTCTCTCTCTCTCTCTCTCTCTCTCTCTCTCTCTCTCTCTCCTCTCTCTCTCTCTCTCTCTCTCTCTCTCTCTCTCTCTCTCCCTCTCTCTCTCTCTCTCTCTCCCGCCTGCTTATTATCATTATTAATGTTATTATTATTATTATTATTATTATTATTATTATTATTATTATTATTATTATTATTATTATTATTATTATTTATTATTATTTTTTTTTATATTCCAGCACTGCAACAGTTGTCTGAGCGTTTGACAACGAAAAACAACTTACACAATAAACAAAGACATGCATTGATAATTACTATATAAAAAAAAAATAAATCAAAAGTGGTAAAGGAAAAGGTGTTCCCATAACTTATGCGGTCATTTAGGAGCGAGGCATCAGAGACCTCACTTCTCCATGGTACAGCATATTATGAGCGGCGCCCATCTCCTCTCCCTTGCTGCTTTACCTTCTCTGACCCTAAAGAGGGCAGGTATCCATCTACAGCTGGTTGAACTGGGGAACTGTGCTGAAGGCAAGGCGAGCAAACGGTCACTCATTCAGTTGGTAACTATGCTCAAAGCTGCTTAAGCTATATTAAAAAAAAAGATATTTTATACCACTTTATGTGACATCAGATTTCTCTGCGTGAAATTCGGGCTGCTCTCCCAAGGGGTAGAGCGCGTTGCCGCAAGTGCAGCGCCTACCCATTATTATTATTATTCTTTTTTTCTGTCTGCAAGTGTATTTGTTTCCCTCTCAGAGTGGCTATTTACTATAGAATTTTGCCATGGACAACCCCCTTGTTGCCGTGGGTTCTTTTACGTGCGCTAAATGATGATGTGTGACACGCAGGACATCGGTCTATCGTCTCATCCGAAAGACTAGCACCCAGACCACCACTCATAATCTAACGGATGGGGGGAAAATGTTGGGCCCAAACAGGATTCGAACCACCGTACACTCCGACCCGGACTTATCGCTTTCTAGGCAGGCGCGTTACCACCTAGACCACCGATCTTAGCTTGGGAAAAGTGAGTGCTCTAACCACTGAGCTATCCTGTCTTCCACTTATATAAAAGGATTGTTTAAATCACTGAACTGCTCTGTTTGGTTTTAAAGACACAGATCCTTCTGAAATCAGCTCAGAACCTGAATTGCTGTTTTGACTGTTTTTGTGTCTGAGGAAGGTTAGGTCAAAACAGTGTTTCTGATTCTGAATCTGCTGCGTGTTATCCTTCTCACAAATTGCTGTTATCTGTCTCTGTCTCTGTCTGTGGCGGTCTGTCTGTTTGTCTGTCTGTCTGTCTCTGTCTGTCTGTCTGTCTGTATGATTAGATTGGATTGGATTGGTCTGGGGGTATCGCTGTCTCTCTCTCTGTCTCTATCTCTCTGTCTCTGACTCTGTGTCTCTCTCTGTGTCTCTGTCTCTATCTGTTTATCTGTCTCTCTGTCGTTATTTCTGTCTCTCTCTATCTGTCTGCCTGACTCTGTCACGGTTCTGTCTGTTTCTGTCTCTATCTCTCTCTTTGCAATAGTAGACATCATCAGCAGACTCCACTCTCCCAAATGTCTTTCGGATCAGACTATAAACCGGAGTCCCATGTGCGAACGCACGCAGAACATCTTACACACACGTTAAACCTGTTCCGCTTTTGTAAAGAGTAGACCATTGTGTGCCGGTGGGAACAGATGACAATATTTACAAAAACTGCATACACACGGGGACCGGATGAAAAAAAGCACATGATTGCTTATTCTGTTATCCTCGATATAAAAGAATAAAAGAATAAAAGAATAAATAAATAAATAAATAAATAAATAAATAGATAAATAATATATATTTATCTGTCTCTCTGCCCTTATTTCTGTCTGTCTGTCTGTCTGTCTGTCTGTCTGTCTGTCTGTCTGTCTGTCTGTCTGTCTGTCTGTCTCTGTCTGTCTGTCTCTGTCTATGTCTCTCTCTCTCTCTTTGCAATAGTAGACATCATCAGCAGACTCCACTCTCCCAAAAGTCCTTCGGATCAGACTATAAACCGGAGTCCCATGTGCGAACACACGCAGAACATCTTACACACACGTTAAACCTGTTCTGCTTTTGTAAAGAGTAGACTATTGTGTGCCGGTGGGAACAGGTGACAAAATTCACAAAACCGCATACACACGGAGTCTGTATGTAAAAAAGCACACGAGTGCTTATTCCATTATCCTCGAAATAAAAGAATTAAAAAAGCATGTAATGGAACATATTTTAATAAAATACGATATGTAAGATGATGAAAAATGTCACCTAACACTATGTATTGATATACAATATAATGAATCGCAATACCATACGCCAAAATGAAACGCAATGCAATATACTGCAATGCAATGCAACGCAACGTACTGCAAGCACAACGCAATGTAATTCAATGCATACAATACATTACAATGCAATACAACACGATGAAATACAATATAGTACAAGTGTAAATCCAATACAATTCAATATAATGCGGCACATTTCAATGCAACGCAGCAGAATACAACACAACACAAGACAACAACAGTATAACGCGATATAATGCGATATAAGGCAGTACGATATGATACAACACGTGGCAATACAATGTAATACAACACAACACACACACACACACGAAACACAAAAATACACCACAATACAACGCAATACACTGTAATAACAAACAAATAAAGTAAAGTAAAAGGTAAAGGTGTCCCATAACCTATGTGGTCATAGGGGAGCGAGGCACCAGAGACCTCAGCTTCTCTAGGGACCAGCATCTTGAGGGCAGCGCCCATCTTCTCTCCCTCGCTGCTTTACCTTCCCTGACCCTAAAGAGGACAGGTATCCATTTACAGCTGGGTGAACTGGGGGAACTGTGCTGAAGCCAAGGTGAATAAACGGTCACCCATCTAAATGGTAACTACGTTCGACGCTGCTTAACCGTAGCTTGGGGAAAGCGCGTGCTCTGACCACTGGCCGCTGAACTATCCCGTCCCCTAATAACAAAACAACGGCAAAAAACAACAACACAAAACCAACAACACAACTAACCCCAATCCACCCACAATTACACCATCACTTCACTTCAAATCAGATACCACCAACAAAATCATGTTTCAATCAACAACACCCCTTTTGTCCTACAGACAAGAGTCTGGCTGGTTCCCTAGCAAGTTTGCAAGTATAGTGTTTCTATTTATTTATTAAAAAAAATCTTTTATATCGAGGATAATGGAATAAGCACTCACGTGCTTTTTTACATCCAGTCCCCGCATGTATGCAATTTTTGTAAATCGTGTCATCTGTTCCCGCCGACACACGATGACCTACTCTTACGAAAAGCAGAACAGGATTTAACATGTGCTCAAGACGTTCTGCGTGCGTTCGCACACGGGGCCTCAGTTTAAAGCCTCATCCGAAAGACTTTTCGGGAAGAATGGAGTCAGCACTGACGTTAACTCCAGGAGAAAAAATTCCCTCGACCGGGGGAATCGAACACGTAGTCGTCGAATTGCGAGCGCAATGTTCTGACCACTAGGTTATCCCGTCCCCCTGTTAGGAGCAATACCAAGCATGAAAGGAAAGAAAAGACCTCTCCCCTGCCCTCCCCCCAATCCGTTGCCATGGAGATAACGGCCATGCACACTAGAGATGCTGCTGCTGCTGCTGGTGTCAATGGGAATGGTTCCAGAGGCAGCCATGACAAAAGAAGCCCCTATCTGACTCCTTACCTCTCTCAGGCGACGTCATTTCCTGGAATGTACTACGTCATTTCCTGTTCAATGCGCGTCATTTCCTGTTCAATGCGCGTCAGGTTCGAATTTTTTTTGGGTGGTGTGGTGTGATGTGGTGTGGTGTGGGGTGGGGAGGTGGGGTGGGGGTGGGTGGGGAGGGGGGTTAAGCATGTTCAGTTTTGAAGGTTGGGGAGTATGGTGTAGAATTAGGGGGTTTGGAGGTTGTGTGTGTTTGTGTTGTGTTGTGTTTGTGTTTGTGTTGTGTTGTGTGTGTGTGTGTGTGTGTGTGTGTGTGTGTGTGTGTGTGTGAGAGAGAGAGAGAGAGAGAGAGAGAGAGAGAGAGAGAGAGAGAGAGAGAGAGAGAGAGAGAGAGAGAGAGAGAGAGAGAGAGAGAGAGAGAGAGAGAGAGAGAGAGAGAGAGAGAGAGAGAGAGAGAGAGAGAGAGAGAGAGAAGAGAGAGAGAGAGAGAGAAGGCAAGGCAAGGCAAGGCAAGGCAAAGTATTTGGCAAGGCAAGGCAAGGCAAGGCAAAGTATTTTATTCGAGGATAATAGATAAGCACTCGTGTGCTTTTTTACATCCAGTCCCTGCCCTTTTCAGGGATACATCAAGATGAAAAGATACTAAACAATAAAATTTTACGCAGTACCAAACAACACACAAGAATAAGGACACTATATATGATAAGGTAATAAAAACGCACTCGATCAGAAGATAAAAATCAGAAGTCACAATAAAAAGATTTTGATTATGGAAGAATAGAAAAGTGTTAATAGGTAAAGAGCAAACAAGGGAACAGGATGAAATAAACAACTGAAAACATCAATCCACCACCATCTGTCAAAAGTTATACATGTGATATAAATCATACATTTGGATAAACGGGGGAAAACTTTTTTAACTAATATTGGAGGGGGGGGGAAAGAGATACTGCCAATAAAAATATAAATAAGATCAACAATTATAATGATCCAAATACCAAAAGTAAGGAACCATACCAAGCATCAAACAACAGGCAAGAATTAGAGAGAGAGAGAGAGAGAGAGAGAGAGAGAGAGAGAGAGAGGAGAGAGAGAGAGAGAGAGAGAGAGAGAGAGAGAGAGAGAGAGAGAGAGAGAGAGAGAGGAGAGAGAGAGAGAGAGAGAGAGAGAGGCAAGGCAAGGCAAGGCAAGGCAAAATTCTTTTATTCGAGGATAATAGATAAGCACTCATGTGCTTTTTTACATCCAGTCCCCGCCCTTTTCAGGGAAAACATCAAGATAAAAAGATACTAAACAGTAAAACTATATGCAATACCAAACAACATAAAGAAATAAGGACATTATACATAATAAGATAATAAGAATACACACTTTCAGAAGACGAAAATCAGAAGCCACAATAAAATGATTTTGATTATAAAAGAAAAGAGAAGCGTTAATAGATAAAGAGCAACCAAAGAAACATAATGAAATAAACAACTTAGCAACCAAGAAAAGTCCACCCAAAAATACTTAGCTACAACATTGTTACAACTCATAACAACAAAATGAACTCAGAAGGAACTAAAGATAATACAATGATTATAATGATGACAATAAGAATAATATCAACAATAGTGATAATAGTATGATAATAATACACGTAAGAGAGAGAGAGAGAGAGAGAGAGAGAGAGAGAGAGAGAGAGAGAGAGAGAGAGAGAGGAGAGAGGAGAGAGAGAGAGAGAGAGAGAGAGAGAGAGGAGAGAGAGAGAGAGAGAGAGAGGAGAGAGAGAGAGAGAGAGAGAGAGAGAGTGCGTGTGTGTGTGTGGTGTTGTGTTGTCTTGTGTTGTGTGAGTGTGCGCGTGTGCGTTTGCGTGTGTGTGCGTGTGTATGTGTGTGCGTGCGTGTGTGCGTGCGCGTGTGCGTGTGCGAGCGCGCGCGCGCGTGTGTCCATGCTTTTTTTTTCTTTCATTTCGTTCACTCTGTTATTTCGAGGATACAGCAATAAAACTGACTTGCTATTGTGTGTATAGTTTGTCATCCGTTCTCGCCGGCAAGCAATGGCCAAAAACTCTTCCAAAATGTGGAACAGGTTTTAACGTGTGCGCAAGATATTCTGAGTCCGTCAGCGCACGGCACCTGGGCTACGGCGTCCGTCAAGATGAAAGATGACGGAAATAATTCTGAGAAACTTGTCAGACGGAGGCTGTAGCCGAGTGGTTAACACCCTTAGACTTTAATCCCATGGGTCCATGAAGTCATGGGTTCGAATCTCGGGGGAGTCTGAAGCATCTCATTAGCGGTGATCTTCAGAGCTCTAGCTGAGAAATGAAAATAAAGTGATCGAAATGAGTTATGTTGTTCAATAGTTCAACTCAACTGTCTCTATCGCTGCTGTCATCGGTAGAAGCTCCACGCAATGCCACCAGGGTTGCCCGTCTCTCTATGTCTCCGCTGAGTTCTACGATATTCTGTAGCCCTCCCTCCCTCCCAGACCACTGATCTCAGCGACGTTTTTTAATGTAGGGAGTTGGTTGCCTGCCTCTTTTCCCTCTGCCCTCAACCTTGCATTGAACTGTCGTTGTCAGATTTGTCAGTGTGTTTTTGTTTGCATGTCTAATGTAATTATCATACTCTGCACTCAATTTGAGCCGACATTTTTGTTTGCACTGAGAGTACATCAATGCTGCTTTCATTTATGTTCCAGTCTAACCATTTAGAAGTCATGTGTACAACTTTCCTTTGTCTGTGCTGCGTTTATTTCATTTCTTTCCTAATTTTGTAGTGTTAAAGCTCCTGACCCATAGAGCAATACCTACAGGCCAGGCTAGATTTTTGACAACTCTGATTTTGAAATATTTAGGTATGCCTGTTTTTCCAAATGTTGTTTAACAGAAAAAAATGATTTGCTTGGCCATATAGATCCTACTGATGATACACAGAATAACAAAAAAAAACCCCACAAAAAGCACCCCCAAATCATAAGCTTCATCACTAATGGTAACTTTATTAGTAAAGATAACAGACATGACATTGTAAACATACTCTGCCAAATGAGATACAGAAATATGATATACAGAGCCTCGCACATACAAACAAATTTCTTTTGATCGTCTGGTATCACTTCAAGTAGAAAGACGTTAAAATTGAAGACTACTACTACAAACAAATTTGTGTAGC
>CM060348.1:19523103-19528103 GCA_030674155.1 Stramonita haemastoma
CACCAAGGGCCTGTCCACTCTCTGATGTTGTCTTCCCATCGTTTTCTCTGTCTGCCTCTTCGTCTCTCTCCTTGTACTGTTCCCTGTAGGACAGTCTTGGCCAGTCCAGATGTTCGTGTGACGTGCCCGTATTTTTTATTTATTTTTATTTTTTTAATTCTTTTATATCGAGGAAAATGGAATAAGCACTCTTGTGCTTTTTTTTTTTTTACATCCAGTCCCCATGTGTGTGCAGTTTTGTAAATATCATCTGTTCCCGCCGGCACACGATGGCCTACTCTTACGAAAAGCAGAACAGGATTCAACGTGTGCGCAAGATGTTCTGCGAGCGTTCACACACGGGGCTTCGGTTTATAGTCTCATCCGAAGGACTTTGGGGGAGAGTGGAGTCAACACTGATGATAACTCCAGGAGAAAAATCTCGAACGGGAATCGAACCCGGGTCGTCAAATTGCGAGCGCAATGTTCTGTCCACTAGGCTATCCCGCCCCCCTATCACTTTCGTTTCCAATTTTTTCCACTGAAATCAGCTCTTTATAATTATAGTCCAATGGTGTTTTTTATCATGATTTTCACTTCCCCATTGTTCTGGCAGAAGATATATTTTTGTTATTTCTTTTTCTCTTAATCAGTTAGTTAAGGAAATAAGGTCTATATAACAAAGTCATCTTGTCTAACAAGATCGTAAAAAAAATGTATACCAGGACTGCTATGTTGTGCTGTATAAGCGTTTGACAACAATGACGACGACGACGACAAAGAAGAAGAAGAAGAATTACAAAGAAGAAGAAGAATTGCGAAGAAGAAGAAGAATTGCGAAGAAGAGAAGAATTGCGGAGAAAAAGAATTGCGGAGAAGAAGAATTGCGAAGAAGAAGAATTGCGGAGAAAAAGAATTGCGGAGAAGAAGAAGAAGAAGAAGAAGAATTGCGGAGAAAAAGAATTGCGGAGAAGAAGAAGAAGAAGAAGAAGAAGAAGAAGAAGAAGAAGAAGAAGAAGAAGAAGAAGAAGAAGAAGAAGAAAATGATGATGATGATGATGATGATGATGATGATGATGATGATGATGATGATGATGATGATGATGATGATGATGATGATGATGTATGATGACAACGTCGACGATGACGACGACGATGATGATGATGATGACAACGACGACGACGACGACGATGGAGAAGAAGACGAAGACGAAGAGGAAGAAGATGAAGAAGATGCTGTTTCTGCTGCTGCTGATAATGCTGACGACGACAACGACAACGATGATAATGATGATGATATGATAAAGATGTTGCTGCTGCTGCTTCTGATGCTACTGATGATAATGATAATGATGATGAAGATGATAAAAGAAAGAAAAAAACAACAACAGATACTGATGGGTGCAGAACAGGTTTCTGTGCATCAACTCCAGGATCATTGACAGTGTGACGGGATACAGCGTCACTGCAATCATTCTGTGACACTGACATGGAACCCTCTCTCCTCACTGCACTGTGTGTGTGTGTGTGTGTGTGTGTGTGTGTGTGTGTGTGTGTGTGTGTGTGTGTGTGTGTGTGTGTGTGTGTGTGTGTGTGTGTGTGTTGACGGAACACAGCGTCACTGCAATCATTCTGTGACACTGACAGGGAACCCCCTCTCCTCTCGGCAGTGTGTGTGTGTGTGTGTGTGGGGGGGGGGGGGGGGGGTGTGTGTGTGTGTGAGTGTGTGTGTGTGTGTGTGTGTGTGTTGCCTGTATGTGTGTGTAAGTGTATATATATTATCATATATATACATATATATATATATATATATATATATATATATATATATATATATGCGCGCGCGTGTGTTTGTGTGTGTGTGTGTGTGTGTGTGTGAGTATTTGAAATGGATATAAAAGCGACAAAGTTGTCAGCGCTTTGATTTGTTGCTTTACAAGATTCAGCGCTAAATAAATTTCATATATCATCATCATCATCATCATCATCATCATCATCATCATCATCATCATCATCATCATCATCATCATCATCATCATCATCATCATCATCATCATCATCATCATCATCATCATCATCATCATCATCATCATCATCATCGTGATCGTGATCGTGATCGTGATCGTCATCACCATCACCACCACCACCACCACCACCACCACCACCACCACCACCACCACCACCACCACCACCACCACCACCACCACCACCACCACCACCACCACCACCACCACGTCCTTTAGTCTACTTCTTCGGCCATTACTTAGACAGCACTGTTGTGTGTCATATAAGGGGAGCGGATAGCCTAGTGGTCAGAACATTGCGCTGGCAATTTGAAGACCCGGGTTCGAGTCCGGTCGAGGAAATTTTCTTCCTGGAGTTAACATCAGTGCTGACTCCACTCTCCCCAAAAGTCCTTCGGATGAGACTTTAAACCGAGGCCCCGTGTGCGAACGCACGCAGAACATCTTGCGCACACGTTAAATCCTGTTCCGCTTTTCGTAAGAGTAGGCCATCGTGTGCCGGTGGGAACAGATGACATGATTTACAAAACTGCATACACACGGGGACCGGATGAAAAAAAGCATATGATTGCTTATTCTGTTATCCTCGATATAAAAGAATAAATAAATAAATAAATAAATAAATATAAGCCAAAATGCGTTGCACAGCCGTAAAGCACCTGTTCAGTCCGGCCCAGCACATCCGACCTCGGAGTGGGAGAAAATTGTCATATTGTAAGTCTTTCTGAGGAAAAAAAAAACATGGCAGGAGAACGGACCAAGAAGGCAGAATAAGACATGGATGTGGTGACAGAAAAAAAAGGCAAGGTAGAAACTAAAAGAGGGACAGAAAAGAGGGAATTCCTTGCACAGAATTTCCAGAAGGTGTAGTTGCTATTTATACTGACAGGCCCCCGGCATCCCTGTGTGAGAAAACTGGGATACTATAAATTAAAAAAAAAATGGTAAAGGTGTTCTCAAAAACCAAGCGGTCGTTGGGAAGCGAAGGTATCCGAGATCTCAGCTTCTCCAGGGGCCAGCATCTTGAGTGCGGCGCGCCCATCTCCTCTCCCTTGCTGCTTTACCTTCCCTGAATCTAAAGAGGGCAGGAACCCATTTACAGCTGGGTGAACTGGGTGACTGCACTGAAGCTAGGACGCGCTAACGGCTACTCAACCACATGGTAACCACACTCAATGCTGCTTTACTTTGGCTTGGGGAGAGAATGAGTAAGGATATTGCGTATACCACTGTGTTTTCTTCTTCTTCTTCATCCAATTCTCAGAATACAACTACTGTTGTCTCTAAAGTGAGCGAAAGTGCGTCACACTATCGTTAAGCGCCTAGCAAGTCAGGCCCTGCACATCTGACTTCGGTATAGACAGTCTAAAAGGTAAAAGTTTATTCAAACATCCCACCATATAGGCAGCATAATTTGACTTCAAAGGACGGTTTGGGGCTGTATATTGCAATGCAACGTTCTGGCGGCTCCTACGACGGTTCTGGAACCATTCATATCGGCGATTGCCTTTCCGATGGACCATTCCAGCGACGTGGAAAGAGAGGGGAGGGAGGGAGGGAGGGAGGAGGGAGGGAGGGAGAGAGGAGGAGAGGGAGAGAGAGAGAGAGAGAGGAGAGAGAGGAGAGAGAAGAGAGAGAGAGGAAGGAGAGAGAGAGGAGAGAGAGAGAGAGAGAGAGAGAGAGAAGAGAAGAGAGAGAGAGAGAAGAGAGAAGAGAGAGAGAGAGAGAGAGAGAGAGAGAGAGAAGAAGAAGAGAGAGAGAGAGAGAGAGAGAGAGAGAGAGGAGAGAGAGAGAGAGAGACAGAGAGAGAGAGAGACAGACAGAGAGAGACAGAGGACAGAGAGAGACAGAGAGAGAGAGAGAGAGAGAGAGAGAGAGAGAGAGAGAGAGAGAGAGAGAGAGAGAGAGAGAGAGAGAGAGAGAGAGAGAGAGGAGAGAGAGAGAGAGAGAGAGGAGAGAGAGAGAGAGAGAGAGAGAGAGAGAGAGAGAGAGAGAGAGAGAGAGAGAGAGAGAGAGAGAGAAGAAGGCAAGGCAAGGCAAGGCAAGGCAAAGTATTTTATTCGAGGATAATAGATAAGCACTCATGTGCTTTTTTACATCCAGTCCCCGCCCTTTTCAGGGATACATCAAATTGAGAAGATACTAAACAATAAAACTTTACGCAATACCAAACAACACCCAAGAATAAGGACACTATATATGATAAGGTAATAAAAAAAATGCACTCGTTCAGAAAGCAAAAATCTGAAGTCACAATTAAAGATTTGATTATGGAAGAGAAGAAAGCGTTAATAGATAAAGAGCAAACAAGAGAACAAAATGAAATAAACAACTAAAAAAAACATCAATCCACCACCATCTGTCAAAAATTATACATGTGTATAAATCATACATTTGGATAAAAGGGGAAATTTTAAAAACTAATATCCTTATTTGAGGGGGGGGGGGGGGGGGGGGGGGAACATACTACCAATAAAATATAAATAAAATAAATCAAAATTATATTGTTATGTTTTGTTTACATAGAACATCCTAAATGTTTCAAAATAGGCAAAACATTTTTATCAATCGGATAATGTTTTACATACATTCATACACACTCACACACAGACACACACAGTCACACACACAGACACACACACACATAGACACACACACACACACATTCTCACACACACATATACACAGAAACATACACTCAATCACACACACACACGCACACACACGCACACACAAAACACACACAAAGACACACACACACACATAGACACACATAGACACACATACACAAACACACACACACACACACACACACACACACACACACACACACACACACACACACACACATACACACACACACACTCACACACACACACACACACCACACACACACACACAACACACACACACACACACACACACACACACACACACACACACACACACACATTTTCACTGGTTCTCGCACATTTCATAAAAAAAAACTTCATACTA
>CM060348.1:19533103-19545603 GCA_030674155.1 Stramonita haemastoma
GGCACTGATGTTAACTCCAGAACTGTGTCATTTTTACAGCCGTTTTCTGAAAACTTCTCCTGTTTTTTGTCTTGTGTATGAGCCTGTTTACCCACAAATAAGGCAGCGGTACATCGACTTCGGGGATGATGTCTCCCCAAAAAGACAACTGTTCCTACTGGCATGCCATGTCCAATTCTTTGGAAAAGCGGAATGGGATTTATTGTATGCACAAGGAGTTCTGAGTGTATTTATACACGGGACTACAGTTTATAGTCTCATCTAACAGAACGGCCCAGGCCAAAAGCTGTGTCAGTTATTGATGTCAGCTAATTGCCAAGGCCCACACTAAAATGTTGTGATGTTGTAAAACGTTGTGTTGAGGTTGCCTTCAGCCATGACAAACTCTTAGGATAACAACCGTCACTCTCCTTTAAAGGAGAAAAAAAATTCTCTGAAGTTGGAGTATCGCTGCCTATATGGCGAGGTACTTGAAAACAGCCACACACGCAAACTTCTCATTCAGTGTGCAATTTCAATCTCACAGTGATTCCCAGGTGGGATGTATGAGTCAGAGTGTACATTCTGGGCGACCCCCAGTGTGTTAAGCTAGGAAACGCACAACAACATCAACAACAGCACCAACAATGCCAGGCTGCCACTAAGCCACCTGCTACAGGAGCCCTGCACTGCTGATGGGTCACTTTAGTAGTGTTCAGTGGTGTCTGTTCTGAGCCAACATTATGAAGAAAACCACATACTAAGCCCCTACTGACGACGGTAATAACAACTCTGTTGCAGAACCAGACTAAGCGGGACCCCCACCTGGGGTATCGACTACCGTCCCTCCAATGATCTTCTCCCGTGAACCTCCCTCCACAAAGGCTTTGACACAAACTCACTACAGCCACAGAAATGTATGGAGGAAACCTAAAATGAGGTTATTATGAAATCAGAGCAGGCGGGGCCACCGACTCAGAGACTTTAAAAAAAATTATTGTATGATAATTAATGACGATGGGGATGAGGTAAGGATGCTGCTAAGGAAGTGTTTTGAAAATAGTTATGTGACAGGGCTGTACTCTACACTCCCTATAATAATGATTATACCTTAGCGTCAACTAAGGGAGACAAACACTGTAGTGTTGGTCAGGTGTACTGACTAGTAGGGTTTGAGGCAGTTTGAGGTAGGTTGAGACTGACTCTCAAACCCGCATTCGTAAAGTGGATGAAACTCGACTATGCGGTTCCAGTCTTCCCAGTGAGACCATAACGCACTCATTTATTTATTTATTTATTTATTTATTTATTTATTTATTTATTTATATCGAGAATAATGGAATAAGCACTCGTGTGCTTTTTTTTTTTTAAACATCCAGTATCTGTGTGTATGCAGTTTTGTAAATTTTGTCATATGTTCTCACCTTCACACAATGGCCTACTCTTTTGAAAAACGGAACGGGTTTAAACGTGTGCGCAAGATGTTCTGCGTGCGTTTGTACACGGGACCTCGGTTTATAGTCTCATCTGAAGGACTACCTTGGGGGAGTGCAGTCGGCACTGATGTTAACTCCAGAGGAAAAATCCTCATTGAGAACAAGAGCCGGCAAGAGTCCGAAAAATCTCTATGGCTCTTATGGGAATCAAACTCGCAACCTTCCAGTCCGTAACCCAAGACATTAACCACCACGCCAAGGCGGCTGGTTGGAGTGGCATTCCACATTACCTGTTCCTTACCAATGGGGATGGGTGTTTCACGAGTGTGCACATAACCAGAATTAATGTTTTGAAAGCATCACTAGAATTTTAGATTAATGTCTTCTACCTGTATTAAGTATTGGCAGTTTTCATTACAGGTTTTGTACCAGGATGGATCGGTGGTTTAGAGGTAACGCGCCTGCTTAGAAATCAGAAAAGTCTGGATTGGAAGTGCCTGGTGGTTTGAATCCTGTTTGGGCCCGAAACTTTTCCCCCAATCCATTAGACCATGAGTGGTGGTCTGGGTGCTAGTCTTTCGGATGAGACGATAAGCTGAGGCCACGTGTGGTGCATAAAATTACTTAGCGCACGTAAAAGAACCCATGGCAACAAGAGGGTTTTGTCCCTGGCAAAATTCTGTGGAAAAACGCCACTCTGGTAGGGGAAACAAAATCAGCTGCAGATAGAAAAAAAAAAAAACACGTAAAGGGTGGCGCTATTTTTGTGGCGACGTGCCCAAACAGCCCGACTTTCACGCAGCTCAGAGAAATCTTCCGTTACTTAAAGTTGTGTAAAATGTAAGTAATTGAAAAAAAAGAGATTTGTAAAGGTATAGATACTGTTCAGTGGCTAAACGACGATTGCTGATAGCTACAGTGGTCAATGAAGTGTGTGTGTGTGTGTGTGTGTGTGTGTGTGTGTGTGTGTGTGTGTGTGCGCGTGCGTGCGTGCGTGCGTGCGTGTGTGTGCGTGTGTGTGTTAGGTGTGCTTGTGTGCGTGAGTGCGTCCGTGCGTGCATGTGTGTGCGTGTATTCTCTTAAAAAAAAACAACACCATAAAGATGGACGACAGGAAAGTAGAAGAAAAATAAACCAAAGAAAGATAGACAGACAGAGAGACGGACAGCCAGCCAGACGGACAGACAGACAAGTACCCGGACAGACAGGCAAACGGACAGACAGGCACAAAGAGCCAAAGACAAAGACATAAAGAGACAGAGAAACAGAGCTACAAGAGAGACGTAAACATATAACACCATGTTTGCTCTGCTCCTTGTATTTCTGTTTCTGTACCTTAAAGTCGAACAGTCTTAACCCCTCGGCTATATATTATCTTCAGTCAAACCACTTTTTTAATATTCTGCTGGCTGGTACCTAATCGGCTTCGAATCTCGTTCAAGAGCATTTGTGACGCTCCACCACGAAATGAGTCGCTTAGCACATAACCCACTTTTCCGCTAGGAGCCATTAAAGGTAGGTGGGGTCAAGTTGGCAATTTTGAGATTTTGATTGATTATAAAATTATAGCCGTTATTCTACCTCATAATGAAATATCAAATCATAATTTTGTCTCCTTTTGCCTTAAAACGGTGTTTTAAAAATACCAAAGCTCTCATTCTGACCTCCTATTACGATGCTAAACTCGTCAATTTCTCATTTTGTCATTTCCTGCAGTCTATCAATTCAAATTGTAATACATTTTCATAGAATTGTCCGATTTTCAATCTGTTTTTTTGTATTGTATAGCAATTTTATTGCAGTTTGAAAACTTGTCAATAACTAAAACTTGACCTCTTGTGCAATGCGACTCCCTTATGTGGTCGAGCGTCACATTTTTCTCTGGAGTTAACAGCAGTCCTCCTCGGAAGTCGGAGTATGGCTGCCTATATTATGGCGAAGTACTTGAAAACAGTCATACACGCAAACTTATTATTCAGTAGTGTGCAATTTCAATCTCACAGTGATTCCCAGGTGGGATGAGTGAGTCAGAGTGTAGCACATTCTGGGTGACCCCCAGAGTGTTAAGCTGGGGAACGCACAACAACAGCAACATCAGTCCCAACTCCAATCCCCCCAAAAGTCCTTCGGATGAGACTATAAACCAAGGTCCAGTGTGCAAACGCACGTAGAACATCTTGCGCACACGTTAAAACCTGTTCCGCTTTTCGGGAGAATAGGCCAATATGTGCTGGTGGGAATGGTTGACAATTTAAAAAAAAATGCTTACACACGGGGACTGGTTGTAGAAAAGCACATGATGCTTATTCCATTATCCTCGAAATAAAACGATAAAAATACATAATAATATTATTAATGATAATAATGATAATGATATTAATGATGATGATGATGATGATGATGATGATGATGATGATGATGATGATGAGATGATGATGATATAATAATAATTAAAAAAAAAAAATAAAAAAGATTAAGGTAGGTGATAATCTCTTAAAAAAAAAGTTCTCCTGAAGATTTTTTCATTGCTTTTGTGTTCATTTGACAGAGAAAAAAACGTGTTGAAGCATAAAAGCATGAAAAAACGACACACATACATACACAAACTGCACAAACAAAATGAAAGAAAGGACAGAAAAATAATGAAGAAAGTGATACAAAATATTAAACGTCAAGGTGTCCCATAACCTATACGGTCGTCAGGGAGTGAGGCATCAGAGACCTCAGCTTCTCTAGGCGCCAGCATATTGAGGGCGGCGCCCTTCACCTCTCCCTCGCTGCTTTACCTTGCCTGACCCTAAAGAGGGCAGGAACCCATTTGTAGCTGGGTGAACTGGGAAACTGTACTAAAGTCAAGGCGCACAGACTGTCACCCATCCACTTGTTAGCCACACTCGATGCTGCTCAACCTTAGCTTTGGGAAAGCGAGTTCTCTGACCACTGAGCTATCCCGTCCCCGATACAGAATAGTACGGGTTATTAATGTGTATTGATTTCAGGACACTGAACGATTTTTTACCCACTGATGCCATGGATATCACTGGAGTTTATTACACTGTACACTTTTATTTCATGATGCTACAGCTTAAAAAAAACCCGGGGAATTGGAGTCAACAGGGCGGTTCGGGACTGTATATGGCAACTTTCTGGTAGGTCATGCAACAACACTGAAACCATTCGTATTGGGTATTGCTTTTCCAATTGACAATTCCAGCGACATGGAGAGAGAGAGAGAGAGAGAGAGAGAGAGAGAGAGAGAGAGAGAGAGAGAGAGAGAGAGAGAGAGAGAGAGAGAGAGAGAGGAGAGAGGAGAGAGAGAGAAGAGAGAGAGAGAGAGAGAGAAGAGAGAAGAGAGAGAGAGAGAGAGAGAGAGAGAGAGAGAGAGAGAGAGAGAGAGAGAGAGAGAGAGAGAGAGAGAGGTTCTACTGCATGGGTAACAGCTTTCCCTCCATACTTACAAACCCAGGCTTTGCGCCCTAGAGCCTAGAGCGCAACTCCATAGTCTTCCGAGACTGACAGATGCCTATGTGTGGGGGAAGGGCTGTAGCAGTCAGTATTTGTGATCCAGCACTTGGAAATCTCTTTCTTCCGTTTTTTTAGTATTTCATTTTTTGATCCTCGGCTGGAACTTCGAAACTTACCATTGGATAGATTTTGTGTCTCTAACTGTTGGCCCCCACTTAGGTAGCTGTATGCAGACTTAGGAGATGATGTGTAAACACCACGCCAGTGTGCATGCAGCTTTCTACATTTTGTCCTCCGTTTCCATTAGAAAACTGCGGCCTACTCTTTCTAAATGTTGAACGGAGTTTGAAATGTGCACAAGTTGTATGTGCGTATGATTGAGAAGTTGGTGCCTGCACTTGTCTTTCCTCACTACTTTTTCGTCAATAATAAGTTGTATGTGCGTTTGCACAAGCGGCATTGCTTATCGTTTTATTTTATTATTTTTTAAATACATTTTTTACATTTTTTTTTATACCTGTTTGTGTCACAGCAGATTTCTCTGCGTGAAATTCGGGCTGCTCTCCCCAAGGAGAGTGCATTGCCACAAGTGTAACGCCACCATTTAATTTGGTTTCTTTTTTTCCTGTTTGCTACTGTATTTGTTTCCCTATTAGAGTGGCTTTTTTCTACAAAATTTTGCCAGAGACAACCCTCTTGTTGCTGTGGGTTCTTTTACGTGCGCTTTGTAACACACGGGACCTCGGTTTATCGTCTCACCCGAAAGACTAGCACCTATACCACCACTCATGATCTAATGGAAGGGGAAAAAGAACATGTAAGCACAATGCAACTCATTTCGTAGGGGGGTCACATAATTATATGATGTGAAGAAGATCATCCGTGTCATTATTATTTTTTATTGATGACACAAAAAGAGCAAAGCAAAAAGAGCCTTTGGCAGTTGTGACATGTGAGAAAACAAGTCTACCAAAATTCTTCTGTCTGCTTACCCTTCACTTTGTGAGACATCACAAGTGCACAACACCATACATAACACTCAATCTGTCAGGCATGGTCATGTTCAGTTAACCTTTGAGATTGCCTTCTCTCTCTCTCTGTCTCGCTCTTTCTATTTCTTTCTTTGTTTGTTTCTTTTTTTCTTTGTTTGTTTCTTTCTTTCTCTGTCTCTCTGTCTGTCTACTCCAGTTATTGGACTTCCAAGGACTGTAGAAACTATGCTGAGTGCCCTGCTAACGGACAATGCACTAACGAGTTGGAAGGTGTGTGGTGGCGAAGACGACAGCACTGTTGTCGTGTTAAGACTCAAGCCAGCAAGCCCCCCAGTGACAACAACAAATATGGCAGGCCCAGTGCTGAACCAAAACAGCCAGACTCAATATTTTAGGCGCAAACCACCAAGCCAGATACGCCGAGACCAACGACGACAACAGCAACAGCAGCAACAGCAACAGCAGCAAAATCAAGTGAGTGGCCAGACACCAGGTGACTCAGTGCCAAATGTGTCGCCTGATCTTGAAAATGTGTTTGAATCGCCATGCACACAGGAGAATCTCAACCCTACACACCTGACAACACAAACAGACCAGTCAGACAGTGAAGGGGGTGTGTCAGGTGTGTTGCACGTGCAGAACGTACTAGACACTTCGTGTGCCGCTGATTGCGACGTCAGTGTCTCTCTGGCTGTTCCAGAACTGGACACGAATGAGGAAAATAGGATCGAGAAGACAATAGATGGGTTCAACGCAGGTGTAGTAAATGATTACGTCTCTACCATGACCAACAAAACAGTGCAACGACGATTAAGAGACAGAGACCGAAATAAGTTATTCAGAAAAGTTGTACTTCATACCATGGAAAACGGCGATCTCTTACTCTGTGAGTCAGATGACATAGTGTTAGAATTTTCCTGCAAGGCACATACAGAGAGTGAGAATGACTGTGTATTCTGGTATGTCAAACAAGACAGAAAGAACATGCTGACAGAAGAGGTGACAAAAACTGGACAACCTACGGAGGGGAAGGCGTGCTGGCAGAACTGCATACCCCGACACACAGGCACGTGCTCTGCGCAAACTACAGGTGCTCCGTGACCTCATCTGGTTCTACCTGGGGTGATGACGGCCGTGTACTGTGGACCAGTGTGCTGTTCGACGTGTACATATGAAATGACAGTCACTGACAAATTTTGTCAATTCCGATATAAAAAAGAAAAACTGTTTGTTATGGTTTCCATGTCAAACATTTCGCGTCGTGTTCGATTCGATCTTTCGCGATGCATGCTTGATGAGCTTGTACAGCTTTAAAGCAATAAAATGTGTCAGTGTCAGTGTCTGTCTGTCTACCGGTCTGTCTGTCTGTCTGTCTGTCTGTCTGTCTGCTCCTCCCCCCCTCTCTCTCTGTTGACTTGAAACCATGAGATGCGGATTATTAATGATGGTCCTTATTCAATACAAGGGCCAAACAATTAATAAAAAAACACCCAAACACGCATGTCAATGATCATCTGTAACCCTTGGAAGCAAAGATTATCAATAAAACGATCATTTAATCAATCAGTCAATCAATCAATCTTTCTCCAAAGGTCACCAAAGTACTTACTGATATGTTAGTGGGAATATGATTATCGTATATTAAGTTAGAACTGTTAACCGAGGCCCCATGTGGGAATACACGCAGAACATCTTGCGCACACGTTACAAACCGTTTTTGCATTTTAGAAGAACAGGCCATTATGTGCCGGTAGGAGCCGATGACAACAAAATATAAAAAAAAGCCTGCATGCACACAGGTGTCGTGTTTAGACACCATCCCTGAGGAAAAATCGGGAAGTTGGAGTCCCTAGGGCGGATCGGGGCTGTATATGGCAACGTTCTGGCGGCTCCTGCGAAGGCACTGAAACTACTCGTATTGGCGATTGCCTTTCCAATGAACCATTCCAGCTTCGTGGAGAGGGAGGGTGGGGGTGGGGGGTTCTGCTGCATGGGTAACATCTTGCCCTCCATACTTACTTATCCAGGTTTTTGCGCTTTAGGCCTAGAGCGCAATTCCATGGTCTTCCAAAACTGTTGGACCTATATCGTATATATTCCTGATTAACTCTGCTGAAAAAAACGCATTAAATTTCATTTGTCTACAAAAAGATGAAGATGCTTCGCACTGAAAACCTCCTCGGTTTTTTCAGTTACATTCCAAAGACTTGCTTCCACTTTAAAATTCATAATTAATGGCAACCTCCCTTAATTAATAAGCTAACCCTGCACTCGCACCCACACCCTTGTCATGTGGTCAACCAAACAGACAAAAACAAATTCAGATTTGAGTGACGCTGCATCATTTAAGTTGATGTTTTGCGTTTCCCAAGCTTAACACTCTGGGGGTCACCCATAATGTGCACTCTTGACTCACTCATCCCCCCTGGGAATCACTGTGAGATTGAAATTGCACACTGAATGAGGAGTTCCCGTGTATGATGGTTTTCAGGTACCTCGCCATATAGGCAGCCATACTCCGACTTCAGAGGAGAATCAGTTAAGTGTGTGTGTAGCCATGTTGATGATGATAATGGAGCAAAGTCGTGGCTGGCAGCTTAGCTTAGTTTAAAACATAACTTTCTAAGATCAAGCGACATCCCCGCAGTCAGACTGCAGATACCTAAATGGTGGAACTAAAAAAAACAGGTCGCAAACGCATACATTTTTTATCCTTGATGAGCCTTGGAGTTCTAGCCCAGGAACGAAAAAAAATCAAACAACAATTCTTGGTTTAGATAGGTTTTCTTCTTCTTCTTCTCTAACGCTCAGACAGCAACTATTGTTGTCTGTCATATGAGCGGCAATGGGTTGTGCTGCCGTTAAGCGCCTGACTAGTCAGGCCCAGCACATCCAACTTCGGCGTGGGAGAGAAATTCTGTTAAGTTTTTTTTTCTGGAATAAAGGCAGGAGAATGGACCAAGAAGGCAGAAAATAGACGAGAAGGAGGTGACAAGAAGAAAAGAAACAACGCAGAAACAAAGAGAAGGATATAAAAGAGGGAATTCCTGTTAAAGATTTTACAGAAAGTGGGGATACTATTTATACTGACATCATCACCCCCCTCCCCCCCCAGGCATTTTTTTTTTTATACCACTTTATGTCATATCACATTACATGAAATTCGGGATGCTCTTTCCGGGGAGAGCGTGTCGTCAACAAGTGCAACACCACCCGTTTTTGTTCTTTTTCCTGTCTGAAACCGTATTTGTTTCCCTATTATCCCAACGGGAAATATTTAGCTGGTTGATTTAGGCGGCTTATTTCATCGTTTATCTCAGTTACAATGCTCTCAACCAACTCAGAACACAGCAATAAGGAGACATGGCAAAAAAAGCCAAACACACACACACACACACAACAACACACACACACAACACAACACAACACAACACAACACACACACACACACACACACACACACACACACACACACACACACACACACACACACACACACACACACACACATACACACACAACACACACACTCACACACACACAACACACACACACACACACACACACACACACACACACACACACACACACACACACACACCACCACACACACACATTAGAAACAGATGTGAGGAATGAATCAAAACACGTCATTTCCGGAACATGCGCAATGACCCTAAAGGGCGATACCCCCTCTCCACACACAAGCCTCAAGCAGGCAAGGTTTAATAAAGGGAGGCAAAATGAAAGCAATTTATCACCCCTTGTCTCCCCCCTTTTTGTTTTTCCTCTTGGCCTCGTTTGCAAGATTCCAGAATATTCCAGAAGATTCCAGATTAGCGTTGAATAGGAGATGGAGAAGCAAAAGTCCTTGGGTTGGAGAGCAAACATTATTAGCAAAACATTTAGAATTTTGTTTTTTGTTGCATGTCATGTTTGTTGTTGTTTTGTTGTAATTAGTGTTGTTTGGTGCAACAAGGAAACGAATTCTTATTTTGCCATGGGTTCTTGTACGTGCTCTAAATAATGATGTGCAACACGCGGGACCTCGGTTTATCGTCTCATCCGAAAGACTAGCGCCCAGACCGCCACCCATGGTCTAATGGATAGGGAAAAAAACTTTTGGGTCCAAACGGTTTGCAAGGTTTTCCCTCTCTCTGTAGCGTTTGTTTGATTTCATTTTTGTTTGTCTGTTAGTGTGCTTGCAACTTGTTTAGATGTGTGCGTTTATATCAATGTGACTTAAGCGACAACGAAGGGAGGAAACTAAAGGCTTCTGGAAAAAAAATGTACGTTTACATTGTAATGTATCAAAAATGTATTTTTTTAGATACTGTAAAACCTCCCAAACTTGATAATTTGACAGATGCTCTATCAAACTCGATACACTCAAAGTTTTCCCTGTACAACACTTTCTAGTGAAAAGAGAAACAGGACAGAAAAAAAAAGATAGAACAGAAACGGATGTGATGTAGAAATGAATCATAGTTACGTCATTTCCTTGACATGCGCATTGGCCGTAAGGGGCGTTCACCTCATGTGTCGTTAAGTGTGGCAAGTTGAACACCAGGAGAGGCAGAGGGAAAGCTATGAATCATCTCTCACATACTCCTTTACTGATGTGAGGGGACGGGATAGCCTAGTGGTCAGAACATTGCGCTGGCAATTTCACGACCCAGGTTCGATTCCCGATCGATCGAGGGGATTTTTCTCCTGGAGTTAACATCAGTGCTAACTCCACTCTCCCCCCCAAAAAAAAGTCTTTCGGATGACACTGTAAACCGAGGCCCCGTGTGCGAACGCGCGCAGAACATCTTGCGCACACGTTAAATCCTGTTCCGCCTTTCGTAAGAGTAGGCCATTGTGTACCGATTGGAACAGATGACAATATTGACACAACTGCATACACATGGGGACTGGATGAAAAAACAACGACACACGAGTCGTGCTTATTCTATTATCCTCGATATATAAAAGAATAAAAAATAAATAAAAGATAAAAATAAAATAAATAAAAAAATGTAGTAGTAGGCACCCATCAGTCTCGGAAGACTATGGGGTTGCACTCTAAAAGTCTTTAGAGCGCAAAGCCTGGGTTAGTAAGTATGGAGGGCAAGCTGTTACCCATGCAGCGGACCCCCTTCCCCCCACCTCTCCACGCCACTGGAATGATCCATGGGGAAGGCAATGACCGATACGAATGTAATAAAAATAAAATAGATAAAAAAAATGTGGCAGAGTTCAATACCAGCAGAGGCAGAGGGAGGAGCTATGGATCATCTCTGACACACTCCTTCACGGCTCAGCAGTGAGGCTTAAGAGGCAGAACAAATGCAGAGTTAGGTGTATTGACAAAATGATGGTTTCCGTGTGTGTGTGTGTGGGGGGGGGGGGGGGGGGGGAGGGTATAAGGGGGGGGGGTTAGTGGTCTTTTTGTGTTTATGTAGTTCTTGTCTGTCTGTTTGTCTGTCTTTCTGTCTAACCGTCTGTCTGTCTGTCTGTCTATCTGTCTACCTGTCTGTCTGTCAATCTGTCCACCTGTCTGTCACTGTCTGCCTGTCTGTCTATCCATCTGTCTGTCTGTCTGTCTATCTATCTGTCTATCGATCTGTCCGTCCGTCTGTCTGCGCCTCACAGATAAGACCCTAAACCGAGGTCCCGTGTGTGAACGCACGCAGAACATCTTGCACACACACAGGTTAAGACCTGTTTCATCTTTCGGAAGAGTGGACCATTTTTTGTGCTGGTGGGGACGGATGACATTATTTAGTAGATTGCATGTAAAAGGTGGCTGGGTGCATCCCCCCAAAAAACAACAACAACAAAAAAAACAACCAAAAAAAAAAACGAAAAAAAACAACAAAAAACGAAAAGCTCCCAAACAAACAAGCAAAAAATAAAGCAGAAAATTAAAAAAAAAAAAAACGCGAAAAGAAAACGTCTTTATCTGTGTCTATCTGTCTGCATTGAAAGTCTCTATGTAGAGCTCCTAACGTCAGCGAACCCCCCCCCCCCCCCCAAACAGAGGTGGTACAGGCACGTCATACAAACATCTGTACTGACCAAGACTGTCCTTACAGGGAACACCAGTACAAGGACAGAGACAAAGAGACAGACAGAGAAAAAAAAAACGATGAGAAGAACACCACCAGAGAGTGGACTGGCCTTGAGTGGTGGAATGACTTGCCACATACAGCTGAGGAGAGTGCATGGGAAGTGGGGGAAGCTGGTTGCAAAATCTTCAGTGATGTTCCCACGGTCTAAAAGATTGCGTGATGTGTTTTGTTTGCTTGTTTTTTATATTTTGTACCACTTTATGCCACAGCAGATTTCTCCGCGTGAAATTCGGGCTGCTCTCCCCGGAGGAGAGCGCGTCGCCACAAGTGCAGCGCCTACCCATTTTTTTTCTTTTTCCTGCATGCAAGTGTATTTGTTTTCCTATTAGAGTGACTTTTTTCTACAGAATTTTGTCAGGGTCAACCCCCTTGTTGCCGTGGGTTCTTTTACGTGTGCTAAATAGTGATAGGTGGAGGAAGTGATACTGGAGACAGATTCACCCCCAATGCCACACTCTGCAACAGGCTAGAAGAGCCAAAGGGGGTGAAAATGTCTGTAGCTGACACAGTAC
>CM060348.1:19558612-19563612 GCA_030674155.1 Stramonita haemastoma
GAGTTTTGTTAAGTAGATAATAATGTTCTAAAAGCTGAAGTTCATGCCCCAAATCCATCCTGTATGAAGATCAAGGTGTTAAACTTTCTGAAAGTCACTGCAAGGAAGCCTGAAAGAGGTGATAGTGTGCGCAGAAAAGTCCTTACCACAGTAAACATGTTCTTAGAAAAATCTGTGACAGAAGCCTGAGTAAAAACACTCAAATACGTCTTGGAAAAAACAGTGAAGACTTAGGAACAGATTCCTCCATGGGGATGCTGGGGGGCCTGTCATAGACAGCATCCCTACTTTCTGGAAATTTGTGCTAGGAATTCCCTCTTTTCTAGCCCTCTCTTTGTTTCTGCCTTGATCCTTTTCTTCCCTGGCCTCATGCTTATCTGTTCCTTGCCTTCGTGGTCCATTCTCCTGTTCCCCCCAGAAAGACTTGATACGTGGCAGTTCTTTCCCACACGGAAGTTGGATGTGCTGGGCCTAACTTGTTGGGCGCATAACGACAGCGCAACCCATTTTCCCTACACCACAGACAATAGTTTGTAGTCAGAACATTCGACGATGACGACGAGATGAATAGATAATTCATCTACTGCATTATGATTTTGTTGTTGTCGATTTTATTTCATTTTGTTCCAATATATTTCATTTTCCTTTCCTTCCTCTTTAGTTTGCCACTGCTTATTAAGATATGTATTATTGCCATAATCACACACTACTTCTTGTTATTGTCTCACCGTTTTGGACGTTCATGTCTAATCGTTCCCATATCAGTCATAACCATCTTTACTCTGCCCACATCCACATTCAGATTCAGGATGTTGCATCCTCAGGGTCAGATGTCCACAGGGACCTCTTCAATATCAGGTCATCTGGAGGCAATCCGCTAGTAGAGGGGCCCTGCTCCGTTTGCAGACCACTTTCGGGGTGTAAAGTAGTGCTTTATCTGAGTTTAGGTGCAATGCACACCGCCTACTACCCTCCTACTGATGATAGCTTAGTCGCAGAGCCAGAGTGAGAGACACACCCACCCATCTATATCTGAAGACTCACCTCAAACGCAAAAGTTGATGGCAAAATGAAACTATAAGACAAATAGTTCTGATGAGTGACCACAGAATGATTCTCTCGCCCCCCTCTCTCTGTATCTGTCTCTGTCTCTGTCTCTGTCTCTCTCTCCCTCCATCCCCCTCTCTTCTCTCTCTCTCCTCTCCCCTCCCCCTCTTCTCCATCCCTCCCCCTCTCTCTCTCCTCCCTCCTCCCCCTTCTCTCTTTCCCTCTCCCTCCTCCCCCTATCTCTCTCCATCCTCCCCTCTCTCTCTCTCTCCTCTCCTCCCTCCCTCTCCTCTCTCTCTCTCCTCTCTCCTCTCCCTTCTCTCTCTCCTCCTCTCTCTCTCCCCTCTCTCTCTCTCTTTTCCTCCCCCCCTCTCTCTCTCTTTCTCCCTCCCTCCCTCTCTCTAAATCAGTGGTAATAATTGGGAAGGTAGAGAAGAAGCTCAATAGATCCCCGTGTACAATCAAAGACACGACCAATTAATAGGGTTCACCCTCCATCCCCTCCCCTATCTCCCAGCCTGTCTCAAAGAACAGGATTGATGCCATCGACAAGAAAATTCTCTTTCTTCTCTCTTGATGCCTCCGCTTATATTTGTCTGTCTGTAAGTCGGTCTGTCTTTTCATGTGACTTTTTGTGTATGTCTGTATGTATGACTGTTCTTGTGACTTTTGTTCCGTCTGTCTGTTCATGTGACTCTTGTCTGACTGTCTTGCTGTCTGTCTGTCTGTCTGTCTGTTCAGGTGACTCTTTGTTGACTGTCTTGCTGTCTGTCTGTCTGTTTCTGTGACTTTTGCCCTGTCTGATTAGTGGCTTTTGCCTGTCTGTCTGTCTGTCTGTTTAGGTGACTCTTTGTCTGTCTGTCTGTCTGTCTGTCTATCCAGGTGTCTCTTTA
The DNA here is from genome assembly GCA_030674155.1 of Stramonita haemastoma. NCBI lineage: Eukaryota > Metazoa > Mollusca > Gastropoda > Neogastropoda > Muricidae > Stramonita > Stramonita haemastoma. The sequence continues at coordinate 19,560,553 of CM060348.1, forward strand.
TGTGGCTATCTGCCTGTCTGTCTGTCCATGTGGCTCTTTGTCTAGATGTCTGTTCATGTGACTATTCGTCTGTCTGTCTGTCTGTCTGTCTGTCTGTCTGTCTGTCTGTCTGTCTGTCTGTCTGTCTGTATATGCTTGATCGGTCAGATCTCGTTCCTAGTTTAATTCCCCAGTCATTGTTTTTGTGTGTCTTTGGGTTTCCTGCTTTGGAATTTCTTTTGCTTTGTTAGCGCTTAACCACTCACTCTCCGGTTTTTAAAGAAATGTTGATATCTCTGTTTAATTCTCTTTCTCTCTTTCTTTTTCTCCCCCTCCCCTCTCTCTGTCTCTGTCTCTCTCTATCTCACAAACACACACTCTCTGTCAAATTTCTCTGCATGAAATTCAGACTGCTCTGCCCGGGGAGAGCGCGTCGCCACAAGTGCAGTGTCTACCCATTATTTTTTTCTTTTTCCTGTCTGCAACTATATTTGTTTCCCTATCAGAGTGGCCTTTTTCTTCCGACTTTTGCCAGGGAGAACTGTCTTATTGCTGTGTGGGTTCTTTTACGTGTGCTACTTTAATGTGTGTTGAACACAGGACCTCGGTTTATCGTCTCATCAACAAAAAAAAAACCTGGCACCCAGACCACCACTCATGGTCTAATTGATAGGGGAAAAGTTTCAGGCACAAATGGGGGATCAAACCACCACACACTTCAGACCCGGACTTTTCTTCGCTTTCTAGGCAGGTTCGTTATCTCTAGACCACAAACTGTACTCTACTACTGGCACACAAAGAAGACAGCAAACTGTTACTGCTGATAACTTTATTTTCCTTTTATCTCCTGCACTTCATCTCTTCCATTGTCTTCAAGTAACCTGCATCCGGTTGAACAGAAGATAAATATGTCAGTCTGTGAGTCACATACACATTCTTTCAAACAGTGACAGTGCATACATCAACTTGTGGAGAAATCAATAATGTACTGTTGTGTGTGTGGTGTATGACAGGGTGTGTTTTTCGGATGAGACTATAAACCGAGGCTCCGTGTGCGAACGCACGCAGAACATCTTGCGCACACGTTAAATCCTGTTCCGCCTCTCGTAAGAGTAGGCCATCGTGTGCCGGTGGAACAGATGACATTTACAAAAACTGCATGCACACGGGGACTAGATGTAAAAGAGCATATGAATGCTTATTCCATTATCCTCGATATAAAAGAATAAATGAACTGAATGAATGAGTGAGGAAGAAACTATTGTGAATGCACCAGACGACTTGGTGCGGTGGTTAGAGCCTTGGGGTATGGGCTGGATTGGAAGGTCGCGGGGTCAGAGGAGAGAGAGAAGAGAGAGAGAGAGAGATGAGAGAGAGAGAGAGAGAGAGAGAGAGAGAGAGAGAGAGAGAGAGAGAGAGGAGGAGAGAGAGGAGAGAGAGAGAGAGAGAGAGAGAGAGAGAGAGAGAGAGAGAGAGAGAGGAAGAGAGAAGGAGGAGAGAGAGAGGAGAGAGGAGAGAGAGAGAGAGGAGAGAGAGTGAGAGAGAGAGAGAGAGAGAGAGAGAGAGAGAGAGAGAGAGAGAGAGAGAGAGAGAGGAGAGAGAGAGAGAGAGGAGAGAGAGGAGAGAGAGATGAGAGAGAGAGAGAGAGAGAGAGAGATTTATGATATTCCTCTCACCGTATATTCAATAGCTGGAAAACAACAACATCACCATGCAGTAGCACACCATAAAATGTTTACACTTTCCCCCCTAATCTATCACATTGTGACGTATATTTATAATTCTTTTATCTTTCTTTTAAGACATTGTATCTAAACATTGGTGTGTGTATATGCGTGTGTTTGCGTGTGTGCGAGCGCGCGCGGTAGAGTGTGGGTGTTTGTGACATTTTTATTGAAGTTATATAATGTTTGAACAAATATGAAATGTAGCTACTTCGTGTGTTTGATTATGATTTGTATCAATATGCCTGTCAGTATTGTAATTTGCCCTTCAGGGATGATTAAGTGTTTTGACTTGACTTGACTTGACTTCATTTTGAGGATAATAAAATAAACCCTTATCTGCTTTTTTACATTTAGTCCCATGCCTATGTGGTTTCGTAAATGTTGTCATCCATACAAATTTAGCCAAATTTCTGTAGTGTGACTCATTTATAACACACCATAAAATAACAATTAACCCTGTTCACAATTTTCAACAGCATTTAAAAACATATTTCATTGCCATTTTTTTTAAAGCAAAAGTCATAAACCATATCAACCTATTTTAAAATCATCCAAACTTTTTACCTCTTTAACGAATCAATTAAAAAAAACAACAACAACAACTCCAGAACTTTAATGTAAACAACAAACTGAAAGATCTCTATAATAATAATAATCTTAACAACTCCGAACCTTAAGTTTTAAATCTACAACCTGAACTTTTCAGCTGTTAAGCAAAGAAAAAAAAAATGAGAAAGGAAAAGAAATAAAACAAAACAAAACAAAAATGCTGTAACAGAAATTGGGGAGTGCTGTGATTGTCAGCATGGCTTGTCCTGGAGCCTGCAGGGACCGAACTGGGAAGATGCTGAAGTGTTTGCACATGATGAAACATGTCACAGATATTAGATTTTTACTCCCTTCTCAAAATTCTTTCTTTATTTATTCTTTGAGCTTCTATTTTTCTTTCTAGCCCTGCTTTGCTCTATTTGGAAGGAAAATATTGAAGCCAAGTATCAGCAGCCTTCCATTTTGCCAATGCCCCGGAGGGTTTAACTTCTTGACAAGTGGTTACATCAGTAATGTGAGGAATGTAAGAATGGATGTAGTTTCGTTTTTCCTTTGAGTGCTTGCACGTGCTTTGCACCCCCATGTGTGCGTGACTGTGTGCGTGAAAGAAAGAAAGAAAGAAAGAATGAAGGAGAGAGAGAGGAGAGAGAGAGAGAGAGAGAGAGAGAGAGAGAGAGAGAGAGAGAGAGAGAGAGAGACAGACAGACAGACAGACAGACAGACAGAGAGACAGACAGAGACAGAGACAGAGAGACAGACAGAGAGAGGACGAAAGAAAGAAAAATAAAGAGAGAGAAATTGATAA
>CM060348.1:19571112-19583612 GCA_030674155.1 Stramonita haemastoma
TTAGAAACGTGTTAGCAACTTTAAATACTACAGATATATTTTATTTTATTTTATTTATTTTATACCACTTTATGTCAAATAATATTGGGTATGTTTGAAATGTGTTAGCAACTAGAAAACAGTACAAATATTGGGTATATTTGAATTGTGTTAGCAATTAGAAACACTACAATTAATGGGCATATTTGAACTGTTTTAGCGACTAAGAGCACTACAATTATTGGGTATATTTGAAATGTGTTAGCAACTAGAAACATTACAAATATTGGGTATATTTGAAATATCTTAACCAGAAAAACTACAACAATTAAGTGTATTTGACTGCTGTTAGCAAGTTGTCACACTACAAAATATTGCATGTGTTGCACATCTGTTATCAACTAGTAATACTGCAAAATATTGTGTGTATAGTAACACTGCAAGTATTGGGCATATTGTAAATTTGTTAGCAACAACTTACAGGGTAAATATTGAGTGTATTTCAATCCTGTTTGCAACTGATAATATAACAAAATGGTGGGTTTATTTGACATCTATTAGCAGCAAATAGTCACACTACAAATATTGGTTGTATGGAAATCTACTAGCACCTATTTAAACTGCAAATATTGGAGTATATATTTTAAACCTGTTAGCAACACGTAACACTAAAAACTATTGAAAGCATATGAAATCTGTTAGCAACAAAGAACACTACAAAATATAGAGTATATTTGCAATCTGTTAAAAGCTAGTAATACTACAAAATATTGGGTGTATTTTGAAATCTAGCCAAAGAAAGACTGACAGCCAGAGAGGAGTCAGAAATGAAAAAACAACAACCCAGACAGACAGAGACACAGTACAGGCATAAAGACAGACAGACAGACAGACAGACAAACAGACAGACAAACAGACAAACAGACAGACAGACTTTATCTGTGCATCCTAACTCAGGCCAACTTAAATTTTTTAAAAATATAGAATCATGCAATGCGTGTCATGCAGCAGTACCACACAAGTTCAGAAGTGTTAGACCTTTCAAGAATGTGTGTGTTGTAGTTTGGTTTCTCCGATATCAACACATCTCAGCCTTGAAAGAAAGAAACAAACTGAGACCAAAAAAATCTGAATAGCAAGTAGAGACAGAAGGCAATATCTGCCACGTGCTTTACTACATGCAAAACACATATAAACATCATTTGCGTTTCCACCTTGTGAGAAAAACAACTCTTCTGTGTTTTCATTTGTTTTTTTCCATTCTGTTTTGTTTGTTACATGTTTTTTTTTTATTTCAACGTCTCAAGTCTTAAATTAAAAACTGCAATTTCAAGATGGTAAGAGGAATTCCATGGTGATGGCTCCTCACACACTAGCAGATTTTATTTGGGTGAGTCTATGACTGGCTGAGGTATTGCTGATTTGTGGGTGATTTTTTATATTGTGATGGGTGCGAGCTGATGTTTGAATACTATGTTGTGGTATTTTTTGTGTGATATTATGTTTATATGTTTAATATTTTTATGTGTGGCTTGTAACCCGCGTGATTTTCTCGGTTTATGAGATTATAAAGCGTGTAAATTGAATTGAATTTATGATATTTTGTGGGTGGGGAAAAAAACGGTCGCATACACAACAATCTCACAACTGATGATGAATCTTGGAGCTCTAGCCAAGGAAAGAAGAAAAAAAGGAATAAAAAGAGAATTTCACATTTATGGCATTACAGTTATCCATTGGTAGCAGAAAAAAGGTTGTGTTTCCGTTTTAGACTAATGACGTGTTGACCCCTAAGTCCATTTTCTTTACGACTTTGTTGTCCGCGGAAAGTTCGGAAGACATACTTTAGGGCTGCAGGGGACTGTTAGGTGGTGTAGGTGGTAACGCGCCTTGCCTAGAAAGCAAAACGTCTGGGTCAGAGTGTGCGGTGGTTTGTACCCCGTTTGGGCCCACAACTTTTTCCCCATCCATTAGACCCTGAGTGGTAGTCTGGGCGCTAGTCTTTCGGGTGAGACAATAAACCGAGGTCCCGTGTGTTACACGTCACTATTTAGCGCACGTAAAAGAACCCACGACAACAAGGGGGTTGACCCTGGCAAAATTCTGTAGAAAAAAGCCCCTCTGATAGGGAAACAAATACAGTTGCATGCAGGAAAAAAAATGGGTGGGCGCTACACTTGTGGCGACGCGCTCTCCCCGGGGGAGAGCAGCCCGAATTTCACGCAGAGAAATCTGCTGTGACATAAAGTAGTACAAAATACAAAATAAATACGTGTTGCTATACACCATTCTGGTCAAGTGTCCCCTCCCTCTCTCAGTTTACTTCTGTGACTTAACTTATGCCTATGAATTCCCTGGTAAACAAAGCGCCACAACAACACTCCTCCAAAGGACTCGGTTCTGGGAGATCCTCCAGCTCGGCCCACGTCATTCCGGCTGCCTTCGTGTCTGCTTCGATGCTTCTGCGCCAGATCTGTTTTAGTCGACCTACTTTCCGCTTCCCTTGTGGATTCCAGTCAAGGGCCTGCCTGGTGACATTTGAAGCAGGCTTGTGGAGTGTATGGCCGATCCATCCCCATTTCCTTTTCTTGATCTCTGACTCCATTGGGGCATGTCTGGTCCTGTCCCACAGTTATTCGTGGGAGATGGCTTCTGGCCACCTGATACCGAGAATGTTACTTCTGTGACTTGCACAAAAAATGTTGTAGTCAGCTAAAAGTATGATCCTGGGCAGAAAGTCGTGAGGATTCACAGATAACTATGACAAGGTACCATAGACACCACTGAAATGACCCAGTAGCAGGCAAGGGTCTCTTTCTGTGAGTGTCCTCATGGCAGCCTGTCAGGTCATGTCTTGTATCCTAGTTTAAAAAAAAAAAGGATCAATGTTTAATTGTGTTTTTGTATTGTTCCCGGGTTGGATGGGGGATACTTCATTCGATTTAGCAATATTTGGATTTGGATTCAACCCAGTATTTAACAAACGTGTGAGATGTATATGTACCCAGTGTTGTATTAGAAGATATGGATTTTGCTTTTTAAAAACATCTTATACTGACTTCAGGTGTAAGTCCCTTTTCAGAGTCAGACATCTTAGAATAAACCTATGATTAAGATATAAGAAAAAAGATTATGACTGATTTGGTGACAACTGCTACTCAGTTTTTGTTTCCCATGCATTTCTGTGGTGGGTTAACGTTGAGGCCTTCAGGGCTGGAGGTTCACGGGAGGGGGTCGATGGATGGACAGTATGGTAGTCATTATCCAAGATGGTCATTTCAATTACTCTTGTGGCGTGACTAAGCAGCTACTGTCGTCAGCAGGGCGCTTAGTAGAGGGTGTCCTGCATAAGAGTTAGCTCAGAACACGCACCACTGAACACCACCAAAGTGACTGAGCAGCAGTGCAGGGACCCTCTGGCTGGTGGCCTCTTGGCGGTGAACATTAATGAGATCGTTCACGATTTCTGAACCCTGAGGATGCGACATGACATGTCCACACAAGGCAGGGGCAGAAAAATGGAGATGAGTGGTGTGGAAACAGCTGGACATGAACATTACAGAAAATGAGAGAGAGAGAGAGAGAGAGAGAGGAGAGAGAGAGAGAGAGAGAGAGAGAGAGAGAGAGAGAGAGAGAGAGAGAGAGAGAGAGAGAGAGAGAGAGAGACAGACAGACAGACAGACAGACAGACAGACAGAGACAGAGACACAGATGGACAGAGAGACAGATAGACAGAGACATAGAGATAGAGAGAGGAGGAGTAAAGCTGTGCAGTGTAGAGTTATTAAACAAATCATTCCTGTATAGTGAAAAATCTTGCTTTCCTGATCAAAGATTTTACCATAGGGAATGATTCATTGTACCAAGCACAAAGGAAAACCATACCAGTTAAAAAACAAAAAAAAAACAAACAAACAAAAAAAAAACCATACCAATTTCTACCTATTCTATCTCTCAAAGAACTTTATAAGCGTTTTAAGCCTCTTACTGTACCGTTGATACCGTAAGGACGGGATAGTCAGTGGTCAGAGCATTTGCTCTCCCCAAGCTAAGGTTAAGCAGCGTTGAGCGTAGTCCCCTTGTGGGTTGAGTGACCTTATGTGCGCAGAGGCTTTAAAATTCACCCAGCTGTAAATGGGTACTTAACCCTCTTTAGGAACAGGGAAGGTAAAGCAGCGGGGGAGGAAGGTGGCTGGGAACCACCTTCAAGATGCTGACCCCTAGAGAAGCTGAGGTTTCTGACACCTTGTTCCCAGGCAACTGCATAGGTTATGTAAACGCCTTCTTACACATTTTTACCAGTCAGCTATAACATGGAGTAGTGAGGGGGTGGGATAACTCAGTGGTCAGAGTGTTCGCTTTCCCCAAGTCAAGCTAAGTTAAGCAGCGTCGAGCGTGGTTACCAGTTGAATGGGTGACCCTTTGCGCCCCTTGGCTTCAGTACAGTCCCCAAGTTCACCCAGCTGTAAATGGGTACCTGCCCTCTTTAGGGTCAGGGAAGGTAAAGCAGCGAGAGAGTGGAGATGGGCGCCGCCCTCAATATGCTGGCCTTTAGAGAAGCTAAGGTCTCTGATGCCTCGCTCTCCTAAAACCACCTAGGTTATGGAACACCTTTACTTTCACCTAGTGAGGCTGTCAGGTTTGTGTTCTAAAGGTAGATAAAAGCATGGGTTTAAGTCCTTACTGCAATATCTATTCAGTGATTCTTTTTCTTGGTAGTTTAACATTGATACTGATCTTACTACTCTTTAAGTACTTCAGAGAACATTATAAACTGAGGTCTTGCAATTGAACGCACACAGAATTTGTAGTGCACATGTGAAGTTTCGTCTTTCACCTTTATATCCTCACCTTCTTCTATACCGTAGTTTGGTAAACCATTGGAACACTTACTAATATTTTGAAACCAGCTTCCTCCATTCCCCACGGTTCTCAGCTCTCCAAAGTGTGTCATTCCACTCAAGGCCAGTCCACTGTCTGTTGTTGTTTGACTTCCCACAGTTTATTCTGTCTGCATCTTCATCTTCTTCCTTGTACTGTTCTCTGTAGGACAGTTTTGGCCAGTCCAGATGGTCATGTGATGTGCCCGTACCACTTCAGTTTGCGTGTTTTTTTCCTTTGAAGTCAAGAGGTCTTCATATGATTTTCACTTCCATGTTAGTAGTGATTATGATTTCTGTATGAGATACCAAGAAGTTTGTGAACAATGTCTGCTGTTACGGTTTACGCTTCACACGCACACAAACACAAAGATATGACCAGAGAATGCATCAATCTGATCTTGAAGCCAATGTTATCTGCCCTTCCGTAAACAGTAGGTCAACCATAGCATTACAAGTATAACCAAGCATAAAACAAACCCACATTACCTAAAGAGGAAAATTATGCAACCAAACTTGAAATCCCTCCTACAAATGATAGATCGACTCTGACTTGAGATTAACTAGAGTCGATCTATCATTTGTAGGAGGGATTTCAAGTTTGGTTGCATAATTTTCCTGTTTAGGTAATATTGGTTTGTTTTATGCTTCTGGGCTTCTAGCTTTGTGTCTGCACCATCGTTTGACCGGCATTGACTCATTTGGGGCTTTCGATTCATAGATCACGCTGGGACATAATTCCACCTGTCACCTTGGACTGGTATGCTGATTCAGACAGGGCCGGTGTTGGCCACTATGAAGAATCCAAGATTGGGAACCTTGAAAACCCCAGAGTGATACCAACACTGACTTAGGGTATGACTGCTATTGAGATTCTTCTTTGTGTGGGTGTATTGCATGTAACCTGGAAGAAAATGGTGGTAGATTTAGTAGCCCTATGGGGAAAAACTAAACAACAAACAGACTGCAGTATCTACAGAGACGTGTCTTTCTTTCCTCATCAAAAGAGTTGTTAGCGCTGTTTTTTATGACACAAACATATGAATGTATACATTACCAAATATGGCAAACAAAACAATGCTAGTAACATACGAAAAAAAACCCTCCAAAAAAGAATACATTTTAAAAATCACTGCTTTTTATTTCTTGACAGTCTAGTTCCATTTCCAAGAGAGCTCCACTCCATTGCTGACGCTTAGCTTTCTCTGCTGTTTACACAAACCATCACCATGTTTCTGAGAGTAGCGCGAAATCTAGAACTGAGCACCAGATAAGCACAAAAGTTGACGGTAGAATTCACACAAGACGCCGTCAACACAAACACGTGGTAAAAGACAACGAAAGAATTATGGTACTTTCTGTACAAGAAAAACTCTGGAACGAAGTTAATCAACACGCTCTTACCCATCTGACAGACGCAGAGAACCACATACACGGTGCAGATGAACAGCAGCATCACAGTCAGTCTGTTATCCGCTGCGCTTCTTCTCCTCTCGTCATTTGCCTTCCCTGTCATCTCTGACCGTTTCAGAGAAGTGCGCCGTAAGTGAACGATTGTGATGCTGCTGCAAACAGCCACCAGAATGAAGGACAGAGGCTGGTTCACGATGCTGAAGTAAGTGGGAAGCAGGCGTAGGAATCTGTCTGCAGGAAACCAGCTGGTAGGGGCCATGTAAGCGATGCTGCGATTGGTTGAAGGGTCTACTCTCCACTTCACCGAGTCTCCGAGGATCAGAGGAAGATAGGCGAGAAATGGAATCAGGTAGGAGAGGAATATTGCTATGACCATAGACCTGCGTAAAAAAAAACCCCAACCACTACTTATGATAAATAAGAAGAGGATGGGAGGAGGAAGAAGACGAGGATGAGGAGGAGGAGGAGGAGGACGGGGAGGAGGAGGAGGAGGAGGAGGAGGAGGACAAGGAGAACAAGAAGAATGACATTTTCTTAATAATCATTTTATTTCTATAAAGGCGTTATACAGTAGCCACAAAATGAAAAGGATATGCAATAATATCAACAAAGTTTTCTACATGCTTATAGCAGGAAAAAAACACCCCTATAAAACTATGAACAATTTACAAAAGATTCTTATTGAATGTAACACGCTATGCAGACTGATTGCTAATACCGAATATAGTTTGTTTTGATAGGAGCAACTACAGGAATATTAATATCAACAAAAACAACAAAATTACGAACAAATTGCAAAATATGTTTTGATCTGTTGTGTGCAGACTGATTAATAATACTGCATCTACAGCTACTCTAGTTTTAAAACATCATCATCATCATCATCATCATCATCATCATCATCATCATCATCATCATCATCATCATCATCATCATCATCATCATCATCATCATCATCATCATCATCAACAACAACAAAAACACAAAATTATATTTTGTGTACTGATAGTTTCTAGTTGTTGCTTCTTTGATAAATCAAACTCACCTATAGGTCAGCAGTCTCCTGGCCCTGAAGGGAATGACGACACACAGACATCGCTCAATGCTCATCACCACGATCAGAGCTCCAGACACGTAGCCACACACCACAAACAGTCTGCTGATTTTGGTGTTGATGACCACCTTGACATTGTTCACGAAGACACGATCAGATGAATAACAGGTGACGGTAATGGGAATCTGCAGAGCCAGGTTGCAGAAGTCGATGACAGCCAGCCAGAAGAGGAGAAGGTTGATCCTGTCTGACAGACCTTGCTGTGGTATTGGAAACAAACGTGCATGTTCATTTTTTTGTTTTTACCAAAATTCGTTTTGATTCAAATTTCAATAGATACGCATCGTTTACGTACGACTATCCAGAATTTTTTTTTTTATAATATTGAGGTTTATGTGTTAGGTACAGAATGCTAATATATATATATATATATATATATTTTTTTTTTTGCAGATTGGGAGTAGTTTAATGGGGGCAGGTTAGCTCAGTGGTCAGAGCACTCGCTTTTCCCATGCTAAAGTTAAGCAGCATCGAGCGTTTTTACCAATTGGATGGGTGATCGTTTGCACGCCTTGGTTTCGGTGCAGTTCCTCCCCCCAGTTCACCCAGCTGTAAATGGGTACCTGCCCTCTTTACGGTCGGGTAAAGTAAAGCAGCGAGGCAGAAGAGATGGGCGTCACCCTCAATATGCTGGCCCCTAGAGAAGCTGAGGTCTCTGATGCCTCGCTCCCCAACGACCACATAGGTTATGGGACACCTTTACCTTTTGGTAGTTTAATGCGCGAAAAAAAACCCAACCACTACTTATGATAAATAAGAGGAGGAGGAGAGGAGGAAGAGGAGGAGAATCTAGGAGGAGGAGGAGGAGGAGACTACTACTACTACTATACTACTACTACTACTACTACTACTACTACTACTACTACTACTACTACTACTACTACTACTACTACTACTACTACTACTACTACTACGAAGAGGAGGAGGAGGAGGAGGAGAAGAAGAAGAAGAAGAAGAAGAAGAAGAAGAAGAAGAAGAAGAAGAAGAAGAAGAAGAAGAAGAAGAAGAAGAATTGCGAAGAAGAAGAAGAAGAAGAATTGCGAAGAAGAAGAAGAAGAAGAATTGCGAAGAAGAAGAAGAAGAATTGCGAAGAATTGCGAAGAATTGCGAAGAATTGCGAAGAAGAAGAAGAAGAAGAAGAAGAAGAAGAAGAAGAAGAAGAAGAAGAAGAAGAAGAAGAAGAAGAATTGCGAAGAAGAAGAATTGCGAAGAAGAAGAATTGCGAAGAAGAAGAAGAAGAATTGCGAAGAAGAAGAATTGCGAAGAAGAAGAAGAAGAAGAAGAAGAAGAAGAAGAAGAAGAAGAAGAAGAAGAAGAAGAAGAAGAAGAAGAAGAGGAGGAGGAGGAGGAGGAGGAGGAGGAGGAGGAGGAGGAGGGAGGAGGAGGATATTTCAGAAATTTTATAATCATATTATAGCTTTATAAAGGCGTTACACAGTAGCCACAAAAATGAAAAGAGTCAAGCAAAAATATAAATTAAGTTTTCTACATGCCTATAGAAGTAAAATATTGAACAATCTGCTAATTGTTTCTTCTTACTGTGTGCTAAGATTGAATCTGGTTTTTAAGATAAGAACAACTACAGGAATAACAATATAAACAAAGCAATTAAAGTTATGAGCAATGTGCAAAAGACGTTTTGTTCTGTTTCAAACCGTGTGCAGACTGATTAGCAAATACTGCATCTAAAGTTACTCTAGTTTTACACCACCACCACCACCACCACCACCACCACCACCACCACCACCACCACCACCACCACCACCACCACCACCACACTCCTCCTTCTCTTCCTCCTCCTCCTCATCATCAACAACAATAACAACAATGACAAACAACTAAAAACAAACAAAGAACAACAATAACAACGAAATGAAATGACAAAGCCATATTTTGTTGTTAAAAAATCCTATTTGTTGCTTCTTAAATATATCAAAACAAGAATAAAGAATGTCATCGGTCCACATGAAGAGCTCCTAACTACAGTAAAAAAAACAACAACACGCAAGCTTAAGTGGTACTGGCACGTCACACGAACATCTGGACTGGTCAAGACTGTCCTACAGGGAACAGTAAGGGGAGGGAGACGAAGAGGCAGACAGAGGAAACGATGGGAAGACAACATCAGACAGTGGACAGGCCTTGGGTGGAACGATCTACTACTACGGAGGGCGGAGGACCGTGGGGAGTGGAGGAAGCTGGTTGCAAAATCTTCAGTTGTGCCCCCCACGGTCCACGGGACTACGGGACAGGTGAAGGTGAAGAAGAAGATTTATATCACACTCACCTGTAAGTCAACAATCTCCTGGCCCTGAAGGGAATGACGACACACAGACATCGCTCAATGCTCATCACCACAATCATAGCTCCAGACACGTAGCCACACACCACAAACAGTCTGCTGACTTTGGTGTTGATGACCACCTTGACATTGTTCACGAAGAAACGATCAGAAGAGTAACAAGTGACGGTGATGGGAATCTGCAGAGCCAGGTTGCAGAAGTCGATGACAGCCAGCCAGAAGAGGAGAAGGTTGATCCTGTCTGACAGACCTTGCTGTGGAACAAGAGAGCATCCATAGCTATACAACACAAGTCTATAGTTGCATCAGCAGCAGCAATTTGCAGTTGTTGTTATTGTTGTGCTTTCCCCAGCTTAACACTATGAGGGTTACTCAGAATGTGCACTCTGACTCTCTCATCCCACCTGGGAATCATTGTGAGATTGAAACTGCACACTGAATGAGAATGACTGGTTTTCAGTACACTGCAAATAAACAAACATGCATGTTCAGTTTTTTAAAACAAAAAATCTTTTTGATTCCAATTTTAATAGAAGCGCATCGTTTACGTAGGACTATCAAAAATTTTGGAAATAAAAAAAAGTATGTCATAGGTATAGAATGCTAATGTTCATGTTTTGTTTTTTTGTGCAGAATGGTAGTAGTTAAATGATAGAAGCTGGTTGTACAATTTTCAGGGGTTCCCCTACAAGACTATGGGATAGACGAAGGTCTTCTTCTTCCTTTATCTACCGCCTTTGACATTGTGAAGATTCTGTAGACTTCAGGTATATGCTGGGTATGCTCATCTTTCCGTTACCCATCGAAAGCTGATATGAGTAACGGGATCTTTAAAGTGCACATTTGATCTTCTGCATGAATGTATACATAAAGGGAATTAATACACTGACAGGTCTGCACTTGAAGCTGACCCGAGAGATTGGAGGAATCCCTATTATTAATTCACCAGACGTGACCGAGATTCGAACCCACGACTTCATGACCCATGGGATTGAAGTCAGACGGTTTTAACAACACAGCTATCGCGTCCGAGGAGTGAGGAAGAAGTAGGATAATATTCAAAACAAACCGATATCAGCACACAGAGCTCTTTATTTCCGAGTTTAAGATAAGTACCAAACAAAATAAGCAATGTTTTTTTTTTTGTGAACGCTAACCAACGATTTAAATAAGGTTTTTACTTGCTAGATCCCAGAGTGTAAATGCATAATCAATGTGAAGGTGTATATATGCATAATATATATATATATATATATATATATATATATATATATATATAAATAAATATAAAGGGCCTGTGGCAGATCATGGAGCGTCTTGGCTGTCCCCCAAAGTTTCTCAACATGGTGATCCAGCTACATGAAGACCAGCGTGGCCAGGTCAGAAACAGCAACGACCTATCAGAGCCTTTCCCAATCACAAACGGGGTGAAGCAGGGCTGCGTTCTTGCACCAACCCTCTTCACTATCTTCTTCAGCATGATGCTTCAGCGGGCCACAGAAGATCTTGATGACGAAGACGGAGTTTTCATACGCTACCGCACAGATGGCAGCCTATTCAACCTGCGGCGTCTTCAGGCCCACACCAAAACCCTGGAGCAACAAATTCGAGAGCTACTTTTTGCTGATGATGCTGCCCTTGTAGCCCACACAGAAACCGCCCTGCAGCATGTAACATCCTGTTTTGCAGAGGCAGCCCAGCTCTTCGGACTCGAAGTCAGTCTGAAGAAGACAGAGGTTCTCTACCAGCCCGCACCTCAGGTAGCGTACCACCCACCTCACATTACAATTGGTGAGACAGAACTGAAGACAGTCCAGCAGTTTACCTACCTGGGATGCACAATCTCCTCTGACGCAAAGATTGATAAAGATGTAGACAACAGACTGGCAAAGGCAAACGGTGCTTTTGGCAGACTCTACCACCGTGTCTGGAAAAACAAACACCTGAAGAAAGACACCAAGATCAGTGTCTACAGAGCCGTGGTACTGACCACCCTCCTGTACGGCTCTGAGTCATGGGTCACATACAGACACCACCTGCGAATTCTGGAACGCTTCCACCAACGCTGTCTCCGCTCCATCCTCGACATCCACTGGAGCGACTTCACCACGAATGCTGAGGTGCTGGAGCAAGCAGGGATCACCAGCATTGAGGCCATGTTGCTGAAAACGCAGCTACGCTGGGCAGGGCATGTCTCTAGAATGGAGGACCATCGCCTACCGAAGATGGTTCTCTACGGTGAACTTTCCACCGGACACCGCTACAGAGGCGCACCAAAGAAGAGATTTAAAGACTCTCTGAAGAAATCTCTGTCAGCCTGTCTCATAGACCATAACCAGTGGTCAGTCCTTGCTGCTGACCGGCAGGCCTGGCGACACACTGTGCATCAGTCGGTCTCCTCCTTTGAGGACAATCGCAGAGCGGCCCTTGAGGAGAGGCGAATGAGGAGGAAGAACCGCGTCCGCTCTACATCAACGCCAGAATCGACTTTCCCCTGCAGCCGCTGCGGCCGGGTTTGTTTGTCACGCATTGGACTGAACAGCCACCAGCGAGCCTGCACCAGACGTGGACAGTGCCCTTAATCTTCGTTCGCGAAGCCAAGCCATGATGATGATATAAATATATATATATATATATATATATATATATATATATATATATATATATATATATATATATATATATATATATATATATATTATATATAAGGTGTATTGAACCTATCTATTATCACCATGGGATGTTTTGATATTTTTTCTTTAAGAAAAAGGCTGCTTGTTGTACGTTGTTTGGTTGAGAGTTTTTTTGTCGT
>CM060348.1:19588612-19593612 GCA_030674155.1 Stramonita haemastoma
AGGCAGAAATAAAGAGAGGGATAGAAAAGAGGGAATTCTGAGCACATCCAGTGTACTTTCTATCTCACAGTGATTCCCAGGTGGGATGAGTGAGTCAAGAGTGGCATATTCTGGGTGACCTCCAGAGTGTTAAGCTGGGGAACGCACAACAACAAGAACTCTGAAAATCTGTTGATCTTTTTCGACTCATGGTATATTGACCTCTGGGACGGGATAGCTAAGTGGTCAGAGCACTTGCTTTTTCCAACCTAAGATTAACCAGTATTGAGCATGGTTACCGAGTGGATGGGTGACCGTTTGCGCGCCTTGGTTTCAGTACAGCCCCCCCCCCACCAGTTCACCCAGCTGTTAATGAGTACCTGTCCTCTTTAGGGTCAGGGAAGGTAAAGCAGCGAGGGAGAGAAGATGGGCGCCGCCCTCAATATGCTGGCCCCTAGAGAAGCTGAGGTCTCTGATGCCTCGATCCCCTACGACCACAATGCAGGCCTCTTTTTTTCCCCTCTCTTACTCTGATTTGTACAGAAAAGACACAGAGAAACCGAAGATGTCAACTGTGCTTTTATAAAAATAGGAGTGAGAAGAAAGATCAGAAATACCTACCATGAATCTCAATGTCAGAGATTTTAATTGTCAGTCCATATCCCCTCACCCCCTTTACGTTCGAATACGGTGCACTAGACTGAATTGTCTACAAAGATCAAACCATTGACTACATTTAATATGACTAGACCTTTCTTGTCATCTACAAGAATTTAACACGTAGAGACATGGGGGTGGAAACTAATGAAAGTTTGTTTACCAGCCCATGTTAAAAGTTATGCCATATATTGAAAGGACATCACCTGTAAAGCATAAAAATCAAAGAATTACTCAGTTTTCTGCACTGTTGCCGTGAAAACAATCCAATATGGCCGCCAAAACTAAATGTTTCAAACTCCTAAACCTTTTTATTTAGAGCAAATTTAAATAACTGGTTTCTGCAGACAATTTTTCACAACCTAAATTGTTTAAAATGACACAGGGAGAGCCTCATAAATATATCCATCAATTTTTTTATTGTAACAAAATGCTTTGGGGCGCTTCTGGACCCGTGTTTACCCTTAAACGAAACTTTATTAGAACAAAATTTTCTTTTTGCTGCCTTTTTCGGTAGTGTTTACTTGCTGGTTGGTTTCTATTTCTGAAACAAATAGAAGTACGCGATAAACCAGGTAGATTGGTAAAAAGAAAACCCCAAACCCCCCCCCAAAAAAAAAACCTGAACTGGATAGACGCGCACAGAGGACGCTCTTAATTACAAACAAAATAAGCCAAACAAATGCATTCATTCAAACACAAAGTTTATCACAAACAAAGCTCTAATTAAACGAAAATTTGTAGTATCTCTTTGCTCTTTGTCCCTAATTTTTAATACTAAAATTGGACATCACCAAAACTATGCCATACTCGTCATCAGACACAGTGCCCCCTTTAATAAAAAAAAAAAGCAAAGATGATCCAAACCTTCAGGGTATTTACAAAAGAGGTGCTTTTAGCAGGGGCAGTTTTGGTTGAATAACGAGCGCATAGTTTATCAAAAAAAAGGAAAGAAAGAGAACAAGTCAGAACAAATGGAATTCTCAAGTGGAGTAAAATCTAATATCTGGCACACGTCTCAGACCAGTGCAAACACTTCGGCTTCATTTCTTTATGTTTAGTTCTTGCAGGTTTACAGACAGAAAAAAATGCTTCAGCTGATGGTGATTGTTTTGCTTCGTTCTCTTCTTTGTCCTTTTTGAATGTTACGATGTAATGGATCAGATCCTTCTTGTTCTTGTGCTTGTTCATCTTGTTGTTTTTGTACCTTTTCTTCTTGTTTTCTTCTTGTTCATCTTCTTCGCAGTTATTCTCCATCATGATTGGAGGGTGTAATGGATCTGCCTGTAAATTAGAAGAACTGCTGCTATTCCTGAAGATGATGGTGGCAAGCCCTTAACAATTTTAGCTTTTAATGCTCACAGTTTTGCTCCTTAAATCTAATCGTTTATTCTAATTTACCCCAAAGCGTTATTTGTATTTCATAGTAAAAGTGTGACTGCATCTGCTTATTTCATTGTTTTTCTTGTTCTACTTCCTCAGCTAGAAAAATCCATTTGAAGGGGCGGTTTGAACCTGTGCTCGATCTTCGGGCCATCGAAACTGTGAGCGCAAAGCTCTCACCACTAGGTTATCCTGCCCCCCCATTGATGCCATTTAACATGAATCATCAAACATACACACAAACCAAATTCACTATAGAAGACAAAAAAATAATTAAGGAATTTTGTAGCCAGGAGGCCTCTCTTTCGTGAGGTTTTTTTTGTTATTTTTTGTTTTAAATGAGAAAACATATGTAAAGAAATAACACAAAAAAGAGTTTAAAAGGTAAAGGTGTCCCACAACCTATGTGGTCGCAGGGGAGCGAAGCATCAGAGACCTCAGCTTCTCTAGGGAGCCAGCATATTGAGGGCCGCGCCCATCTCCTCTCCCTCGCTGCCCTAAAGAGGGCAGGTGCCCTTTTACAGCTGGGTGGACTGGGAGACTGTACTTGAAGCCAAAGCGCGCAAACCGTCACCCATCCAATAATTGATAACCACATTCAATACTGCTTAAACCTTGACTGGGGGAAAGAGAATGCTCTGACCAGACCACTGAGCTATCCCGTTCCCCCCAAAAAAATCGAAATGGAGTAAGAAAGCTAAATCTCAAGTGAGGTGAAAATGTAATATCTGTCACACGCTTTATACTGGGTCAATATCACTCCAGCCTCCCTTGAAGTGTTTAAGGGAACAGGGAAAGCCAGTGCTCTGACCACTGAGCTATCCCGTCCCTAAAAAAAAAAATTCAAAAAGGAGTAAGAAAGCTAAATCTCAAGTGAGGTGAAAATGCAATATCTGTCACACGCTACATCATGTGTCAACATCACTCCAGCCTTCTTGAAGTGTTTAAGCACCGCAGGCTAAATGACAAGCCATGCTTCAGCTCTCCAAAACTTGTGTGTGTTTTTTTTTCTCTCTCTCTCTCTCAAGATTTTGTTGTTGGTTTCAATGTAATGGTGACAGTTTCTGGCTCCATGTTAACAACAATAAAGAAAAATGTGTGATTCGAGGATGTTGGAATTTTCTAGTTTTTGAAAGGGTTGTTCCCAAGAGACAGGAATTATTGTGGTTTGTGGTGGTGGTCTTCGTCATTGTGTCTGTCTGTGTGTCTGTTTGTTTGTTTGTCTGTTTGTTTTTTTGTTTGTCTGTCTGTCTCTATCTATCTGTCTGTGTCTGTCTGTATGTCTCTCTCTCTCTCTCTGTCCCTCATCTTGGATGTGTGTGTGTGTGTGTGTGTGTGTGTGTGTGTGTGTGTGTGTGTGTGTGTGTGTGTGTGTGTGTGTGTGTGTGTGTGTGTGTGTGTGTATTCAAGTAAGTCTTCAATTTTAACCCTATTTCCTCTTTAAGTGATACAAGATGTGTGTGTATGTGTCTGTGTGCATGTGTTTCTTTTGTGTGTGTGTGTGTGTGTGTGTGTGTGTGTGTGTGTGTGTGTGTGTGTGTGTGTGTGTGTGTGTGTGTGTGTGTGTGTGTGTGCGTTTCTTGTGTGTGTGTGCGTTTCTTGTGTGTGTGTACATATCATACTTTTTAATCACTGCTCCCTCACCGCTGTCGATACTTTCTAACATTGGTTTGCTAATGCAGAGCAGGAGTACATTTCTTAAGCTTTATCCTGCATAGCAAACATGCAAATGATAAGAAGAACAAATCTGTGCAACCAGGTTGAAATGAAAAAGCTCTAAAGTATCAAATCAAATCAAATCAAATTTTTATTTCTGGATGGTACATTGAATAAGCATTGATTTGCTTTTTTTCATCAAGCCATCTATCTAAAGAAAAGAACAAAAAAAACCCAACCCAATATATGATTTATAATTTTTATGTACATTTATTTTAATCAAACATGAAAAGTGAGTGTTGTTGTTATTGTTGTTGCTGTGCATTCCCCAGCTTAACACTCCGGGGGGTCACCCAGAATGAATAAATAAACAAATAAATAAATAGATTCATGAATAAATAGATAAATAAATAAATAAACAAACGGCCCATTATCAATCCCATTGTTTGAGCTACCACCGAAACGCTTGTGCAAAGGGAATTGTTCCATGGGAATAAAACCAGTGCCGACTCCACTACCCCTAAAGGTCCTTCGATTCAGATGAGACTATAATATACCAAGGTCCCATTCACAAACACACAGAACATCATATATACTTTACTTTATTTATATTCTTTCTTTTATTTCAATGATAATGGAATAAGCTCTCATATTCTTTTTTATTTTTATTTTTTACCTCTAGTCCCCGTGTGTATGCAGTTTTGCAAATTTAGTCATCCGTTCACATCTTGCGCACACATGAAAATCCCTTCGCCTTTCGAAACAGTCAGCATTGTGTGCCGGTGGAAATGGATGGCAAAATTAAAAAAAAAAAAAGAACTGCATGCACACTGGTGTCGCGTTTAGACATCTTCCCCGAAGCCAGAATGTGGCTGCCTTAACAGTGGACAGTGGTGAGATTTTACTTAAGCGACTGTTTTTGCCCACCATGAAAGTAGCTGCATAAAGAGTTTGGTGATGGCGTCTAAACATGACAGTAGTGTGCATGTATTTAAAAAAAAAAAGAAATTTTTACATCCAATCCTACCAGCATGAACAGCCTACACTTCCAAAAAGCAGAAACGGTTTAATTGTGGGCTAAAGACATTCTGGGTGCATTTGCACACAGAATCTCAATTTGTAGTTACATTCAAAGGACTTTTTTTTGGGGGGGGGAGGGGATGGTCGGTGGTGGAGTGAAATCCGTACTGATGTTAACTCCAAGGCATAAAATCCCCATTAAGCGGGCATCTCAGTAGCAGTTTGAGCCTGGATTTGATCCCGAATTATTCATTCATTCATTCATTCATTCATTCATTCATTCATTCATTCATTCATTCATTCAT
>CM060348.1:19596112-19636112 GCA_030674155.1 Stramonita haemastoma
TATAAAAGAATGAAATAAAATAAAAAATAAATACCCCCCCCCTCCCTAAGCCATTTAGGTAGCCGCATGCCGTCTTCGGGATGGTGTCCATACACATCTATGCGCGTACTTTTTTTCCTCATCAAATAAGAAGTCTCTGCTCAATGTACTTAACTGTTTGATTTTTTAAATCAGAAATAACATTTGAACTTTGTGCAAAGAGTTTGGTATGCGTAAACAGACAATGTTTTTGTTCTATAGTAATTGTTCAAAAATCCAGTTACATGGTGCACTAATATTCGGTACCATGGTGCATACATGTTGTTCAGTTATGATTTTGTTTATTGATATTTAGGTAAACCCTCCATATCCCTAAAGGAATGACAGGAAATAAAGAATTTGATTTCGTTCCTACCAGCACACATGGCCGGTCTACTCTCCCCAAAAGTGGAACGGGTTTTTAACGTACGTGTGCGCAGGATGTTCTGCGTACGTTCGAACACGGGGCCTCACTTTATAGTCTTATGAGAAGAGCTTTGACATTCACTTCGTTTTTTTTTGGTCAAACTGGAAAGAAAGGGCGAGGCTGTAAATCGAGCCCAGATCTTAACGGTTTGCTTGTTGGCAAGCGAATGTCTTAACCATCCTGCCATGCCTACTTCTCGAATGTTTTTTTTTTTTTTTTTAATGTAAGCGCTATAGGCCTAAATTGAAAACTGCAATTTAAAGTTGTTGAAAACTTTACACTCTCATTGCCTACACATTAACGATGCTATTCTAGACACCAAATCCGCTGATGTGTTAAATTCTATAAAACCTTCTGAACATTTTTGAGAGTGTTACTGCATGCATCGTGCTAGAGTTTTTGTTTTGGGGTTTTTGGAGGGTTATTTTATCTTTTTTTTTTTTTTAGATAGGCATGCGTACATAACGTTAATGGAGAGTGCCTACATATTAAAAAAAACAACAACGTTTGCGTCTTATTCCCAATTCTATTTACAAAGCATACTAGAGTCAAGAACTGTATAAAAAATCGCTAGCTATCCAAATCCACACCCCCCTCCCACCCCTGAAGTCCATCTGATGAGACTGTAAAACCGAGATCCTGTGCGCAAACGCACCCAAAACATCTTGCAAACATCTCAGTTTATAGTCTCATGCGACGGACTTTTGGAAGGAGGGGAGGTGGAGTCGGCACTGATATCAACTCCAGAGGAAAAATCTTCTTGAATGAGATTCGAACCCGGGTCAGCAGATCACGAGCGCATCACTCTGACCACCAGGCTATCCCGTCCTCGAGACAAGAAGGAGGTGACTAGGGAAAACTGGAATAGTCTGTGTAACCACAACCATTCCCTGGGCACACTATACAGCATTTTCAGGGTCTGGATTTCACAGGGAGCTGTTCAATGGACGGCCTCTGTGGATCTGCCTGCCAGAAATGCCTTTCCCTTGCTCCTGGGTGGATTTGGTGGTCTATTTATTTATCTATTTATTAATTTACTTATTTATTTATTCTTTTATATCAAAGATAATGGAATAAGCACTCGTGTGCTTTATTTTCATCCAGTCGCCGTGTGTATGCAGTTTTGTAAATATTGACATCTGTTCCCACTGGCACACATGGCCTACTCTAACGAAAAGCGAAACAGGATTTAAAGTGTGTGCAAGATGTTCTGCGGCTTCTATGGATCTACCAGCCAGGAATGCCTTCCTCTGCTACTGGGTGGAAATATGTGGTCTATTTATTTATTTATTTATTTATTTATTTATTTATATTTTTTCCTTTATATCAAAGATAATGAAATAAGCATTCATGTGCTTTTTTTACATTCAGTTCCCGTGTGTATGCAGTTTTGTAGATTTTGTCATTTGTTACCACCGGCACACAATGGCCTACTCTTTCTGGAGGTGACGCACCTGCCTAGAAAGCAAAAAAGTCCAGGTTCGAAGTGTGTGGTGGTTTAATCCCTGTTCGTAGTCCCCAGCCACCTGCCCACCCCATCCACTAGACCGTTTGATGGTCTGGGTGGCAGTCTTTTGGGTGAGGTGATAAACTGAGGTCACGTGTACAACATGTGTAAAAGAACCTTCGGCAACAAATGACTTGTCCCTGGCAAATTTCTTTAGAAAAATCCACTCTGATGGGGAAGCAAAATTAGATATACATGCATACAGGAAACAAACACAAAAAGGTAGCGTTGCTCATGTGGCGTGGTGCTTCCCAGAGACAGCAACCCGAATTGCATACAAAGAAATTTGCTGTGACCTAACGTATTTTTGTGATATTTTAAAAAAATATACTTGATAGTTTTATATGATGTCATAAATTAAAGAGTTTAAACTCACGTACAATAGTCAATAAAACATCATTTACTAAGCTAAAAAGAAACAGAAAGACAACCCAAACGAAGAAGTACAAACACAGAGATGGTTAGACTTACCTAAGCAATTTTTGAAATTTTAATTTTTAAACAACAGATATTTCAAAGCCACTTTCTACACACTTAGCCCTGATCTAATTTTCTTCCTTGCTCACAACAGAAACATGGGAACAACGTTTTCAGAGTGGAGCGAAACCTGGAACTGAGAATGACGTAAGTACAAAAGTTGACAGTAGAATTGATACACGATGCTGTCAACACAAAAACATGGTAAATAGCCAGAAAAGAATTATGATACTTTCTGTACAAGAAAAACCCAGGGACAAGATTGATCAAGAGATTGCTACCCATGTGGAACAGACACAGAACGGCATAGACGACACAGAGAAATAATAACATCGTGTTCAATCTATTGTCCGCTACGCTTTTTCCGTCTTCGCCTGTTTGTGTCGTCATCTGTGACCTTTTAAAGAAGAAATGACGTAAATGAATAATTGTGACGCTGCTACAGACTGTCACGAGAACGAAGGACAGAGGCTGACTAATCAGATTGAAGTACGTAGGCAGCATGCGCAAGAATCCTCGGGCAGGGAACCAATCGTTGTGGGCCATGTAAGCGCTGCTGCGATTGGTTAAAGGGTCCACTCTCCACCTTACGTCATCACCGAGAAGCAGAGGAAAGCAATGCCAGAAATGGAATCAGGTAGGAGAAAAATATGGCCGTGACCATAGACCTGTGACAAAACAGATATAAAAATGAAATGTTAACGAAGAAAACAAAGATTTTGAATGTAATTTTGAAGAAGAAGCAGAAGAAGAAGAAGAATTGCACAGAAGAAGAAGAATTGCGCAGAAGAAGAAGAAGAAGAAGAAGAAGAAGAAGAAGAAGAAGAGAAGAATCGCGCAGAAGAAGAATTGCGAAGAAGAATTGTGAAGAAAAGAATTGCGAAGAAGAATTGCGAAGAAGAATTGCGAAGAAGAAGAATGCGAAGAAGAATTGCGAAGAAGAATTGCGAAGAAGAAGAATTGCGAAGAAGAGAAGAAGAAGAAGAAGAAGAAGAAGAAGAAGAAGAAGAAGAAGAAAAAAAAAAAGGAGGAGGAGGAGGAGGAGGAGGAGGAGAAGAAGAAGAAGAAGAAGAAGAGAGAAGGAGGAGGAGGAGGAGAGGAGGAGGAAGAGAGGGGGAGGAGGAGGAGAAGGAGGAGAGGAGGAGGAGGAGGAGGAGGAGGAGAAGAAGGAGAAGAAGAAGAAGGAGAAGAAGAAGCGGCATAAGTCTGTCCCTCATTCACATCATAACGATAAACAAACGTGCTTTGTCGCTGTATTACGGTAAACAAAATAGTAGCTATTTCCTCTGAAGTCGGAGTATTGCTTCCCATGTGGCGAGGTACTTGAAAACAGTCATACATGCAAACTTCTTATCCAGTGTACAATTTCAATCTTACAATGATTCCCAGGTGGAATGAGTGAGTCAAGAGTGGCATTTTCTGGGTGACCCCCAGAGTGTTAAACTGAGGATGGCACAACAGCATCAACATCAACAACAACAACACAACAACAGCAACAAACAGCAGCAGCAACAGCAGCACAGCAGCAGCAGCACATCATCATATCATCATCATCATCATCATCATCATCATCATCATCACATCATCATCATCATCATCATCAACATCATACAACAAACAACAACAACAACAACAACAGCAACAACAACAACAACAACAACAACAACAAGCAACAACAACAGTACAACAACGCACTTACTTACACAATGCATTTTGATTCCATACTTCGAACATTAAATCGAGCATGATGCTTCTTTCATAACACATTTTGCTCCTTGAACGTTTCGTTTCTCCACACAAAACTCACCTGTAAGTCAACAATCTCCTAGCCCTGAAGGGAATGACGACACAGAGACATCGCTCAATGCTCATCACCACGATCAGAGCTCCAGACACGTAGCCACACACCACAAACAGTCTGCTGATTTTGGTGTTGATGACCACCTTGACATTGCTCACGAAGATGGCATCAGTGGAATAACAGGTGATGGCAAACGGAATCTGTAGAGCCAGGTTGCAGAAGTCTATGACAGCCAGCCAGAAGAGGAGAAGGTTGATCCTGTCTGACAGACCTTGCTGTGGATTGGGATAGATTAAAGTCTTTGATAAAGTTCACATTGGTATGTTCTTCTTCTTCTTCTCATTGGTTTAATGTCCATTCACTACAATGTGATTTAGACACTGATACATTCACTTAAGAAGGTACTGAAAAGGGGATGAGGGGAAAGGTGAAAGGATGAAGAATGTACTAGTTGGTGATAAGTTTATATAATTTCATTTACAGTAAGCGTCCTACTGGTAATTGGCAAATACTTCTGCAACTGATATTAGGAAATGCGATTCGGAATCATACAGAACACTTTGGATATTTCCATATTTTTTACCTAGATCTATCCCTTTGCTTTTATACGAGGCAATGAGCACAGGGCAATCAAAAAATATATGATGGACTGATATACTAGCAGAAAAAATGCAATTTTTGTGTGTGAAATGTATGTATATATAGATACAGAATGTTTTCACATAGGCCTACAGCCCTGAACCGCCATGGGACTCCAACTCCCCGATTTTTTTTCTCAGGGATGGTCTCTAAACACGACACCTGTGTACATGATGGTTTTTTTTATTTTGTCGTCATCCGCTCCTACTAGCACATAATGGCCTGCTCTTCCGAAAGGTGGAACGGGTTTTTAGCATGTGTGCAAGATGTTCTGCGTGCATTTGCACACGGGACCTCGGTTTATAGTCTCATCCAAATGATTATGATATATGGTGATCATAATAACCTGTGTAGCGTTGTCAGTGATGTTACTATATAGTGATATGAACTATTGTGGTGACAATGATCTTATTTATTTATTTAGTTATTATAACACTTAATGTCACAGCAGATTTCTCTGCGTGAAACTGCGGGCTGCTCTTCCCAGGGAGAGCGCGTGGACACAAGTGCAGCGCCTACCCATTAAAAAAAAAAATTCCTATCTGGAACTGTATTTGTTTCCCTATCAGAGTGTGGTTTTTTTTTCTACATAATTTTGCCAGGGACAACCCTCTTGTTGCCGTGGGTTCTTTTGCGTGCGGTAAAAGGTGATGTAACATACGGGAACCTCGGTTTATCGTCTCAATCCAAAGACTAGCACCCAGACCACCCATTATGGTCTAATGAAATGGGGGAAAAGTTTTGGGCCCAAATGGGATTAAGTCATTAAGATATAACATGGAATATTAATGTATATGTATGTATGTATGTATGTATGATTTAGTATGTATGTATGTAGAGGGATGAAGGGTATGATATGTATGGTATGGATGTATGTGATGTATGGTTATGTATGATGTATGTATGTATGTAGTAGTATGTACTATGTACTAGTATGTATGAGTATGTATGTATGTATGATGATGAGATGGATGGATGGATGGATGGATGGATGGATGGATGGATGATGTTGTTGTATATATGTATGGATGGCATGGTATGATGTATGTATGGATGATGGATGTATGTATGATGCATGGATGTCATGATGATGTATGCATGTATGTATGATGATGTATGTATGTATGTATGTATGTATGTATGTATGTATGTATGTATGTATGTATGTATGTATGTATGTATGTATGTATGTATGTATGTATGTATGATGTATGTGTCATGTATGAAAAGCAGCTGCAGCAACAACAAAAAGGCAAAAAAGTTTAACATTAAGTAGTAACTAGAATTCTGAACAATCTGTTACGTATAGCAGGCTTCAATTTAATTCAAACTTTAACTCACAAACAAATAACATCGGTGGGTTACAAACCATATATAAAAACAGTAAAAAAAAAAAGAGTTACGGTAAAAGTGTCCATAACCTAGTGGTCGTAGCGTAGGCATCATGAGACCTCAGCTTCTCTCAGGGGCCAGCATATTGAGGGCGGCGCCCATCTCCTCTCTCCCGCTGCTTTTACCATTCCCTGACCCTAAAGAGGGCAGGACCCATTTACAGTTGGGTGAACTGGGAACTGTACTGAAGCCAAGGCGTGCAAACGGTCACCCATCCAATTGATAACCATGCTCGATGCTGCTTAACCTTGGCTGGAGGAAAGTGAGCGCTCTAACCTCTGAGCTATCCCGTAATACCACAGCACAGAATCCAAACACAAGCACACGCACATTAAACAAAAAAGCAAATCCTTGACTCACTAGCAAACAAAAAACAAAAAATCAAAAGCCACGTGCATCACCTTCCAGAAAACGACCCAACATAGAGCGTTTCCCAAAAATTCCCAGAAAACAATAATCTGTCGAATGTAGCACGTAAAAGGAACTCTAGCAGATCCCGCGTATAGGCAGAGATGAAAGGATCTGAAGTATCCCAGGGTCTGCCAGCCGCTTTGCCAGCATCACTCAACTCTGTGACTGAATCCACAGTATCATGGCTGTGAGGTTGGTCTGGAATAGTGGGTAGACATGGCATTCCTAACATTTTTTTCAACCCAACACGTTAACTTGAATAAGACACACACATTAAAGAAAAAAGACGAGCTTTGAAACACTTTTGTTCAGCTAAAAAAAAAAAGTAAGAAAAAAAAGCATAGTGTTGAAAATATTGAAAGTGACAAAAATGGCTCGCTACATTGTTAGACGAATATCAATAAATAAATCGATCAAGAAGAGTAAAGTAAACAGAGCGATTGAAACCAAAAAATAAAACATGAAAAACAAACCAATGGAAAAGCTGTTCAAAAATTATTATAAATAATTGATTGCAACGTCAATTAATAAAAAAAAAAAAAAAAAGAATAATAAAATTTGAAAAAAAAGAACAGTAATATAAAAAAAAACCAAACGGTCTATCAAATGATGTTTTTAAGATCAGGATAAAAAAAAAGTCCTAAAAAAGACACACACCACACGCACACACAGCGCGACCCACGCACAAACCACACACACACACACAAAATACATACAACATCACATACATACAACATACAACATACAACATACAACAACATACAAACACCTAACACCCCGCCACCCACAACACACACACACACACACACCATACACAACACACACGCGCCACACACACAACACACACATGTACGCACACACACACACACAACACACACACACACACACACACACAAAAAATGTGCACGAGACATCGCACACAGAGACACAGACACAGACAGACAACAGACTCACAAACACACCAGCACGCACGCACGACACCACACAACCCCCCACCCCCCCCACACCAAACGCACACACTGAACACAATGTCACACAGACATGCATACATAAAAAACGCTTTAAACATTCTAAAAGGGACAAAAAGTCAATACAAATCAACGTATAATCAAGGCCAATGTTACAAAAGGACATCAACACGAACACGAACCACAACACACACACACACACACACACACACACACACACACACACACACACACACACACACACACACACACCACACACACACACACACACACACACACACACACACACACACACACACACACACACACACACACACACACACACACACACACACACACAAACACACACACACACACACGCCGCGCGCGCGCACACACACAACACGCGTGCGCGCGCGCGCACACACACACAAACACACATACGCACGCACGCACCCATATATGTATGTATGTATGTATGTATGTATGTATGTATGTATGTATGTATGTATGTATGTATGTATGTATGTATGTATGTATGTATGTATGTATGTATCTATCTATCTATCTATCTATCTATCTATCTATCTGTCTATCTATCTATCTACATTGCGCGCACACGCACACGCGCACACACTGAAAAGTATACACGCAATCATTTCATAGCTTGTTCATACATTCACACAATGTTACTTCCTTACATCATCCTCTAAAGGAAAAGAACATGAATTTTCCATCATTTTTGTACTAAACCGACCACATCTGGTTTCCCCCCCGATAAATCCTAAAACAAAGTTGTACAGAAAAGTCAGATCCGCGTGTGGTGTGTGGGCCCTAGAGTACAAAGCCTGGGTAAGTAAGTATGGAGGGAAAGCTGTTACCTATGCAGCAGACCCACCCTCTCCACGGCACTGGAATGATCCATTGGAAAGGCAATCGCCGATACGAATGGTTCCAGTATTGTCGCAGGAGCCACCAGAATATTGCCATATACAGCCCCGAACTGTCCTGGGGACTCCAACTCCCCGATTTTTCCTCAGGGATTATGTCTAAACACACCTGTGTGCATGCTAGTTTAAAAAAAAAGTCTTTTTCTCCTACGACACACAATGGCCTGCTTTTCCAAAAGGCGGAACGTGTTTTTCCTCATCACTAGTGCACTTTCATAGTGGCATCATTACATCATCTGCATCACTATCAACCAGTATGCAATAACACACACACACACACACACACACACACACACACACACACACACACACACACACACACACTCACACACACACACACACATACACGCACACGCACACGCGTACACACACACATCTATATGTAAACACACACACACACAGATATCTATCTATCTATCTATCTATCTATCTATCTATCTATCTATCTATCTATCTATCTATCTATCTATCTATCTATCTATCTATCTATCTATCTATCTATCTATCTATCTATCTATCTATCTATCTATCTATCTATCTATCTATCTATCTATATCTATCTATCTATCTATATACATATCTATGATGTACACACCTATACATGTTGCTGTTTGGGTTATCATTGTTATCCAGCTGGGATTAGCCTATCAGCTGGGTATGGCCTTTATGATCTCCCTTGCATCCTTTCTTTTCAATTTTTTTTTATATATAAAGGATCCCCAAACATAAGGCACAAAGATTCACTAGGTGGATATTTTTTTCTATATTCAGTTTTTTTACAACATTTTTCCTAACATATTTTCTTTCTCTTTCTATTTTCACCTTTTTCTGGCAGCAGTGGTAGGCCACAGGAAAATTAACCTATTTTAGGGCTGCAATAGACACTTCTGAATTCTAAAAAGTGTCTTGCTTTTACCACAGAGGGTGAGTGAGGTTGCAATCACTGCCGGGACCTCTGAAGAGTTCTCAACCAGGAGCCGAAACTCGAGTCAAGTCAGGCCCAAAGCATCGTCCGTACTCTATAATTTCCCAAATGCTGCTTTCAAAGACATTTATCTTATAGGGTTTTTTGTTTTTAATCTTTGACAAACATCAATTTTAAGATGAGAGTAATTTGTAATTGGTTACCTGCACTTGTTTTTCTCTACTATATTTACTCATATCAATTATATATATATATATATATATATATATATATATATATATATATATATATATATATATATAAATAAAATGAGTCCAAAACCTTGGGTGCTCAGGTCTAAAAGGGACCTACGCTTTGGTCTACTTTACACTTCTGTACCTATGGTGAAGTTTGTGTGTGAAAGCCATCAAGGTTGGAGGTTCACGGGAAAATGTTGTTTGAGAAATATTGTCGTGATCTCCACCCTGATGGGTGCATCTCTCTCAGTCCGGTTCAGCGAATATGAGCTTCTATTGTCATCAGCAAGGGGCTTAGTAGGTGGTATTCTGCCTAATGTCATCTTAGAACAGGCACCACTGAACACCACCAAAGTGACTCAGAAACAATACAGGGTCCATCTGTCTGGTGGCCCTAAGATAGTCTAACATTGATAACTTCTCTGCCGAGTTTCAATACTGAGCATGCCACATAAGGGATCTGGGTATGGCTTGGCAGAGAGAGAGAGACAAGGCAAGGCAAGGCAAGGCAAGGCAAGGCAAGGCAAGGCAGGGCAAATTCTTTTATTTGAGGATAATAGATAGGCACTCGTGTGCTTTTTTTACATCCAGTCCTCGCCCCTTTTCAGGGATAACATGAAGATAAAAATAAATCTCTAACTGCACAACAGCAATAATCATGATCCAAATATCAAGAACAAGAGCAAGAAACCGTACCAAGTATCAAACAGCATGCAAAAAATAGGACAGAGGTTCAATCATAAGGTAATGATATAAAAAGGCACACATTCAGAAACGAAAAAAGTAAGAATTAATGATGATTTTGATTTGGAAGAAAAGAAAAAAGAAAGAAAAAAAGAGCAAACATGAGAATTTGATGAGGTAAATGACCGAAAACATCAATCCACCACCATCTATCAACAAAATCAGTCATATAAAATATAACATTTTGATAAATTGGGTAGTGATTCACACACACACACACACACACACACACACACACACACACACACACACACACACACCACACAAATATATATACACACATTTTTAGGTTCTCGTGCATGTCATCAATAACTTGAATCTAAGGGAAATAATTATATGCCTTGAATTCTAAAGCTCGTGCATGTCATCAATAACTTGAATCTAAGGGAAATAATCATATGCCTTGAATTCTAAATAAAATCGTATAACGAAACAAGAGTAATCTATCCACTATAAGGCACATATTTAAACATATACTCTAATACCCAAATTAATCTTATGATAATAGTAATAAAATTATGTTCATGATCCTATCGTAACCATGACTAACATAGTTATTCAGCTTTCTTAAAAACATAATCAATTAAAAGTTTACACCAAAAAAATCGACACACGTGATTATTAAGATTTAGAGTACAAAATATGAAAAAAACGATTTCTCAATATGGATGATAAACATGTTTAGACAATAGCTGAGACATTCAGGGAGAATAATCAAAATAATATATATATATATATATATATATATATATTTATATATATATGTACATATATATAGGTGAAAATCATTCTTAAAATCAGTTACAATTATATAATGATAAGATACATGTGAAACACTTACACTCGCACACACACACACACACACACACACACACACACACACACACACACACACACACACACACACACACACACACACACACACACACACAACACACACACACACACACACACACACACACACACACACTCTCTCTCTCTCTCTCTCTCTCTCGCTCGCGAAATTATGGAAAGGGGAGGGGGGATAGCCTTGTGGCTAGAGCGTTCTGCATTGCGCTTGTGAACTGCCGATCCTGGTTCGAACCCTGTTCAAGGGAATTTTCCCCCTTGGAGTTAACATCATTGCTGACTCCAACCTCGCCCCTTCCCCCTCTCCCTGCCCCCGCAAGTCCTTCGGATGAGAATGTAAACCGAGGCACCGTGGGGGAAAAGATTTGGGCCTAAACGGGATTCAAACCACCGCACACTTCGACCCGAACTTTTCGCTTTCTAGACAGACACGTTACCTCTAGACCACCGATCTACATGATCAAGATTTTTGATAAAAATAAATACAGCTTTCCTCATTTCTATACTGTTGTACGAGTGTTACAGCTGAGACCTGACTACAGACTGGAAAAGGAAACTCAAGCTTTCGATACAAAATTATCCAGAAGGCTTCTACACATTTCCTGGTCAGGACCACAGAACCAACGAGTCAGTGTGTGGCAAGAGGTGATCCTGAAAACTGGCCCACAGGAACAAACAAACCCCTTCTGGCTGTTGTTGTAAAGAAGAGGACAGCTGGCGTGATTTGGTCACCTCACACGTCATAACTCCTTGCCAAGACATTCCTGCAGGGGGACGCTGGAGGGAGGAAGACACAGGAGCAGACAGATGAAGAACTGGATGATGCAGAACATCAAAGACTGGACAGACCTTGACATGGCTGTGTTGTGTTGTGTTGTGATGCTGTAAAAGGCTGAAGACAGACAGACCAGCCTGGAGAAAACTATCGATCAACGTCCGGCATGTCCTCCCGACCGACCATCTTGGTCAAGGGACAGTGATGACGTCAGTAAAGACCTATGGTAAAACGGTAAGAGGTAAAGGTGTCCCATAACCTAGGCGGTCGTAGGGGAGCGAGGCATCAGAGACCTCAGCTTCTCTAGGTGCCAGCATATTGAGGGCAGCGCCCATCTCCTCTCCCTCGCTTCTTTACCTTCCCTGAACCTTATGAGGGCAGGTACCCATTGACGCTGCGTGAACTGGGGGGACTGTACTGAAGCCAAGGCGCGCAAAAGGTCACCCATCCAACTGGTAGCCACGCTCGACGCTGCTTTAACTTGACTGCGACCTTGAACTTTAACTTGAACTTTAACTTGAACACGACCGCTCTTACCACCTAGCTAGCAAGCCCGCCCCGCTCAATACCACAGACTTGCAGTTGAGTCAGTCTATGTGTATGACGGACACATTTCTAGTCAGTGGGAGAGAGGAGGCTTAGTTCGTGGCCAGCTGTTCAGCTTGAATGAATAACAAAAGACACCTATTGGACACCATTGAAACGACCTAGAAGTATGCGGGGTCTGTTTGCTGTCAGTGTCCTCAAGGTGGCCTGACTGTGATACATCCCTGAAAGTGTTAGCTGTGGACATGAACTGATGTAGTGTAATAGGCTGTGAGTAAAAAGAGCAAGAGTGGTGAGAAAGAAGGCAATGTTGGCAGTCCATAGTTCAGTGCCCAAAGACTTGATTGTTTTACTAGTAGGGTAGTTCAGGACCTTGGTTATATGTGTTTGTTTTTGTTGTTTCTTTGCCATGTGCTCTTTTCGGTGTCTCTTGTTGTTTTGAGGTGACAAGATTTTTACAAAAGTGCATACACACGGGGACTGGATGTAAAAAAAGCACGTGAGTGCTTATTTCCATTATCCTCTATATAGTAGTAAGTAGATAGTAGTAGTAGTAGTAGTAGTAGTAGTAGTAGTAGTAGTAGTAGTAGTAAGTAGTAGTAGTTTGTAAGTAGTAGTAGTATAGTAGTAGTAGTATAGATAGGCACTCATCAGTCTCGGAAGACTATGGAGTTGCGCTCTAGTCTTTAGAGCGCAAAGCCTGGGCAAGTATGTATGGAGGGCAAGCTGTTACCCATGCAGCAGACCCCCCCTCTCTACGGCACTGGAATGATCCATTGGAAGGGCATTGACCGATACGAATGGTTCCATACCGTCGCAGGAGCCACCAGAACGTTGCCATATACCTACAGCCCCGAGCCACTCTGGGACTCCAACTCCCCGATTTTTCCTCAGGGATGGTGTCTAAACACGACATCTGTGTGCATGCTGGTTTGTTATAATTTTGTCATCCGCTCCTACCGGCACACGATGGCCTACTCCTCCGAAAGGTGGAACGGGGTTTTAACGTGTGCGCAAGATGTTCTGCGTGCATTCGCACACGGGGCCTCGGTTTCAAGTCTCATCCGAATGACTTTGACATTCAGTTCGATTTTTTCGTCAAACTGGGAAGAAAGGGCGAGGCTGGGTACGAACCCAGAAACTCACGGTTTACATATTGGCAGGCTAACGTCTTAACCATCCTGCCACCGTCCTTCCTTCCTTCCTCTATATAAAAGAATAAACAAATAAATAGATAAATAAATACTTTTCTGCTATGACAAGATTTCATCATAACAGCCTACAGTCCTTTTTGTAAAAAAAAAAGAAAAAAAAGAAATTATCTGAAGTCAGAATATGGCTGCCTATCTGCAGTGTGTGGCCAAGTTGTGGCAAAAATTCAAGTCATGGTTGCAAACTCCCCCCCCCCCCCCCCCCGATTTTGTATTTTTACTCTCACCCTATTTCGTAAAGGGACAGAGTGAGTCAGAGAATATTTATTTATTTATTTATTTATTATTTTATATCGAAGATAATGGAATAAACACTCATGTAGCTTTTTTTTTTACATCCAGTCCCTGTGTGCATACAGGTTTGTAAATCTTGCCATAGAGAATAGAAGTATTGTGACGCCTCCGCCACTCCCCGGTGTTTCAAAAACGATGGGGAAGTTGCAGCAGTGACTTCTCTCGTTCGCTTTACACCGTCAGATGTGTCTGGAAAAAAAATAATGACATGTCCTTTTCAGCTCCTCTCATGGGTCGTACAGCTTGGTCTACAGGGTTATCTCCGTCGGCCACACAATCTTCCTCAGGTCGATGTATAGCGTGTGCATCTTGGAAGGATGTGCTCGCCAGTCTAGTTTCCTTGACCACAGGCACACGGGGGATACGGAACTCGCAACAGTATCAACGACATGTACTTTAATCTCTGTGATATCACGTTATACAGACTAAATGACTGAAAAGAAATGGTGAATTATGGTAAATAGAAACATCGACATACAAATGTGCATAAATATCTAGAAAAACATGTAAAACACAGACACACACAGACACATGCACAAACATGCACACACACATAGAGAACACGCACACACACACACAAACACACACACACACACACGCAGCAGCACACCAACACACATAACATGCACACGCAAACACACACACACACACACACAAACACACACACACACACACCACTCACTCACACACACACACACACACACACACACACACACACACACACACACACACACACACACACACACCCTTCCCCCTCCCCCCCACGTGCATGCATACACTCACAAACATTGGGACATTCTGGTTTAAATCACTCTTGTATAGCGCAAAATCTTGCTTTAGTAACTAAAGATTTTACTGTACAAGAATGATTCCAAGGACCAAAATGTAGATCAGTACCCCGCAGACTTCAGGATACGTTTAAGTCTAAATGAATTATGGAACCAGGAGGAATTCTTGTGAACAGGGAAATAGATATATTGATAGGGAGATACATAGACAGATAGAGAGATCGATCAATAGATAGATAGATAGATAGATAAATAGATATATAGATAGAGACAGACAGACAAATAGATAGGTAGGTAGATATATAGATATATAGACAGATAGATAGATAGATATACAAGTAGACAGATAGACAGGTTGACAGATAGAAAGAAAGACATATAGATAGATAGGTAAATAGATAGGTAGGTAGGTAGATAGATAGATAGATAGATCAGACACAAAGACAGACAGACAGATAGATAGATAGATAGGTAGGTAGGTAGGTAGGTAGATATATAGAAAGATAGATAGATAGACAGGTAGACAGATAGATAGATAGACAGATAGATAGATAGGTAGGTAAATAGATAGATAGATAGATAAGACACACAGATAGACAGACGGACAGACAGAGAAATAAATAGACAGACAGGCAAACAGAGAAATAGATAGATAAATAGATAAATAGGCAGCTAGGTAGGTAGGTAGGTAGATAGATAGATAGATAGACAGACACAAAGACACAGAGTTAGAAGTAGACAGTTGACCATTTGTGCGTCTGGCTTCAGTACAGTCCCCCCTCCCCCCAGTTCACCCAGCTGTAAATGGGTACCTGCCCTTTTTAGGGTTAGGGAAGGTAAAGCAGCGAGGGAGAGGAGAATATGCTGGCCCCTTGGAGAAGCTGAGGTTTCTGACGTGACACATGGCTCCCGAACGACCGCATAGGTTATGGGACACCTTTACCTACCTTTTACCTGTCACCTGTATCTGAGGTCAGCGGTCTGGGAAGGTTGCAGGAGATGGTGGAACACAGCCGAGATACAACTAAGCAAGGGGGCTGGATAGCCTAGTGGTCAGAACATTGCGCTCGTAATTTGACGACCCGGGTTCGAATCCCGTTCAAGGGATTTTTTCCCCTGGAGTTAACATCAGTGCTGACTCCACTCTTCCCAAAAGTCTTTCGGATGAGACCGTAAACCGAGGACCTGTGTGCGAACGCACGCAGAACATCTTGCGCACACGTTAAACAATGCTCCGCTTTTCGTAAGAGTAGGTCATTGTGTACCGGTGGGAACTGATGACAAGATTTGCAAAACTGCATTCACACGCGGGGACTGGATGTAGAAAAGCACATGAGTGTTTATTCCATTATCCTCGATATAGTAATAGGTATCCATCAGTCTCAGAAGACTATGGAGTTGCGCTCTAGTCTAGTCTGGGTAAGTAAGTAT
The DNA here is from genome assembly GCA_030674155.1 of Stramonita haemastoma. Taxonomy (NCBI): domain Eukaryota; kingdom Metazoa; phylum Mollusca; class Gastropoda; order Neogastropoda; family Muricidae; genus Stramonita; species Stramonita haemastoma. Next base: position 19,612,481 of record CM060348.1, read on the forward strand.
GGAGGGCAAGCTGTTACCCATGCAGCAGACCCCGCCCTTTCCACGCTACTGGAATGATCCATTGGAAAGGCAATGACCGATACGAATGGTTCCAGTACCGTCGCAGGAGCCGCCAGAACGTTGCCATATACAGCCCCTACCGGCACGATATAAAAGAATAAATAAATAAATAAATAGGTAAATAGATAAATAAACAAATAGATAGATAAATAAATAAATAAATAAATAGATAAATAAATGAACAAATAAGCAAATAAAATGTGAAACTGGCGTTCATGTCTGACACATGAGGAGAGTGGCCCGTGACACAGGACAGTTTTCTCACAGATCATCTCGCCATATCTGTCTGACACAGCTTGCTCTTGGATGGAACGTTGGCTAGGTGTGCCAGTCAGAAAGTTTGAGTTGTGTCACAAACTGCTTTGTAGTGTTGGTGATGATTGTGTCAGAATCAGAGAGCTTGAGTTGTGTCACAAACTGTTCTGGAGCGTTGGTGATGACTTGTGTCAGAGTCAGAGAGCTTGAGTTGGGTCACAAACTGCTTTGTAGTGTTGGTGATGACTTGTGTCAGAGTCAGAGAGTTTGAGTTGTGTCACAAACTGCTTTGTAGTGTTGGTGATGATTGTGTCAGTCAGAGAGTGGTAGTTGTGTCACAAACTGCAATGGAGCGTAGGTGATGACTGTGTCAGAATCAAAGCTTGAGTTGTGTCACAATCTGTTCTGGAGCGTTGGTGATCATCAACGTGTGTCAGTCAGACAGTTTGAGTTGTCTAACAAACTGTTTTGTAGTGTTGGTGATGATCGTGTCAGAGTCAGAGAGTTTGAGTTGTCTAACAAACTGCTTTGTAGCGTTGGAGATACTGTGTCAGATTCAGAGAGGTTGAGTTGTGTCATAAACTGTTTTGTAGTGTTGGTGATGACTGTGTTAGAATCAGAGAGTTTGAGTTGTCTAACAAACTGCTTTGTAGCGTTGGAGATACTGTGTCAGAATCAGAGAGGTTGAGTTGTGTCACAAACTGTTCTGGAGCGTTGGTGATGACTGTCAGAATCAGAGAGGTTGAGTTGCGTCACAAAATGTTCTGGAGCGTTGGTGATGACTGTGTCAGTCAGAGAGTGTGAGTTGTGTCACAAACTGTTCTGGAGCGTTGGCGATGATTGTGTCAGAATCAGAGAGCTTGAGTTGTGTCACAAACTGCTCTGTAGTGTTGGCGATGATTGTGTCAGAGTCAGAGAGTTTGAGTTGTGTCACAAACTGCTTTGTAGTGTTGGTGATGATTGTGTTAGAATCAGAGAGCTTGAGTTGTCTAACAAACTGCTTTGTAGCATTGGTGATGACTTGTGTCAGTCAGAGAGTGTGAGTTGTGTCACAAACTGCTTTGTAGCGTTGGTGATGACTTGTGTCAGTCAGAGAGTGTGAGTTGTGTCACAAACTGCTCTGTAGCATTGGTGATGACTTTTGTCAGTCAGAGAGTGTGAGTTGTGTCACAAACTGCTTTGTAGTGTTGGTGATGATTGTGTTAGAATCAGAGAGCTTGAGTTGTGTCACAAACTGTTCTGGAGCGTTGGTGATGACTGTGTCAGAGTCAGAGAGTGTGAGTTGTGTCACAAACAGTTCTGGAGCGTTGGTGATGACTGTGTCAGTCAGAGAGTTTGAGTTGTCTAACAAACTGCTTTGTAGCGTTGGAGATACTGTGTCAGAATCAGAGAGGTTGAGTTGTGTCATAAACTGTTCTGGAGCGTTGGTGATGATCGTGTCAGAGTCAGAGAGTTTGAGTTGTGTCATAAACTGTTCTGGAGCATTGATGATGACTGTGTCAGAGTCAGAGAGCTTGAGATGTGTCACAAACTGTTCTGGAGCATTGATGATGACTGTGTCAGAGTCAGAGAGTTTGAGTTGTGTCACAAACTGTTCTGGAGCGTTGGTGATGACTGTGTCAAAGTCAGAGAGCTTGAGATGTGTCACAAACTGTTTTGTAGTGTTGGTGATGATCGTGTCAGAGTCAGAGAGCTTGAGTTGTGTCACAAACTGTTTTGTAGTGTTGGTGATGATCGTGTCAGAGTCAGAGAGTTTGAGTTGTCTAACAAACTGCTTTGTAGCGTTGGAGATACTGTGTCAGAATCAGAGGGATTGAGATGTACCCTACATGATTAGCATTACTGTTAGGTATTGTATTGTATTGTATTGTATTGTATTGTATTGTATTGTATTGTATTGTATTGTATTGTATTGTATTGTATTGTATTGTATTGTATTGTATTGTATTGTATTGTATACCACTTAAGGTAACAAAAAAATGTCTGTGTGAAATTTAGCCTTTTAACGTAACATACTTTAACATATAGCATACCACAGAACACAACACAACATAATACAACACAACATAGAGGCAGAACAGAGAGAGGAATGGAAGGGAGCTGGTTGTCAAGTCTTCAGGGGTGCCTCCACGGTCGCCAGACTAAGGGATAGATAGAGATTAGAATAGACAAATCCTATGTCTAGATTTAAGTTTTTGCACGGTCCCAGTCTATCTCTTCTTGCACGGGTCCACTCCACTATCTGTCATCATCGCCAACACAAGTAAGGACACACCTCTTTGAGAGTGGCACGAAACCTAGAACTGAGCACGACATAGGCACAGAAATTGACCGTAGAATTGATGCAAGACGACGTCAACACAAACACGTGGTAGATCGCCAGAAAAGAGTTATGATATTTCCTGTACAAGAAAAACTCCGGTATAAGGTTAATCATAACATTACTGCACATTTGGCAGAGACACAGAACAGCGTAAACGGCACAGAGAAACAGCAACATCACAGTCAGTTTGTTATCTCCAGCATTTCCCTCCTCTCCAGACTTCCCTGTCATTTCCAATCGCTTACGGGAAGAACGACGTAAGTGGATAACGGTAACACTGCTACAAACTGCGACGAGGACGAAAGAGAGCGGTTGACTGATCAGATTGAAGTAGGTGGGCACCAACGTTTGGAGTCGGCCTGAAGGGAACCAGCTGGTTGGGGCCATGTAAGCGATGCTGCGATTGGTTAAAGGGTCCAGTCTCCACTGGACCGTGTTGCCCAGAATCAGAGGGGTACAGGCGAGGAAGGGAATGAGGTAGGAGAAGACTATTGCTGCGACCATGGACCTGCGTGTTGATTTTGAAAATAAAGCAGAGTTTAGTTAACAAGGAGAAGAAGAAGAAGAGAGAAGAAGGAGGAGGAGAAAGAGGATGAGTAGAAAGAGGAGGAGGAGGAGGAGGAAGAGAAGAAGAAGAAGAAGAAGAAGAAGAAGAAGAAGAAGAAGAAGAAGAAGAGAAGAAGAAGAAGAAGAAGAAGAAGAAGAAGAAGAAAGAAGAAGAAGAGCCACAACACCACCAAACAACTAGCCGTCTTGGTGCGGTGGTTAGTGCCTTGAACTAGAGACTAGAAAGTCGCAGGTTTATATCGTAAGAGAGGCATACAGACTTGTTGGACTCCGGGCGGCTTCTACCCAGGGTAAATTTGCTATGGGATCAATGGGAAGACTGGAACCACACAGTTGAGCTTCATCTACTTTGCAGATGCTATTTTGAGAGTGTTGTTCAAATTACCCGACCAACACTGCAGGTGTCTGTATCTCACAGGCCCTGTTGAGGCGGGCGTATATCAATATAGCATTGGTAGTGTACAGCCCTGTAAAGTAGTCTTAGAGCTAATGCACTTCCATAGCAGCATCATTACATCATCCTCATTAATCATTGATCATCATGCATAAGAAAAAAACAACTGCCTTTGTTTCGGTGGACCCTGTTGCTCTGGTCACATAGTGACCTAAGTTCTGGCTCCCTAATCGATCCTTTTTTGAGTTTTTATTAGGTTAAGTTAAAGTTAAAGTCTGTCCCGAGCCTAAGGCTCATCAGGCTGGCGCTTATCCCGGTTTCTGTGGCGTTAAGCGACTGAGAGTCATAGACTCCCCCCTGGATAGGACGCCAGTCTATCGCAGGGTTAACCCCCAACACAAGGTTGGTACCCCTTTTACACCTGGGTGGGGTGAGAAAATAGCCGTAAAGTGCCTTTTCCAAGGGCACAACGCCATAGCCTAGCTGGGATCGAACCCGCAACCTTTAGGTTACGAGTCCAACGCCCTAACCACTAGACTACAGCGGCGGCTTGAGTTTTTATTAAGGCATACGGAATTGAATGATCACAGGAGAGGGTTCTTTGAGGGACGCTGTGGTAGTTGCCATCTCAGGCTGGTGTCTCACTCAGTCTGGCTCCGCGACTGAGCTAACACTGTCGTCAATAGGGGGCTTAGTTGGTGACACACACGGGGACTGGATGTAAAAAAAAGGACACGAGTGCTTATTCCATTATAAAGGTAAAGGTGTCCCATAACGTGTGTGGGTCGTAGGGGATCGAGGCGTCAGAGACCTCAGCATCTCTAGGGGCCAGCATATTGAGGAAGGCGTCCATCTCCTCTACATCGCTATTCTACTATAATCGATATAAAAGAATAAGTAAATGAATCAATAAACAAATAAATAAACGTTCTGTTAGCCCAGAACAGGTACCACTGAACACTACCGAAGTCACATACATACATACACACACATATACGCACGCACACACACACACACACACACACACACACACACACACACACACACACACACACACACACACACACACACACACACACACACACACACACACACAATATATATATATAACTATATATAACTATATATAACTATATATAACTATATATAACTATATATATAACTATATATATAACTATATATATAACTATATATATAACTATATATATAACTATATATATAACTATATATATAACTATATATATATAACTATATATATATATAACTATATATATAACTATATATATAACTATATATATAACTATATATAACTTATATATAACTATATATATAACTATATATATATAGTTATATATATATAGTTATATATATATAGTTATATATATACCACACACACACACAAATGCACCATTACTGACTTAAAGCATTCACCTGTACGTCAACAACCTCCTAGCCTTGAAGGGAATGACGACACACAGACATCGCTCAATGCTCATCACCACGATCAGAGCTCCAGAGATGTAGCCACAGGCCACGAACAGTCTGCTGATGACGGTGTTGATGATGACCCTGGTATTGTTCAGCAGAATCTTGTCAGAAGTGTAGCAGGTCACCGTGATGGGGAACTGACAGGCCAGGTTGCAGAAGTCTATGACAGCCAGCCAGAAGAGGAGAAGGTTGATCCTGTCTGACAGACCTTGCTGTGGATTGGGGACACATAGAGACAATGCGTGTGCATTATTTTTGAACGATGTTTTTTGTTTTTTAAGTTAAGAGCAAAGCCAATTTCTCTCTCTGTGTCTCTCTATCTCTGTCTCTCTGTCTCTGTATAGCTGTCTCTCTGTCTCTCTCTGTCTCTGTCTGTCTCTTCTCTTCTCTTCTTCTTCTTCTGTCTGTCTTGTGTGTATATATATATATTATTATATATATTTTATATATATATATATATATATATATTATATATTATTTTATATATTATATATATAATTTTTTATATATATATATATATACACGAGGAATATAACTATATACAATTTACATACTATATAACTATATAGTTTTGTTTTAAAGTTAAGAGCAAAACCGATTTATACATTTCACTTAATCCGTATACTGTTACATTTACTTTGTAAACACACACTTTAAACCAAGATCAGAATTTTTTATATGCAAATACTAAGGTGAATGTGTGGCTTATTATGTATTAGAACGGTGTGGAGTAAGCTGGCTGCAAATTTTCAGGGGCATCTAAACGGTTTTAAAGGCTACTGGATAGATGAAGGTTAAGCAGTATATCACGCACATCATCAGCTATATTAATACTAAAATATACAGGGAAAATCTAAGCAGTAGAAATGTAATAGGTAGGTAAAGGTGTCCCATAACCTATGTGGTTGTAGTGGAGCGAGGCGGCAGAGACCTCAGCTTTTCTAGGGGTCAGCATGTTGAGGGCGGCACCCATCTCCTCTCCCTCGCTGCTTTACCTTCCCTGACCCTAAAGAGAGCAGGTACCCATTTACAGCCGTGTGAACTGGGGGACTGTACTGAAGCCAAGGCGCGCAAACGGGTCACCCATCCAACTGGTAACCACTCTCGATGCAGCCTAACTTTGACTTTGGGAAAGCGAGTGCTCTGACCACTAGCAATCCCGCTTCCTTTTGACATTACGCAATTCAAATATAATCTATTGTTTCTTAAGAACGAAAAGAAAGCAGAGGCGTTTACTGAGTTGTTCACACATCATTAGTCCTACCAAAGCGCAAATCGATCTGTAATGGCAGAAACATCAGTCTGAGACCTGAAATCAATATGCGCTTTGATTATGCCCATTTTTCATCGACGCATTTAAGCCCTGGAATGAACAGCTGACATGCAGTGAGTTCAAGTAGTTAATAAAATATGTAGTTCTTTATGCCAACTGCTTCTGACATCTTCTGCCTTAAACATACCAGGAATGAGGCAGCGCTGACGACCATCTAGTTTTGCTCATCATGCATCAATAACTCACAATATTTTGTATACATAATACAACATATACAAACTTTTTGTCAGCTATTGAAGTAAACTAAATGCTGAGGCCTACATAAAAGTGTTATAACTCGCGCACACGTTAAAGCCCGTTCCGCTTTTCGGAAGAGTAGGCTATTGTGTGCCGGTGGGAACAGATGACAAAACTGACAAAACTGCATACACACGAGGACTGGATATAAAAAAAACGCACACGAGTCCTTATTCCATTTTCCTCGAAATAAAAGAATAAAATTTATTTTAAACAAATCTTGAGAAATGTTCTGAGACTGTCTTCCATCATGACAAACTAGTAGCATAACGACCAGTACAATGTTGTTTTAAGGGAAAGCAATCTGAAATCGGAGTGTGGCTGCGTATGTGGCAGAGACACTTGACAAAATTCGCACAGAGAAACTATTCATCCAGCGGGTATTTTCAATCTCACAGTGGTTATAAAATGGGGATGGAATAAGTTAGAGTGTACATTCTGGATTACCCACACGTGTGTCCATATGGGAATTAGTTAGGGAGGGAAGGGGAAGGAGGGGGGGTAGGCCAAAGGAGAAGGAGGTAGATTGATTTTTACCAAAGACTTTGCATCCACCCAGTCGTTTGCACACAACAACCACCAGGAGAGATAGATAGATAGATAGATAGATAGATAGATAGATAGATAGATAGATAGATAGATAGATAGATAGATAGAGAGTGTGTGTGTGTGTGTGTGTGTGAGAGAGAGAGAGAGGGGAGAGAGAGAGAGAGAGAGAGAGAGAGAGAGAGAGAGAGAGAGAGGAAGAAGAGAGAAGAGAGAAGAGAGAGAGAGAGAGAGAGAGAGAGAGAGAAGAAGAGAGAGAGAGAGACGAGACAGAGACAGACAGACAGACAGACAGACAGACAGACAGACAGACAGACAGACAGACAGACAGACAGACAGACAGACAGACAGACAGACAGACAGACAGACAGACAGACAGACAGAGACGAGGAGAGAGAGAAGAAGAGGAACGGAGAGAGAGAGAGAAGAGAAGAGAGAGATGAATGAAATAAAATAAGAGAGAGAGAGAGAGAGAGAGAGAGAGAGAGAGAGAGAGAGAGAGAGAGAGAGAGAGAAGAGAAGAGAGAGAGAGAGAAGAGAGAGAGAGAGAGAGAGAGACAGAGAGAGACAGAGAAGAGAGACAGCAGCAGAGAAGAGACAGTAGACAGAGAGACGAGGAGAATGAGGAGAGAATACAGCAAACAGTGTTATTGCTAGTGTAGAAGATGGAGAACGACAAGAAGACCATGTACATTTCTATATAACTAAAGATGAGAGACAGCAAGAGGAGATGCAGGGAGAAAATTGCGCTGATAGGGCGGATAGCCTAGTGGTCAGAACATTGCGCTGGCAATTTGAAGACCCGGGTTCGAATCCGGTCGAGGAAATTTTCTTCCTGGAGTTAACATCAGTACTGACTCCACTCTCCCCAAAAGTCCTTCGGATGAGACTTAAATCGAGGCCCCGTGTGCGAACGCACGCAGAACATCTGGCGCACACGTTAAATCCTGTTCCGCTTCGTAAGAGTAGGCCATCGTGTGCCGGTGGGAACAGATGACAATATTTACAAAAACTGCATACACACGGGGACCGGATGAAAAAAAGCACATGTTACTTATTTTGTTATCCTCGATATAAAGAATAAATAAATAAATAAATAAATAAATAAATAAACAGTTTTGACATACGTCGATAGTAAAAATACCAGAACATGAAACATGTTCATTTCGACATACGGAATGGTTTGCTTGCAATATTTTATTTTCATTTTGTAAACATAAAGTTTTATTAAACAAAGTACAAACAAACTCAATTTCATTTTATTTTTATATTTTATACCACTTTATGTCACAGCAGATTTTCCTGCATGAAATTCGGGCTGCTCTCGCCGGGGAGAGCGCGTCGCCACAAGTGCAGCGCCTACCCATTATATTTTTTCTCTTTCCTGTCTGCAACTGTATTTGTTTCCCTATCAGAGTTGCGTTGCTTTTTTCTGCGGAATTTTGCCAGGGACAACCCCCTTGTTGCCGTGGGTTCTTTAACGTGCGCCAAATAATGAGTGTAACACACGGACCCCTGTTTATCGTCTCGTCCAAAAGACTAGCGCCCAGACCAACACTCATGGTCTAATGGATGGGGAAAAATTTGGGGCCCAAACGGGATTCGAACCACCACACACTCCCACCCGGACTTTTCGCTTTCTAGGCAGGCGCGTTACCTCCTAGACCACCGACCCATTATTACACAAATAACGTTCAATTAATGTGTATAAAAAGTTTTAGAAATGGAAATTGAAAAAATGGATAAAAACATGGTAAAAATGCGTATAATATGCCGTATGACTTGAGGAAATTTTGGCCACACTCTTTGGTTTTTAGGTCTAAATACTAAGCCTGATACCTGTATATAATGTTCATGATTGGGATTCCTTGTGACGCTTAATACACATTTTAGTCTGAAACCTCTGTTTACCCAGTATTCAAAGGTAAAAGTAAGGAAGGTGTCCCATAACCTATGTGGTCGTAGGGGAGCGAGGCATCAGAGACCTTAACTTCTCAGGGGCCAGCTTTGAGGGCGGCGCCCATCTCCTCTCGCTCGCTGCTTTACCTTTCCTGTCCCTTAAGAGGGCAGGTACCCATTTACAGGTGGGTGAATATGGGGGACTGGACTCTATGACGCTAGGCTGCACACGGTCACCCATCCAACTTGATAACCACGTTCGATGCTGCTTAACCTTAGCTTAGGAAAAGCGAGTGCTTGACACACTGAGCTATCCGTCCCTACCCAGGAATTTCAAACAAATAAAGAAACAAACAAAAAACTGCACAAGAAAATTAAAAAAAATCTATTAGCTTCACCTCCAAAAAACATCCAAAAAATAAATTCGATTCAAGATATCACAACTTCCAAAAACATCACCCCAAACACAATAACATTCCCAGCCATTCCAATGTAAATGATAATTTGTCGTATGTAACACGTGAACACCAAGTCCAACAAATCCCGCATATCAGCAGAGATAAAGGGATCTGAAGTATCCCAGGACTATCATTCGCTTTGCCACCAGCATCACTCAACTCTGTGACTGAAGCCACAGTAGTCATGGCTGTGTAATAAATTCTTGGTAGATTGGACAATCAAATTAAATTAACACGGGCAGTTGCGAAAACTGGAATGAGAAATGAAAAGAATGACTGATCTTAATATGTTATGGTCGAGTGATATGCAATGACATTAAAAAAAAGAAATAAGAATATTAATCAAAAGAATATATAACGTGTAATAGATATTAATCTGTATATCACATAAGCGCACATGCTTGTGCACTCATACATATCTACACACACACACACACGTGCGTGCTCGCGGCGCGCACACATACAAACACACAGATACACATAGTAATACACACACACACACACACACACACACACACACACACACACACACACACACACACACACACACACACACACACACACACACACACACACACACACACACACACGCAGACCGGCACACGAACGCACGCTAAAACACTGAGCTCTCATGGGTGTATTCACATATTAAAAAACAAACAAAAAACGTAAAAAACAGTCAGACAAATCGTAAAGTTTAAAGGTACATTAATCAAAATAATTAGTGTGATATTGAAACCTAACATATCGGCAGCATGATTGCTCAATCTCGCTCAAGAGCAACACACACATTATTTATTGCACACACACACCACACACACACACACACACCACACACACACACACACACACACACACACACACACACACACACACACACACACACACACACACACACACACACACACACACAACACACAGAGGAACTATAAACGCACACGCACAACCCTCCTTCCCCCACACATGCACACACAAATCTTCTCTCTTTCTCTCGCACACACTCACAAACACATGCACACATTTCAGGAATACAAAATATAAAAAAAAGAATTGAGACCACTTTAAAGTCAGGTGTGTGTTGTGCTTTTGGTGATACTGTGTGTATGTGTGTATGCATGTGTGCGTGTGTGTATACATGTGTATGTGTGTTTGTGCAAGTCTGTGCGTTTGTCTGTCTGTTTTCCTTGTGAAATTGCGTGTTGAATATTTTTTGTTTCACACACACAAACACATACACACACACACAGCCACGCACAAAACACATACACATTACAAAACACATCACACAACAGACTAATCTACACATCAACAATACACACACACACCACACACACACACACACACACAAACACACACAACACACAAACACACAACAATTTTGAAGAACGCATTCACACAGGGACTGAATGTAAAAAAGCACATGAGTATTTATTCCATTATCCCCGATATCAAAGAATAAAATGAAACAAAATAAAATAAAATAAATAGTAGTAAACACGCGCACGCACGCACACACGCACGCACACATACAAACACACACACATTCACACACACACACACACACACACACTTTGGCCACACTCCTTTGGATGAGACTATAATCCGAGGCCCCGTGTGTGAACGCATGCAGAACATCTTGCGCACACGTTAAATCCTGTTCCGCTTTTCGTAAGAGTAGGCCATCGTGTGCCGGTTGAAACAGATGATATTATTTACAAAACTGCATACACACAGGGACCAGATATAAAAACACATGAGCGCTTATTCCATTATCCTTGAAGTTAAAAAAAGAATAAATAAAACACACACACACATGCGCGCGCACACAGACACGCACACACACACACACACACGCACACACAGACATACACACACACACACACCACACACACGCACGCACGCACACACACACACACACACACACACACACACACACACACACACACACACACACACACCACACACACACACACACACACACACACACGCCCGCGCCCATAACGGTAATTGGGAGAGGCATCTGACTTCTACTTTAGAATCAGTGGGGTATTTAAAAAAAAAAATTGACAATTCCTGCCGGTGTCTTCTTTTTGATATGCTATCTTGTTTATGTGAATTTTTTTTTTGCATTCAAATAGTTCGTGTTAGTCTTTGCGAGACCAGCTTTTTATAATTTATTTTTCAAGTAGAGGTATGTGTATGTAGCCACTGGTTCACTAATTTGGTCATCATTAATATGTTTGTCTTCGTAGACGAACTTTGTAGAGCGTGTGTGTGCTTATTTATTTAATTATTTATTTTATTATTATTATTATTTTTTATTCCTTCATATCGAGAATAACGGAATAAGCACGTACGCGCCTTTTTACATCCAGTCCCCGTGTACATGCAGTTTTGTCAATGGCCTACTCTTACGAAAAGCGGAACAGGATTTAACGTGTGCGCAGGATGTTCTGCGTGCGTTTGCACACGGGACCTGTGCTTGTGTGTGTGCGTGTGGTGTGTGTGTGTGTGTGTGTGTGTGTGTGTGTGTGTGTGTGTGTGTGTGTGTGTGTGTGTGTGTGTTTGTTTGTATGTGTGTAGGTATGTGTCTATGCATGCATGCATGCATGCATGCATGCATGCATGCATGCATGCATGCATGCATGCATGTACGTACGTAAGTACGTACATACGTAGTACGTACGTATCGTACGTACGTACGTACATACGTACGTACGTACGTACGTACGTACGTATGTATGTATGTATGTATGTATGTATGTATGTATGTATGTATGTATGTATATATGTATGAATATAATTATGTATGTACGTATGAATGTATGAATATATGCACGTATGCGTGTATGCGTGTATGCGTGTATGCGTGTATGCGTGTATGAGTGTATGCGTGTATGCGTGTATGCGTGTATGCATGTATGCATGTATGCATGCATGCATATGTATGTATGTATGTATGTATGTATGTATGTATGTATGTATGTATGTATGTATGTATGTATGTATGTATGTATGTGTGTATGTGTGTATGTGTGTATGTGTGTATGTGTGTATGTGTGTATGTGTGTATGTGTGTATGTGTGTGTGTATGTATGTATGTATGTATGTATGTATGTATGTATGTATGTATGTATGTATGTATGTATGTATGTATGTATGTATGTATGTGTGTATGTGTGTATGTGTGTATGTGTGTATGTGTGTATGTGTGTATGTGTGTATGTGTGTATGTGTGTATGTATGTATGTATGTATGTATGTATGTATGTATATATGTATATATGTATGTATGTATGTATGTATGTATGTATGTATGTATGTATGTATGTATGTATGTATGTATAATCATACATTAAGTATGTATGTTTGTATGCATGTATGAAGGAGGCGGCAGAATAGTTTAAGACGTTCGCCTGCCAACAAGTAAATCATGAGGTTCTGGGTTTGATTCCAGGCCTCGCCCTTTCTTCCCAGTTAGACGAAAAAAATCGAACTGAATATCGAAGTCATTCGGATCTGACTATAAACCTAGGCCTGTGTGCAAACGCACGCAGGATATCTTGCGCACATTTAAAAACACCGTTCCATCTTTCGGAAGAGCAGGCCATTGTTTGCCGGTAGGAGCGGATGACAACAAAATAAAAAAAACCCCAGCATGGACACAGGTGTAGTGTTTAGACACTATCTCTGAAGAAAATTCGGGCAGTTGGAGTCCCCAGGGCGGTTCGGGGCTGTATTTGGCAACATTCCGGGGGCTCCTTCGATGGCACTGTCATAGTGTGTCAGTGTGTATGCGTCAGTGGGCTATTATGGCATTGTATCGGTGTGAGTCAGTGTGTAGGCGTCAATGGGCTAGTATGGCATTGTGTCGGTGTGTGTCAGTGAGTAGGCGTCAGTGTGCTAGTATGGCAGTGTGTCAATGTGTGTCAGTGTGTATGCGTCAGTGTGCTATTATGGCACTGTGTCAGTGTGTATCAGTGTGTATGCGTCAGTGTGCTATTATGGCATTGTGTCGGTGTGTGTGTGTGTCAGTGTGCTATTATGGCATTGTGTCAGTGTGTGTCAATGTGTATGCGTCAGTGTGCTATTTTGGCACTGTGTCAATGTGTATCAGTGTGTATGCGTCAGTGTGCTATTATGGCACTGTGTCAATGTGTGTCAGTGTGTATGCGTCAGTGTGCTATTATGGCATTGTGTCGGTGTGTGTCAGTGTGTATGCGTCAGTGTGCTATTATGGCATTGTGTCGATGTGTATCAGTGTGTATGCGTCAGTGTGCTATTATGGCATTGTGTAGGTGTGTGTGTGTCAGTGTGCTATTATGGCATTGTGTCGATGTGTGTCAGTGTGCATGCGTCAGTGTGATAGTATGGAATTGTGTCGGTGTGTGTCAGTGTGTATGCGTCAGTGTGCCATTATGGCATTGTGTCGGTGTGTGTCAGTGTGTATGCGTCAGTGTGCTATTATGGCATTGTGTCGGTGTGTGTCAGTGTACATGCGTTAGTGTGCTCTTATGGCATTGTGTCGGTGTGTGTGTCAGTGTGCTATTATGGCATTGTGTCAATGTGTGTCAGTGTGTAAGCGTCAGTGTGCTATTATGGCACTGTGTCAATGTGTGTCAGTGTGTATGCGTCAGTGTGCTAGTATGGTATTGTGTCGGTGTGTGTCAGTGTGTATGCGTCAGTGTGCTATTATGGCATTGTGTCGGTGTGTGTCAGTGTGTAGACGTCAGTGTGCTATTATGGCAGTGTGTCGATGTGTGTCAGTGTGTATGCGTCAGTGTGCTATTATGGCATTATGTCGGTGTGTGTTAGTGTGTTAGCGTCAGTGTGCTATTATGGCATTGTGTAGTGTGTGTGTGTGTGTCAGTGTGGTATTATGGCATTGTGTCAGTGTGTATGCGTCAGTGTGCTATTATGGCATTGTGTCAGCGTGTGTCAGTGTCCAGTGTGTGTTGTTGTGTGCCACTGTGTGACACGGCCAGCTCCGAAGGTTAGGATATGTCCGAAAATCAAGGTTAGTGTTGTGATTATGGCTTTGTGTGTTGTGTTAGTTAATGGTTTTTTTTTTTAATTGCATTTTGGTGTCGTTGTTGGTTTGTACATTCTTCTTTTTTTGCACTTACGTCTGGTATTATATATACGGAAAAACCCCAGCCTAAATTTTATTCGCAATGTCACAATAATGATCAAACACGCACGCACGCCGCACACACGCCGCACGCACGCACGCACGCGCGCACACACACACGAGTCAAGTCTACGCCATTCCCGTCTGTTGTGATGCGTTGCAATCATCTTGCACACAAACTAAATCCAGTTCCGCTTTTCGTAAGAGCAGGCCGTTGTGTGCCGGTGGGAACAAATGACAAGATTAACCAAACTGCATACACATGGGGACTGGATGTAAAAAAACATACGAGTGCTTATTTCATTTTCCTCGATATAAAAGAAAAATAAATAAATGAATAAAAAAAACAAAGTAAAGCGGAACAAGTTTCAAACTGTGCGCAAGATGTTTTGCGTGCGTTCGCACACAGGGCCTTGGTTTATAATCTCATCCGAAGGACTTTTGGGGAGAGTGGAGTCAGCACTGATGTTAACTCCAGGAAAGAAATCCCCTCGACCGGGAATTGAACCCGGGTGGTCAAATTGTGAGCGCAATATTCTAACCACTTCCCTAAAACAGATGCTTTATTGTGAGTTGATCCCCCGGCCATCATATCAGGAGCGCAATGCTCTACCCACTTAGCTGTCCTCTCTCTACCCCTCCCCTTCCCTTTTTTTCTTCTTTAGCTTTAGACAATGGTGACAAGAACTGGGGTATTGTTTCTTTTCCGCTTTTTTTTTTTTCTCAGTGATGGGCCCATGGAGTCGTGAGTCTGAATCTCGGCAGAAATGTTTGGTGAATCATCAGAAGCGTCCATTTAATAATCTCCCTGCCTTCTACCCACCTCCACACCGAGTTTACAATGGTTCCAACTCTATTCAATAAATGTTAGCTGAAATACATGCCTGTATGTCGTGTATCAGCTTGTAATCTCATCTTTTTTCCGATTTCTGTATAATATAAATGCATATTATGCTTTGATATGAATCATTTGTGGATTGACTTTTACAATATGTTTATCTGTGTACATTATTTGAAAATTAAATAAAGATTTTTTAAAAAGTCGTTCCAACTCTAGTCCCATGCTTATCCTCTACCAAAACTGTTAAGGTTCTGTGTTATTTATTTATTTGATTCTTTTTTTTTATCGAGGATAATGGGAATAGCAATCTTGTGCTTTTTGACATCCAGTCCCCGTGTGTATGCATTTTTGTAAATGTCATCTGTTCCCACCGGCACACAATGACCTACTCTTACGAAAAGTGGAACAGGATTTAACGTGTGCACAAGATGTTCTGCGTGCGTTCACACACGGGGCCTCGGTTTATAGTCTCATCCGATGGGCTTTGGGGGAGGGTGGAGTCAGCATTGATGTTAACTCCAGGAGAAAAATCTCCTCGAACGGGAATCGAACCCGGGTCGTCAAATTGCGAGCGCAATGTTCTGACCACGAGGCTACCCCGTCCCCCTGTGTGTGCTATAAGACAAGCA
The DNA here is from genome assembly GCA_030674155.1 of Stramonita haemastoma. Classification (NCBI taxonomy): domain Eukaryota; kingdom Metazoa; phylum Mollusca; class Gastropoda; order Neogastropoda; family Muricidae; genus Stramonita; species Stramonita haemastoma. The sequence continues at coordinate 19,628,641 of CM060348.1, forward strand.
TGCAGTCATCAGATAGTGGCCAGTACCTGTGAACCTTCTGATCAGAGAACGCCAGATGAAGTGCATTAGTACAGGGGGCACAGTGCTACTGCACTGCCGATCCATTTCTATTGTAGAAGATGCCAACTATGACTGGTGGTATGGATAGTACACATCTACCCAGCATGCACAGTCTGACATGGAGAAGGATGGACTCCACAGGTTCAGTTTGTCCATGACTAGGCTGCCTAATCAGTGCAACGTCCCCCAAAAAAAACTGCTGAAGAAGTCAGTTTGTATGATATTCTCAATGAAAAAGTGCAGTTGATGAACATTTTTTCATAAACCAGCTGATTAAGAAAACATTTTTATAGTGGAGGGATATAGAAGAAGATAACATGTGTGGGTCAGAATCAGTGGGTATGGGATTATGTGGGGGATTTGTTTGGGGCTTGTTTGTTGGGAGGGAGGTGTCTTTTTTGTGGTAATTATTCAATGGGGGGTGGGGGGGGGGGGTGGGTTGTACGTTTTGAGTGTGTTTGTGTGAAACACTTTTTAAAAAAAAATCTTAATGAGATGTTGACAGTCTTTCAATCATGGACCTTCCTATCGTTGGCCATGGCGATACAGTGCATTCAGTACCGGGGGTACAGTGCCAGTACAAAACTATGTGACAGCAGAATCAGTGAGGTAGGTGCCTGTAGGTCTAAGGAAGTACTTCAACAGAGCTCTGAAAAGTTTGAGACAAGTCTTGTTGACGTCACCCTGATAATTATTCTGCGACAGTAATCTATAATTTTCCATACTTCTGTCATACAAATGTAAGTTTTTCATAGTTTTATTGAGGAAAAAAAAGTTGTGGAGAAGAAACAAGACTGTATGTAGCCACTTACTTTTCAATCATTTTGAAAAGTACTCCGAAGATTCAAATAAAAATGTTGAAAGAAAGAAGGGTAATATGTCTTTGAATGGCAAAATTTTAGGCAATTTTGAGTAAGAACCATGCCTTTGGCCTTATCTGACTCGACGTTTGGTTCCTGGATGTGCCTTCATCAGAAGTCCCGGCAGTGATTGAAACTCCACCTGCTGTGGTATATTACAGTCAGACACTTTTCAGAATTTGAAAGTGTCAATTGCATTCACAGGAATATTTGATATTCATTGTGACTTTTTGAAGCTACTCTCAAAAGGCAATGATAAAAAGAGAAAGAAAATATGCTTAGAATATATGTTGAAGAAAACAAAATTGAATAGGAGAAAATAAACACCTCGTGAATCTTTGCGCCTTATGTTTGGGGATCCTATTTAAAGGATGCAAGGGAGGTCATAATGATGTTTGTATCCAGCCAAGTGGTAAATCTTAGCTGGATAAGAACCCCAAACATTGCCGTACACTCACAGTGCAAGCACAGGCAAAAGAAGTTGCAAAAAATATCTATGGCATACACAAGTAGGCCACTTATAAGTTTTTCATGTTCTGAGACAAAAACGTGAGTTTTTATATATATATAATCTGTGAAACAAACGTGAGTTCAAAGAAAATACAGTCTATGACACAAACGTGAGTTTTTATATATAAATATAATCCTGTGACACAAACGTGAGTTCAAAGAAAAAATATAGTCCTATGACACAAACGTGAGTTTTTTTCATAGTCTTGTGACACAAACGTGACTTTTTTTTTTATAGTTCTGAGACACAAACGTAAGTTTTTCAAAGTTCTGTGACTCAAACGAGATCTTTGACACAAACTTACGGTTTTTGGTTCTTGGTATTTAGAATGATGTTATTGTACTGCCCCGTGCTTTTACTGTCTTTCCGAAAAGATTGTTTTGAGAGGCTTAATCAATGAGCTAAAAGATGACAGCGTGTGCGATAAGAAAGAGAGGGGAATCCTTATTTTAACCCGTGAATTTGATCACATCAGAGGTAGTAGTAGGCAACCATCTGTCTCGGAAGACTATGGAGTTGTGCTCTATTCTTTAGAGTGCAAAGCCTGGGTAAGTAAGTATGGAGGACAAGCTGTTACCCATGCAGCAGATCCCCCCTCTCCACGGCACTGGATTAATCCATTGGAAAGGCAATGACCGATACAAATGGTTCAAGTACCGTCGCAGGAGCCACCAGAACGTTGCCAGATACAGCCCCCAGCCACCCTGGGGACTCCAACTCCCCGATTTTTCCTCATGGATAGTGTCTAAACACGACACCTGTGTGCATGCTGTTTTCTTAATAAAATAATTTTGTACTCCACTCGTACCGGCACAAGATGGCCTGCTCTTCCGAAAGGCAAAACGGGGCTTTAACGTGTGCGCAAGATGTTCTGCGTGGCGTTCGCACACGGGGCATAGGTTTATATAGTCCCATTCGAATATTACTGACATCATTACTGCAAAACCCGGAGAGAATCATAGCATGATTACCACAACCTTAGGATGCCGATTAGAGCAGAGATTAATATTGGAAAGTGGCAGCTGGGGGTAAAGTTGAATAATTATAATATTGATGTAGAGATTCACAACTGCAGCTAGGAGTTACCGCCCTGTCCAGTTCAGGGTTATCTCTTTGCAAAATATTTATTTATTTATTCTTTTATTCATTCTTTTATATCGAGGATAATACATAAAGCACGCATGATGCTTTTTACATCCAGTCCCCGTGTGTGTGTGCAGTTTTTGTAAATCTTGTCATCTGTTCCCACCGGCACGCGATGGCCTACTCTTACGAAAAGCGGAACAGGATTTAACGTGTGCGCAAGATATTCTGCGTGTGTTCACTGTTTGTGCACATGTGGTGGGGACCCTGCACTTTGCTGTGGTGCATGATAATGCTTATATTGTCATTCTTGTGCGCACAGCTTGTTTTTGTTGCGTACTCTTACCAGCTTTCTCCCGACAAACTAGATTTCTTCGCTCTTGGGGGCTTGTGGCGTCGCCAGAATCCGGCTTCACACATATCAAAGATGGTAGGAGAAGAGTGTATGCATACAGTGTAATATGGTTTGCTGCGTGGGATCTTTTACGTCAAAAGTCAAGGTGGACGGGGCTGAAAACGGCTCTTTCGGTCGCATCTTTGCGCCAAAACGGCAACATTTTTCTGGAGGGGTGTGGGCATGCGTGCGCGCACGCGCGGTGCGCTGGTGTTTGTCAGTGCGTTTTATTTGTATTCGCGCATGTGGTGGGGACCCTGCACTTTGCTGTGGTGCACATATTGCTGTATATTGTAATTATTCTTGTGCGCACGTTTGTTTTTGGTGCATACTCTTACCAGCTTTCATTCCGACAAACCAGCTTTCTTAGCTCTTGGGGCTGTGGCATTCCACAAATCCGGCGCCACACATATCAAAGACGGTAGGAGAGAGTGTGTGTATACAGTGCGATATTGTCTTGGTTGCCGAGAGATTTTTACCGTGCAAAAGTCGGGGCTGGATGGGGCTAAAAACGGCTCTTTTGGTCGCATCTTTGGACAAAAACGGCACCTTTTTTTGGAGGGAGGGGGGGTATGTGTGCGCGCACGCGCGCATGCGCTGGTGTTTTTCAGTGTGTTTGTTTGTGTGTGCACATGTGGCGGGGACCCTGCACTTTGCTGTGGTGTATCATTATTGTTGTATATTGTCATTATTCTTGTGCGCATGCTTGTTTTTTGGTCTGTACACTTACCAGCTTTTCTGCCGAGAAACCCAGCTTTATTAGCTCTTGGTGGTTGTGGCGTAGCCAAAATCCAACGCCACACATATTAAAGATGGCAGGAGAGAGAGAGAGTGTATTCATATAGTGTGATATTGTCTTGGTTCCGTGAGAAAATTTTTCTTGCAAAGATCGGGGCTGGACAAGGCTGAAAACGGCTCTTTCGGTCGCATCTTTGCGCAAAACGGCCCTTTTTTTGGAGGGGGATGGGTATACGTGCACGTACGCGCGCGCGCGCTGGTGTTTGTCAGTGTGTTTGTTTGTGTGCGAGCATGTGGCGGGGACCCTGCACTTTGCTGTGTGGATCATTTTGCTTTATATTGTCATTATTCTTGTGCGCCCAGCTTGTTTTTTGTTGCATACTCTTCCAGCTTTCCTTCCGACAAACTAGCTTTCTTAGCTCTTGGGGGCTGTGGCGTCGCCAGAAATCCTTCTTACACATATCAAAGATGGCAGGAGAGAGTGTATGCATACTGTGCGATTGTTTTGCTGCCGTGGGATCTTTTACCGTGCAAAAGTAGGGGCTGGACGGGGCTGAAAACGACTTTTTGGGTCGGATCTTTGCGTAAAACGGCCCTTTTTTCTGGAGGGGGGTGGGTATGCGTGCACGCACGAGCACGTGCGCTGGTGTTTGTCAGTATGTTTGTTTGTGTGCGTGCATGTGGCGGGGACCCTGCACTTTGCTGTGGTGCACCATATTGCTGTATATTGTCATTATTCTTGTGCGCACTGCTTGTTTTATGTCGTGGTACCATTATCACAATCATTCATTTTCGTCGCACGTCCGTAAAGCGATTAGAGATGACAGGGAAGATGGTGAGGAGAGAGGAAGAAGAGCGGTAGATAACAGACTGACTGTGATGTTGCTGTTTATCTGTTTCACCTACGCCATTTTCTGCCTGTTCAATGTGTGTGTCAGCTTTTGGAACAACCTCGTCCCCGAGTTTTTTCTTCATAAGAAATACCACAATTCTTTTGTTGTGTCGCATCAAGTGTTCATCTTCACAGGATTAATGTAATTCGCACTTCTGGTTTGCAACTTTGAGAAAAGTTTACAAATAACATTTTATTGAGGCAGCAAAATTTGAACATTGTGCAATCATTATAAGTGTAATAATTTTAAACACTCGAAAGTGCATTCAATAATGCAAAGAAAATGATGTTTGATACATGCTGGTGTTGTTATAACTTATTTGCTTACCCACCCTCCTAAAATGAGTGACCCAAGCGTTCAAACCAAGTACAATTTTCATTCAATACAAAACTACTGGCAACAGGCAACACCTTCACCCTCCCCTCCACCCTCCCTATCCCCACCCCCCACCACCCACCTCCCTCCTCCCCTCTCCCCCACCATGCCCCTCCCCTCATCCCCTCCCCCATTCCACCCCCTCCCCGATCCCTCCCCCCGCCCCCCTCCCCCCATTTCTCCCCCGCCCCTCCCCCCTCCCCCCATCCACCCCCCCCACCCCCTCCCCCTCCCCCACCCCTCCTCTCTCTCCCCACCCCCTCCTCTCCCCACCATGCTCCCCTCCCTCCCCCCCCCTCCCCCCCCCCTCCCTCCCTCCCCCCACCCCCTCCTCTCCCACTCCCCCCCCTCTCCCCCCTCCTCTCCCCTCTCCCCCCCTCTCTCCCCCCCCCTCCTCTCCCCCACCTCCCTCTCTATGCTTCTCCCTAGCAAAACAGGGAAGAAGACAACACATCACTCCAAAGCTCGGAGCATTAGAAGTTAGGGGCAGATCCCCCTACAGATCTGCCATTCCTAACTCACAGCTTAACTTTCTGCCTTCACATTTTTACAACATTATCATTAAACAACAAGTTAAAATTCCAAAGGTGTCTTTTACTATATGTTCACAAATTGAAAACATCTAGGTCTACAATCATTTACTTTCACCTTGTACTTCTTTCACACAGGTCAACAGTAAGTCTACAATTTCATATAAAAACTACTGCTTCATTTCCATAAGACGAAGCCTTTGATCTGGACTACAAAGCAACTGCAAACAATTAAAAGGGATGGAACTCTTCAAAAGGATAGGTAGCCTGTGAAAGGCTATTATAAAGAGTTAGATTCCTTTTTATTGTTTGAAGTCGCTGAGAATTCCAGAGAAAAGTCTGTATGTAATGGAAATAAAGCATCAGTTCTTACGTAAAATTGTAGACTGTGCTGTTTAGATATCTGAAATGAGGGTGTGGTGGACCAAAATGTTTGAAAGTAAACTTTTATTTCAAATTGTGAAGAGATATAGAAAAAGGACACCTTTAAATTGTGGAATTGTTAGTCTAATATATAGGTTTTAAAAGTTTGATGACAACAAGTAAGCTTTGAGTTAGGAATTGCAGATCCTTAAGGGGATCTGCCCCTAACTTGTAATGCTCCTCTCTTTGGAGTGATGTGTTGTCTATCTTCCCATGTTTGTGCCAGGAGAACATAGGGAAGGGGGGAGATGGACTAGGGGGAGGGAAGAAGGGAGCAGAAGACAAGGGGAGGGGTAGAAGGGGGGGACGAGGGAGGGGGAGGTGAGGGAGGGGAGAGCGGAGGGGGGTGGTGGAGGGAAAGGGGGGGGAGGGGAGGGGGGGAGGGGGTAGGGGGAGGTGGATGGGGGGGGGAGGAGAGGGGGGGAGGGGGAGGGTGAAGGATGGGGGTGGAGGGATGGGAGGGAAAGGGTGGGGGTAGGGGTTAGGGAGGGTAGGGAGAGATGGGGTAGGTGGATGCGGGAGGAGGGGGTAGGAGGGGGGTTGGGAGAGGATGGGAGGGGGGAGTGTAATAATATACATATTTTTAAATGCAAGAACAAAAAGCAGCACCCCAGTGGAATGTAATCGGGAAGTGTCAATTTACTAGTTTGTGTAGTCAGAAATTTTGAAGCAATTACTTTGCACCAAAAATAAAATTGTCTTGGACTATGTTAGTTATGTGATCTCTGTATGACATACCAAGAAGTTTGGGAAAGTATCTCATCTCATCTCATCTCATCTCATCCTCTGTGTGTGTGTTGTGTGTGTGTGTGTGTGTGGTGTGTGTGTGTGTGTGTGTGTGTGTGTGTGTTGTGTGGTGTGTGTGAAGAGAGAGAGAGAGAGAGAGAGAGGAGAGAGAGAGAGAGAGAGAGAGAGGAGAGAGAGAGAGAGAGAGAGAGAGAGAGAGAGAGTGTACTAATATCGTGTGTTGTTTTGGTTGCTGTTGTAAAACAAAACACTACACCATCAAAAGTGAAGGTACAATTAACAAAAACAACATCAAAAGAAATAAGGACATGATAGCTCAGTTGTCAGAGCACTCTTTTCCCTAATCGAATGCTAAACAGCATCGATCATAGTTACCAAGTAAATGGATGACCGTTTAGGAGCCTTGGCTTCAGTACAGTCCCCCAGTTCACCCAGCTGTAAATGGATACCTGCCCTCTTCAGGGTCAGGGAAACTAAAGCAGCGAGAGGGAGGAGAAGGGCGCCGGCCTCAATATGCTGGCCCCCTAGAGAAGCTGAGGTCTCTGATGCCTCGCTCCCCTATGACCACATAGGTTATGGGACACCTTTCACGTTCTTCACCTATACCCTAACGTAGTCCTGCAGATCCCGGAAGCACCAATGAATATTTTCCAACCAGCTTCCTCCACTCTCTGTGGTGCTCTGCTTTCGTAGTAAATCGTTCCACCCAAGGCCAGTCCATTCACTGATGTTCTCCACAGGAAAAAGTAAAAAGGAGGGAGACAAAGAGGCAAACAGAGAAAATGATGTGACGCTTTTAAAAGGTACACACACACACACACACACACACACACACACCACACACACACCACACACCAC
>CM060348.1:19643612-19646112 GCA_030674155.1 Stramonita haemastoma
GCACATTTGTATGCGCTCATGTGCGTAAATTTGTACTGACACATATTTTATATTGTTTGAACCATACACACACACACACACACACACACACACACACAGAGACACAGAGACACACAGACACACAGACACACAGACACACACACACACACACACACACACATACAAACACTCGCGCGCAGGCACGCACACATACATATAAACAAACATACAAACACATATACATACATATAAACACGCGCGCACATCTCACATACATACATATAAACACACACACACACACACACACCACACACACACACACACACACACACACACACACACACACACACACACACACACACACACACACACACACACACACACACGCATATTTACCGTTAGAACCAATTAAAGGTCGTTAGGTGTTTTAAAAAAGTTTTAGCGATGTTATAACAAGAATAAGAACACATCTATATTTACAATAACGGATAAAAATATGAATACAGTCGAAAGTTCTCATCAGGAATAGAGTTAAACTTAATTTTAAAATGTTTCTATATACAGAGGAATTTATCAAACTAAAAAAAACCCTTCATCCTCATTAAAAGGAATATAAGAGAAAGTAAACACACACACACACACACACACACACACACACACACACACACACACACACACACACACACACACACACACACACACAGACTCACGCGAGCGAGCGCGCGCGCGCGTTCACCCGCGCAAGCACGCACACAAACACACGCACGCACGCATGCACACACAAACACTTACACACACACACTAACACACTAAAGCACACACATACACACACGCACGCACGCACATACGCATGCATGCATGCACGCACGCACGCACGGACACACGCATACACACAGGTATGCAGGCACGCGCGCACACACACACACACACACACACACACACACACACACACACACACACACACACACACACACACGCGCGCACGTACGCACACACGCACACATACACACACACACACACACACACACACACACACACACACACACACACAAAGAGAAAGAGAGAGAGGGGGGAACAGATAAACAAACAGACAGATAAGAGACACTTGGATACAGGGGGAGACACACAAACATGGAGAAATAATTTGAGTTAAATCAGTGCAAATAACCAGGTGCACCTCCTTCGTCTTTACAAGAACGATTGCAAACGATAGAAAAATACATTTCAAACTAAATGCAAAGAAATTCAGAAGAAATTGTTTGAGACATTTTGTGCATCAAGAACCAAAATGTATAGATTCTGTACTTACGGTGGATATGATAATTTTTGTCATCATTATTGTTGCTTTTTGCTATTATCATTTTAAACTACTTTTCATGTGTGTTATTATCATTATTATTATCATTATATTATAACTATTTTTACTATTACTAGTAGTAGTAAGGGTATTATTATTATTATTATTATTATTATTATTATTATTATTATTATTATTATGATTATTATAATTATTGTTATTATCATTATCATTATTATGGATTGGTGGTCTAAAGGTAACACACCTGCCTATAAAGCGAAATTTCTGAATTTGATCCGTGTCCGCGTTAGAACCCAGTTTTTCCCGAAATTTTTCCTCAATTCACGAGACCATGAGTGGTGGTCTGGGTGTCAGTCTTTCGGAAGAGACAATAAACAGAAGTCCTGTGTGACCCCAAAACAACAAGAGAGTTGTCTATCGAGAAATGTTGTAGGAAAAAAGCATCTTTGATAGAAAGCTAAATTATGATACACATGCAGACAGGAAATCGAACAATACCTTTAATATAAATAATGGGTGGTGCAGCTCTTGAGGCGACATGCTCTTCCCGCGAAAAGCAGCCGGAATTTTATGCAGAGAAATCTGCTGTGAATTAAGATGGTACGCAGATCTTATCAGCAGCAGCAGCAGCAGCAGCAGCAGCAGCAGTAGTAGTAGTAGTAGTAGGAGTAGTAGGAGTAGTAGGAGTAGTAGGAGTAGTAGGAGTAGTAGGAGTAGTAGTAGTAGTAGTAGTAGTAGTAGTAGTAGTAGTAGTAGTAGTAGTAGGAGTAGTAGTAGGAGTAGGAGTAGGAGTAGGAGTAGGAGTAGTTGCTGTTGTTGTACTGTCATCATCATTGTTGTTTCTACTATCATTATTATTCTTGCTATTGATGCTATTATGGCTATTCTTGCTACTACTGTTGTCGTTGTTGAATATGGTATCTGGCTAGAGAAATAAGTCTTATTTCTCTATAAGTAGCCTTTAACCAACCGCACATGTGATGAAGTGTTTCAATGACAGAACCATCTACCCCCTTTGTTGGCTCAAGGGCTTGTTCTTTTAACTTCTGCCTCGGAAGTCTCGGGTTCCAGTTTCATCATTTTCAATAAGAAAGAGTGTGACAGGATGGTTAAGAAGTTCGCCTGCCTTACAAGTAAACCATAAGTTTCATGGTTCAATTCTAACACTCACCCTTTCTTCCCAGTTTGACGAAAAGATCGAAC
>CM060348.1:19648612-19658612 GCA_030674155.1 Stramonita haemastoma
GATTGGATTGGTTTGGATCGGTTTGGGTGTCTTGCTGTTTCTCTCCAAGTCTCTATCTCTCTGTCTTTGACTCTGTGTCTCTATCTATTTATCTGTCTCTCTGCCCTTATTTCTCTCTCTCTCTCTCTCTCTCTCTCTCTCTCTCTCTCTCTCTCTCTCTCTCTCTCTCTCTCTCTCTTCTCTCTCTCTCTCTCTCTCTCTCTCTGTCTGTCTGTCTGTCTGTCTGTCTCTGTCTATGTCTCTTTGTCTCTCTTTGCAATAGTATACATCATCAGCAGACTCCACTCTCCCAAAAGTCCTTCGGATCAGACTATGAACCGAAGTCCTATGTGCGAACGCACGCAGAACATCTTACACACACGTTAAACCTGTTCCGCTTTTGTAAAGAGTAGACTATTGTGTGCCGGTGGGAACAGGTGACAAAATTCACAAAACCGCATACGCACGGAGTCTGTATGTAAAAAAAGCACACGAGTGCTTATTCCATTATCCTCGAAATGAAAGAATTAAAAAAGCATGCAGTGCAACATAATATGATAGAATACAATATGTAAGATTATAAAAAAATGTCACCCACCACTATGTATTGATATACAATATAATGACTCGCAATACCATACGCCAAAATGAAACGCAATGCAATATACTGCAATGCCATACAACACAACGTATTGCAAGCACAACGCAATGTAATTCAATGCATACATTACATTACAATGCAATACAACACAATGAAATACAATATAGTACAAGTGCAATCCAATACAATGCAATATAATGCGGCACATTTCAATGCAACGCAGCAGAATACAACACAACACAAGACAACACAACAGAATAACAATATAACGCAATATAATGCAGTATGATGTAATAAAACACGTGGCAATACATTGTAATACAACACAACACACACAACGAAACACAAAAATACACCACAAAACAACACAATACATTGTAATAACAAACAAAAAGAAGTAAAGTAAAAAGTAAAGGTGTCCCATAAACTATGTGGTCATTTTATTTATTTATTCATTTATTTATTCTTCTATATCGAGGATAACAGAATAAGCAATCATGTGCTTTTATTCATCCGGTCCCCGTGTGTATGCAGTTTTGTAAATATTGTCATCTGTTCCCACCGGCACACGATGGCCTACTCTTACGAAAAGCGGAACAGGATTTAACGTGTGCGCAAGATGTTCTGCGTGCGTTCATAGGGGAGCAAGGCATCAGAGACCTCAGCTTCTCTAGGGACCAGCGTCTTGAAGCGACGCCCATCTCCTCTCCCTCGCTGCTTTACCTTCTCTCATCCTAAAGAGGGCAGGTACCCATTTACAGCTGGGTGAACTGGGGGAACTGTGCTGAAGTCAAGGTGCGGAAACAGTCACCCATCTAAATGGTAACCACGCTCGACGCTGCTTAACTGTAGCTTGGGGAAAGCGAGTGCTCTGATCGCTAAGCTATCCTCTTCCCTTAATAACAAACAACAACAAAAAACATTACAACATCCAACAACACAACTAACCCAAATCCACCCACAATCATACCATCACCTCACTACAAATCAGATCACACCACCAACAAAATCTTGTTTCAATCAACAACACCTCTTTTCTCCAACAGACAAGAGTCTGGCAGGTTCCCTAGCAGGTCTGCAAGTATAGTGTTATTTATTTATTTTATTTTCAAAATTTTATCCTTTTATATCGAGGATAATGGAATAAGCACTCACGTGCTTTTTTACATCCAGTCCCCGCATGTATGCAGTTTTTTTGTAAATCTTTTCATCTCTTCCCACCGGCACAAAATGACCTACTCTTACGAAAAGCGGAACAGGATTTAACATAAGCTCAAGATGTTCTGCGTGTGTTCGAAGCACACGGGGGCCTCAGTTTAAAGCCTCACCCGAAAAACTTTTGGGAAGAGTGGAGTCAGCACTGATGTTAATTAACTCCAGAGGAAAATATCTCCTCGACCGGGGAATCGAACACGTAGTCGTCAAATTGCTGAGCGCAATGTTCTGACCACTAGGTTATCCCGTCCCCCTGTTAGGAGCAATACCAAGCATGAAAGGAAAGAAAAGACCCCTCCCCTGCCCTCCCCCCAATCCGTTGCCATGGAGATACCAGCCATACACGCTAGAGATGCTGCTGCTGCTGCCGCTGCTGGTGTCAATGGGAATGGTTCCAGAGGCAGCCAGGACAAAAGAAGCAATGTCTCACTCCTTACCTCTCTCAGGCGACGTCATTTCCTGGAATGTACTTCGTCATTTCCTGTTTCAATGCGCGTCATTTCCTGTTCAATGCGCGTCATTTCCTGTTCAATGCGCGTCATTTCCGGTTCGAATTTTTTGGGTGGGTGGGTGGGGTGTGGGATGGGGGTGGTGGTGGGGGGGTGGGGTGGGGGGTGGGGTGGGGGGCAAGCATGTTCACTTTTTTTAAAGCTTGGGGAGTATGGTGTAGATTTGTAGGGTTTGGAGGTTGTGTGTGTTTGTGTGTTGTGTTGTGTTGTGGTGTGGTGTGGTGTGTGGTATTGTGTTGTGTGTGTGTGTGTGTGTGTGTGAGAGAGAGAGAGAGAGAGAGAGAGAGAGAGAGAGAGAGAGAGAGAGAGAGAGAGAGAGAGAGAGAGAGAGAGAGAGAGAGAGAGAGAGAGAGAGAGAGAGAGAGAGAGAGAGAGAGAGAGAGAGAGAGAGAGAGAGAGAGAGAGAGAGAGAGAGAGAGAGAGCGTGTGTGTGTGTGGTGTTGTGTTGTGTTGTGTTGTGTTGTGTTGTGTTGTGTTGTGTGAGTGTGCGCGTGTGCGTTTACGTGTGTGTGCGTGTGTATGTGTGTGCGTGCGTGTGTGCGTGCGTGCGTGTGCGAGCGCGCGCGCGTGTGTGTCCATGCTTTTTTTTTCTTTCATTTCGTTCACTCTTTTATTTCGAGGATACAGCAATAAAACTGACTTGCTATTGTGTGTATAGTTTGTCATCCGTTCTCGCCGGTAAACAATGGCCTACTCTTCCAAAATGTGGAACAGGTTTTAACGCGCGCGGAAGATGTTCTGCGTACGTCAGCGCACGGCACCTGGGCTACGGCGTCTGTCAAGACGAAAGATGACGGAAATAATTCTGAGAAACTTGTCAGACGGAGGCTGTAGCCGAGTGGCTAACACCCTTAGACTTTAATCGCATGGGTCCATGAAGTCGTGGGTTCGAATCTCGGGGGAGTCTGAAACATCTCATTAGAGGTGACCTTCAGAGATCTAGCTGAGAAATGAAAATGAAATAATCGAAATGAGTTATGTTGTTCAATAGCTCAACTCAACTGTCTCCATCGTCGCTGTCATTTGTAGAAGCTCCACGAAATGCTAAAAGGGTTCGCCGTTCCTGTCTCTGCTGAGTTCTACAATCTCCCGTAGCCCTCCCAGACCACTGATCTCAATGATGTTGGCGATGTAGCATGTTGGTGGTCTGCCTCTTTTTCTCCTGCCCTCGATCTTATCTTTGAGAACATTCATCATCAGATTTGTCTGTGTGTTTCTGTTTGCATGACTAATATATCACACTCTGCATTCATTTTGAGCCAACGTTATTCTTTGCACTTAGAGTACATCAATTATGTTTTCCTTTGTGCTCCTCTCTGATCATTTTTCCTTTGGCTGCGTGTATTTTGTTTCTTTTCTAAGTTTATAGGTTCCAGGCTTCTGACCCATATAACAATGTAGGCCAGACTAGAGTATTGGCAATTCTGATTTAGAAAATATTTAGGTACGCCTGTCTTTCAAAATGTTGTTTAACTGAAAGACTGTTTTGCTTGGCCTTATAGATCTTACTGATGATGCGCAGAATAACCCCCCCCCCCCCAAACAAACCCAAAATATTAAGCTTCATCACTAATGGTAACTTTATTAGTAAAGATAACAGACATGACATTGTAAACATACTCTGCCAAATGAGATACAGAAATATGACATACAGAGCTACGCACATACAAACAAATTTCTTTTGATCGTCTGGTATCACTTCAAGTAGAAAGACGTTAAAATTGAAGACTACTATTCCAAACAAATTAGTATAGTAAACAAAAGTCCTTTTCTTTAATTTCACAGACTTTTGCATCTTTCAAACACAATCTCAAATCAGTTACTCTGCTCGGAAACTCGACAGCGTTTTCCAACCAAAGCAGGAACACATTTCTCTCAGAGTGGCACGATATCTGGAACTGAGAAGAAGATAAGCACAGAAGTTGACGGTAGAGTTGATAGACGACGCTGTCAGAATAAAAGCATGGTTAAAAATATAAAACGAGTTATGGTATCTCTTAAACATAAAGAACTCTGGAATGAGATAGATCATGAAACTGTTGCAAACTTGACAAACGCAGAGAACTGCGTAAACGATACAAATAAACAGCAACATCACCGTCAGTCTGTTATCTCCTGTACTTCTTTTTCTCTCCTCACTCGTCTTCCCTGTCATCTCTGAACGTTGACGAGAGGTGCGATGAAGATGAAGAATGGTGATGCTGCTGCAGACGACGACGACGATGAAAGATAATGGCTGACCGACCAGGTTAGGATAGGCAGGAAGCAATCTGAGAAGTCTGCTTTCTGGGATCCAATTGGTGGGAGCGATGTAAGCCAGGCTGCGATTGGTTGAAGGGTCTGTTCTCCACTTGACTGTGTCGCTGAGGAAGAGGGGCAGAAAGGCCAGGAAGGGAATGAGGTAGGACAGAGATATGGCCGCCACCATGGACCTTTGAAAAAATGTCACAGTGTTTAATGAAGCACGTATGTATGAGGGGAAATGTAGACCTGAACACGGGTCATGTTTGAATTATTTAAGATAGGTAGGTAGGTAGGTAGACAGGCACACAGAAAGACAAACAGACGAGTAGACAGAAAAAATGTAGTGAGGTAGTTAAGGACAGTAATATGTTTTGTTGTTATCAAGCAATATTGGAAATAATAATACTATTGACAAGTATAAGGAAAATGTAGACCTAATCACAGGCCTTGTTTGACATATTTATGATAGGTAGCTAGGTAGACAGGCACAAAGAGAGACATGACAGACAGAAAAATAAGTAGACAGACAAAAATTGTGGTGATATAGGTAAGGACAGTATATTTTGTTGTTATCAAGCAATACTGGAAATGATATAATACTATTCATAACAATTTTCTTGTTTGCTATTCTATTTAAAGTTACAATACAGGAAATAACAAACAGGCACGCAGGTTCTTAATTACAAACATTCATACAAATAATTACACAGATATATCAACAGAAAGAAGGATTGGTAGGAAAATATAAAAAAAGAAAGGAGGAAAAACAAAATGTAAATAGATAGAAGATAATCATATCGACAGATAAATAGACAGACAGATAGATAGATAGATAGATAGATAGATACATAGATACATAGATACATACATTGATAGATGCATAAACAGACGGTCAGACAGACAGACTGACAGTGAGAGATATAGATAGATTGACAGATAGATTAATAGGTAGATCGATAGACATACAGACAATTAGATAGATAGATAGATAGATAGATAGATAGATAGATAGATAGATAGATAGATAGATAGATAGATAGATAGATAGATAGATAGATAGATAGATAGATAGATAGATAGGAAGAAAATTTAACAAATTTTCCCTGCTGTTTTGTACACATTGTACTGAAAAACTGAAACTAACACCCCCCAAAAAAAAACCACCTAAGAAAACAAAACAGTTAAACCTGATTTGTTTCTTACATTCTAACTAAGCAAACCACATCAACCTACAATCCCCAACTCACCTGTAAGTCAACAATCTCCTAGCCCTGAACGGGATGACCACAAACAGACATCGCTCCACACTCATCACCACAATCAGAGCCCCGGACACGTAGCCACATGCGATAACAATCCTGCCCATATCGGCTGTAGCAATCAGGTCGGCATTGTGCAGGAGAATCTTGTCAGAAGTGTAACAGGTGATGGTGTGAGCCAACTGACATCCCAGGTTGAAGAAGTCTATGACAGCCAGCCAGAAGAGGAGAAGGTTGATCCTGTCTGACAGACCTTGCTGTGGATTGGGAACAAAGTGTAGAGTATGGTGTAGTATGGTATAGTATGGTAGAGTCGAGTCGAGTCGAGTCGAGTAGAGTAGCGTAGAGGAGAGTAGCGTAGAGTAGAGTAGAGTAGAGTAGAGTAGAGTAGAGTAGAGTAGAGTAGAGTAGAGTAGAGTAGAGTAGAGTAGAGTAGAGTAGAGTAGAGTAGAGTAGAGTAGAGTGTAGTAGAGTAGAGTGTAGTAGAGTAGAGTAGAGTAAAATATATAATAGAATAGTAGAGTGGAGTAGAGTGGAGTAGAGTGGAGTAGAGTGGAGTAGAGTAGAGTAGAGTAGAGTAGAGTAGAGTAGAGTAGAGTAGAGCAGAGCAGAGCAGGGTAGAGTAGAGTAGAGTAGTGTAGTGTAGTGTAGTGTAGTGTAGTGTAGTGTAGTGTAGTGTAGTAGAGTAGAGTAGAGTAGAGTAGAGTAGAGTAGAGTAGAGTAGAGTAGAGTAGAGTAGAGTAGAGTATAGTAGAGTAGAGTAGAGTATAATAGAGTATAGTATAGTATAGTATAGTATAGTATAGTATAGTATAGTATAGTATAGTATAGTATAGTATAGTATAGTATAGTATAGTATAGTATAGTATAGTATAGTATAGTATAGTATATAGCCATGCCAGTGTCATGACACGATTTCAGTTTGAAGAATCGATAGGTAAGGTAAAGGTGTCCCATAACCTATGTGGTCGTAGGGGAGCGAGGCATCAGAGACCTCAGCTTCTCTAGGGGCCAGCATATTGAGGACGGCGCCTATCTCCTTTCCCTCGCTACTTTACCTTCCATGACCCTAAAAAGGGCAGGTACTCATTTACAGCTGGGTGAACTGGGGAAACTGTACTGAAGTCAAGGAGCCAAAAACGGTCACCCATCCACTTGGTGACCACGCTCGATGCTTCTTAACGTTAGTTCGGAGAAAGCGAGTGCTCTGACCTCTGAGCTATCCCGACATCATCATCAAAAAAGTGAATATCGTTGTTTGTTTCTTTTGGTGTTTTTTAGATCTACTAAAGTGTATGTTTTTTGGGCTTTCTTTTTGTTCTTCGGTCAAAGCTCTATAGTCCACCAATGGTGAGATTTGTGTATGTGACCGTTTCTACCCACCATGAAGGTAGCCGCATTCCGACTTCGGGGATGTATGCTAGGTACGTTTGTGTTTCCTTAACTCACCGAACGCTGACGTGAATTACGGGATCTCTATTCCCACAAGTTAAATATTATGTATGTGTATATAATACACAAAATGAATTGAGGCAGAACATCTTGCGCACACGTTAAAACCCGTTCCGCCTTTTGGAAGAGTAGGCCAATGTGTGCCGGTGGGAACAGATGACAAAAGTTACAATACTGCATACATACGGGGACTTGATTTAAAAAAGGACATAACTGCTTATTCAAATATTCTTAAAATAAAAGAATGAAAAAGGCACCTGCAGGTCTGCATTTAGTGTTGACCTGGGAGAACGTAAAAATCCCCACCCTTAACGCACCAGACGCTGCCGAGATTTGAACCCATAACTCCATAGACCTATAATGTTAAAGTCGAACAGTGTCAACCACTCTGCTATAGTGTCCGTCATTGGTGTGTGATAATGCAAGTACCTGGCTGCAGATGTTAGAATAAAATGTGATAAGGTGATAGGCTGGTGTTTAAAGCAGATGGACTGGTGGTCTAGAGGTAACACACCTGCCTAGAAAGCAAAAAAGTCTGAGCTTTAAGTGTGTGATGATTCGATCCCCGTTTGTGCCTGAAGCCTTTCCTCTATCCACTAGACCGTGAGTGTCAGTGTGGGTACTGGTCTTTCGAGTGGAACGATAAACCCAGGTGTCGTGTGCATCTCACCATGAAAACACGCACAAGATTATTTCTTATTATGATGACGATGATAATAATAATAATAATAATAATAATAATAATAATAATAATAATAATAATAATAATAATAATAATAATAATAATAATAATAATAAATGATGATGATGATGATGATGATGATGATGATAAGAACAATGATAACAACAATAATAACAATGATACTACTACTACTACTACTACTACTACTACTACTACTACTACTACTACTACTACTACTACTACTACTACTACTACTACTACTACTACTACTACTACTACTACTACTACTACTACTACTACTACTACTACTCCTACTCGTACTCGTACCTTCCTCCTCCTCCTCCTCCTCCTCCTCCTCCTCCTCCTCCTCCTCCTCCTCCTCCTACTACTACTACTACTACTACTACTACTACTACTACTACTACTACTACTACTACTACTACTACTACTACTACTACCACTACTACTACTACTACTACTACTACTACTACTACTACTACTACTACTACTACTACTACTACTACTACTACTACTACTACTACTACTACTACTACAAAACATGATGCTAACTACACGGTCTGTCAAAAATCATAAAAAATCCCAATTTCTTTACCTTCCAGAAAACAACACAACATGTAACATTTCCTATCGTGCCAGTCCAATTGATCCCGTTTCGAATGTAGCACTTAAACACTTTTTCTACAAAATCCCGTGTACTGGCAGTGAAGAAAGGATCTGAAGTATCCCAGGGTCTGCCAGCCGCTTTGCCAGCATCACTCAACTCTGTGACTGAATCCACAGCAGTCATGGCTGTGATGTTGGTCTGGGAATAGTGAGTAGACATGGTCATTCCCCGCACATCTACCTGTTATACCTAATACTGGTAAAAAAAGTTCACCTTTTTCTTTTTCAAAACTCAAAAGACTATTACTACCTTTTTATGTGAAAATAAGATGAGAAGGGGTGCTTTATTTATAAGAATTGCAGAAGTAAAGAACAAGGGGAAAAAAGTTAAAAAGGTAAAAACCCCATTTCGCCGTGAAGGCAAGATGAAATAAAAAAAAAGGAAAAATAGAAAAATACACGGAGATACAAAGGGAAATTAAAAAAAATAAAACAAAAACAAAACCAACCCAAATCACCCAAATCACATACAGCAGCAAACGGACGCAGATGACAGCGTACGCACTTCCCACGCAAACCACACACACACACACACACACACACACACACACACACACACACACACCACACACACACACACACACACACAAAACACACACACACACACACACACACAAACACACACACACACACACACACAAACACACACACATACACACACACACACACACACACAAACACACACCCACAAAACACACACACACACACACACAAACACACACACAAATCACCCCCCCCCCCAACATACACACATACATGTGCACCCGCGCTTGTGCACAGGCGCGCGCACATGTACGTGTGTGTGTTTTGACATAAAATCGATGTCAATCGTTTTAAATGGTAACTATACATAAACAAAGATATGTAAATTGCCTGCAACCTATACCCCATTAAAAAGTTATTTACAATTTTTATATATTTGCTATCGAAAATCTAAACGCTAACAGAAAACACATCAATATTGGTCTGTATGCATAGGTGATTGGAAATGCACACGTGCTCTTGCGCTCGCGCACGCAAGCACACACACACACACACACAAACACACACACACAAACACACACACGCACACACACCACACACACACACACACACACACACACACACACACACACACACACACACACACACAGAACATCTTGCGCACACGTTAAATCCTGTTCCGCTTTTTGTAAGAGTAGGCCATTGTGTGCTGGTGGGAACAGATGTGACAATATTTACACAACTGCATACACACGGGGACTGGATGAAAAAACCCACAGGAGTGCTGATTCTATTATCCTCGATATAAAATACTAAAACAAAAACAAAAAATAAAAATAAAATACCCCCCCCGACACACACACACCGGTCACATATATCATAAAGTTATACA
>CM060348.1:19668612-19671112 GCA_030674155.1 Stramonita haemastoma
AACCCTACCGTTTCTGAGGGTCGTGGAACATTGCCCTTTTTAACAGCTATTGCGCATGTCCAGGAAATGACGTGTTTTGATTCTTACCGGTAACAGCCGTTTCTCTAATTTATGCCCGATCTGTTTACTTTTTTAGTGGTGTGAATAGTTTTTGGAAAACTGAAATATTATCATACAGGTATTGTTGAGTGGAGTGGAGGAAGCTGGTGGCAATTACCTTCAGTGGTGCCCCCCTCGGTGTACAAAGCTAGAGGGTAGGCAAATCTGAAAGTGAAGGTGTCGGTATTGTGTAGTCTTTATTGCTTTTCTTTTATTCTTTTTTTTATTTCTAGGATAATGGAATAAGCACTTGTGCTATTTTTTTTTTTACATCCAATCCCTGTGTGTATGCAGTTTTGTAAATTTTGTCATCCGTTCCCACAGGCACACAAGGACATGGCCTACTCTTCCGAAAAGCGGAACGGGTTTTAACATGTGTACAAGATCTTCTGCGTGCGTTCGCACAGGAACCTCGGTTTATAGTCCTATCCGAAGGACTTTTGGGGAGAGTGGAGTCGGCACTTATGTAAACTCCAAAAATGTGTCATTTTTAAAGTCGTTTTAATTTTTTTTCGTGTTTTTGTCTTGTATATGAGCCCAGTTTGCCCACACATAAGGCAGCGTTATATCGACTTCGGGGATGATGTCTCAACAACATAAAATGACAACTGTTCGCACTGGCACGCCATGTCCAACTCTTCAAAAAAGCGGAATGAGATTTATTGTATGTACAAGCAGTTCTGCGTGTATTTATACACGGGACCGCAGTTTATTGTCTCATCTGACAGGAAGGCCCAGGCCAAAAGCTGTGTCAGTTACTGATGTCAGCTCATTGCCAAGGCCTACACTAAAATATCATTATGTTAAAGGTTGTATTGAGATTGCATTCAGCCACGACAAGCTCTTAACAATCAGTCTGCACTCTCCTTTAAAGGAGAAAAAGATCCTCAAAAGTTGGAGTATGGCTGCCTATATGGTGAAGTACTTGAAAACAGCCATACACGTAAACTTCTCATTCAGTGTGCGATTTCAATCTCACAGTGATTCCCAGGTGGGATGAGTGAGTCAGAGAGCATATTGTGGGTGACCCCCCGAGTGTTAAGCTGGGGATCGAACAACAACAACAATAATAACAACAACACCATCAATACCAGGCCGCCACTGAGCCACCGGCTACAGGGCCCTGCACTGCTGATGGGTCACTTTAGTAGTGTTCAGTGGTGCCTGTTCTGAGCCAACAGTATGAAGAAAACCACCTATCAAGCCTCCTACTGATGACGGTAATAGCAACTCAGCCGCAGAACTAGACTAAGTGAGACTCCCACCTGGAATGTCGACAACCATAACGTCCCTCCAATTGTTTTATTTATTCTGATTTATCTATTTTATTCATTTATTATTTTATATCGAGAAAAATGGAATAAGCACTCGTGTGCTTTTTTTTTTTTTTTTTTTTTTTTACAGCAAGTCTCCGAGTTCATGCGTTTTTATCAATTTTGTCATCTGTTCCCACCAGCACACAATGGCGTACTCTTTCGAAAAGCGGAACAGGATTTATCGTGTGCGCAAGATGTTCTGCGTGCGTTTGCACAGGGGCCTCGGTTTTTAATTTCATCCGAAGGAACTCCTTGGGGGTAGTGTAGTCCTAACTGATGTTACCTCCAGGGCAAAAATCCTCATTGAGAGTAAGAGCCGCCTAGGGTCCGAAAAATTCCTATGGCTCTTATGGGAATCAAACTCGCAACCTTAAGACACTAACCACTGCACCA
This sequence comes from Stramonita haemastoma, assembly GCA_030674155.1. Classification (NCBI taxonomy): domain Eukaryota; kingdom Metazoa; phylum Mollusca; class Gastropoda; order Neogastropoda; family Muricidae; genus Stramonita; species Stramonita haemastoma. The sequence continues at coordinate 19,670,421 of CM060348.1, forward strand.
AGGGGGCTGGTGGCAGTGGCATTCCCCTTACCTGTTCCTTACCAATGGGGATGGGTGTTTCACGAGTGTGCACATAATCGTAATTGATGCTTTGAAAGCGTCACTAGAATATTAGATTGATGTACTCTACCTGTGTCGGTATTGGAAGTACTCATTACAGGCTTTGTACCACAGTGGATCGGTGGTCTAGAGGTAACGCGCCTGCCTAGAAAGCAGAAGTGTCCGGGGTTGGAAGTGTGCGGTGGTTCAAAACCCCGTTTGGGCCCTTAACTTTCCCCAATCCATAAGACTATGAGTGGTGTCTGGGTGCTAGTCTTTCGGATGAGACGATAAGCCGGGGTGATACATAAAATTATTAAGTCCACGTAAAAGAACCCATGGCAACAAGAGGGTTGTCCCTGGCAAAATTCTGTAGATGAAGGCCACTCTGATAGGGAAACAAAAACAAATGCAGACCAAAAAAAAGAAAAAAATAATAAGGGGTGGCGCTGTTTTTGTGGCGATACGCCCGAACAGTCCGACTTTCACGCAGAGAAATCTTCCGTTACTTAAAGTTGTGTAAAATGTAAGTAATTGAAAAAAAAGAGATTTGTAAAGGTATAGATACTGTTCAGTGGCTAAACGACGATTGCTGATAGCTACAGTGGTCAATGAAGTGTGTGTGTGTGTGTGTGTGTGTGTGTGTGTGTGTG
>CM060348.1:19676112-19686112 GCA_030674155.1 Stramonita haemastoma
TCAATAAAACGATCATTTAATTAATCAGTCAATCTTTCTCCAAAGGTTACCAAAGTACTTACTGATATGTTAGTGGGAATATTATTATCGTATATTAAGTTAGAACTATAAACCGAGGCCCCATGTGTGAACACACGCAGAACATCTTGCGCACACGTTACAAACCGTTTTCGCCTTTTGGAAGAGTAGGCCATTATGTGCCGGTAGGAGCCGATGACAACAAAATAAAAAAAAGCCTGCATGCACACAGGTGTCGTGTTTAGACACCATCCCTGAGGAAAAATCGGGGAGTTGGAGTCCCCAGGGCGGATCGGGGCTGTATATGGCAACGTTCTGGCGGCTCCTGCGAAGGCACTGAAACTACTCGTACTGGCGATTGCCTTTCCAATGGACCATTCCAGCTTCGTGGGGAGGGAGGGTGGGGGTGGGGGGTTCTGCTGCATGGGTAACATCTTGCCCTCCATACTTACTTATCCAGGTTTTTGCGCTTTAGGCCTAGAGTGCAATTCCATGGTCTTCCAAAACTGTTGGATCTATATCGTATATATTCCTGATTAACTCTGCTGAAAAAAAACGCATTAAATTTCATTTGTCTGCAAAAAGATGATGCTTCGCACTGAAAACCTCCTCGGTTTTCCAGTTACATTCCAAAGACTTGCTTCCACCCTAAAATTCATAATTAATGGCAACCTCCCTTAATTAATAAGCTAACCCTACACTCGCACCCACACCCTTGTCATGTGGTCAATCAAACAGACAAAAACAAATTCAGGGTGACGCTACATCATTTGTTGATGTTGTGCGTTCTCCAGCACACTCTGGAAGTCACCACAAACACACTCTGGGAGTCACCCAGAATGTACAGTACACTGACTCACTCACCCCACCTGGGAATCTCTGTGAGATTAAAATTGCACACTGAATGAGAATTTTTGGAAGTTTGAGAAGTTTGCGTGTATGACTGTTTTCAAATACCTCGCCATATAGGCAGCTGTACTCCAACTTCAGAGGAGAATCAGTGCAGATATCTAAATGGTGGAACAAAAATAACAGAACCCAGTCGCAAAGGCAAAAATTTCACCATTGATGAACATTGGAGCTCTAGTCGAGGAACGAAAAAAATATCAAGCGACAACTATTAGTTTAATTCATTTTTCTTCTTCTTCGTCAAACGCTCAGCCAGAAACTATTGTTATCTGTCATATGAGCGGAAATGCGTCACGCTGCCGTTAAGTGCCTGACTAGTCAAGCCCAGCTCGGCATGGGAGATAAATTCTTGTCAGTTTTTTATCTGGAAAAAAAGGTCAGAGAATGGACCCAAAAGGCAGAAAATAGACGAGAAGGATGTGACAAGAAGAAGAGAAACAGCATATTTATTTATTTATTTATTTATTTATTTATTCTTTTATATCGAAGATAACAGAATAAGCAATCATGTGCTTTTTTTCATCCGGTCCCCGTGTGTATGCAGTTTTTGTAAATATTGTCATCTATTGATACTGTGTGGTGCTATATATCTGTGATAGTTATGTCTACAGGCTTTATTGATACTGTGTGGTGGTATATATCTGTGATAGTTATGTTTACAGGCTTTATTGATACTGTGTGGTGGTATATATCTGTAATAGTTATTATGTTTATGGGCTTTATTCATATTTTGTGGTGGTGTATATCTGTAATAGTTATTATGTTTATGGGCTTTATTCATATTGTGTGGTGGTATATATCTGTGATAGTTATTATGTTTACAGGCTTTATCGATACTGTGTGCCGATATATATCTGTGATAATTATTATGTTTACATAGACACAAAGAGAGGGATATAAAAGAGGGAATTCCTAGCACAGAATTTCCAGAAAGTGGGGATACTATTTATACTGACAGCTCTCTCCCCCCCTCGACATTTTTTTTAATACCACTTTATGTCACATCATATTGCGTGAAATTCGGGATGCTCTTTCCGGGGAGAGCGTGTCGCCACAAGTGCAGCACCACTCATTTTTTTTTCATTTTCCTGACTGCAACTGTATTTGTTTCCCTATTATCCCCACGGGAAATATTTAGCTAGATGATTAAGGCGGTTTATTAAATCGTTTATCTCAGTTACAATGCTCTCAACCAACTCAGAACACAGCAATAAGGAGACATGGCAAAAAGAAAAGAAGTCAAACACACACACACACACACGTCTACACACACACACACACACACACACACACACACACACACACACACACACACACACACACACACACACACACACACACACACACACACACACAACACACACACACTTACACACGCCACACCCACACACAAACATACCACACACACACTTACACACACCACACACACACACACACACACACACACACACACACACACACACACACACACACACACACACACACACACATACACACAGAGCTAGAAACAGATGTGAGAAATGAATCAAAACACGTCATTTCCGGAACATGCGCAATGACCCTAAAGGGCAATACCCCTTATCCACACACACACAAGCCTGAAGCAGGCAAGGTTTAATAAAGGGAGGCAAAATGAAAGCAATTTATCACCCCTTGTCTCCCCTTTTTTCTTTTTCCTCTTGGCCTCGTTGGCAAGATTCCAGAATATTCCAGAAGATTCCAGATTAGCGTTGAATAGGAGATGGAGAAACAGAAGTCCTTGTTGTGTTGGAGAGTAAACATATTTAGCGAACATTTAGAATTTCCTTTTTAGTGGTTTGTGTTTTTCCTTTTTTTGTAGTCTTTTGTTGTTGTTATTTGCTGCAACAAGGAAACACATTCTTCTTAAGCTGTCTCTCTGTCTCTCTGTGTCTCGCTGTCTCTGTGTTTTTGTCTCTGTGTGTGTCTCTCTTGGTGTGTCTCTGTGTCTGCCCCACTCACTCACTCTCTCTCTCTCTCTCCTCTCTCTCTCTCTCTCTCTCTCTCTCTCTCTCTCTCTCTCTCTCTCTCTCTCTCTCTCTCCTCTCTCTCTCTCTCTCTCTCTCTCTCTCTCTCTCTCTCTCTCTCTCTCTTTGTTTGATACTTGGTATGGTTTGCTCTTGGTAATTGGATCATTATAATTGTTCTTGTTTTAGTTGAGGCTGTCTTTTTATCTTGATGTTATCCCTGAAAGGGGCGGGGACTGGATGTAAAAAAGCACATGAGTGCTTATCTATTATCCTCGAATAAAAGAATTTTGCCTTGCCTTGCCTTGCCTTGCCTTGCCTTGTCTCTCTCTCTCTCTCTCTCTCTCTCTCTCTCTCTCTCTCTCTCTCTCTCTCTCTCTCTCTCTCTCTCTCTCTCTCTCTCTCTCTCTCTCTCTCTCTCTCTCTCTTAAAAAAAAAAAATATATATTCCCTAATCAGGGCAAGGTCAGATGGAAAAAGTATGTACATACGTATTCTGTAACTATTAAAGATAAAGTTATTCACTCATTTATTCATTATTCATTCATTCGCTCTCCATAAAAAAAACAACAACTCTAGAATGTCCGATATATCGGTATGATTTCTTTGAGTGTGAACTAAAATGTCCCTGAAGTCGAACAAAATAATGACCTTGGGATATCTACCGTCAGAATTATATTTTAGGGATGTAAATGATGTCATATATTCAAAACTAGACACGAAAGAATACTTCGAGGTTTAAGTTATTTTGTGGGTTTCTCTAATTAACTCCCCTGAAACGGCGGTCCTTTATGAATTTTAGTAAGAACAAAGAAGACAACAGCGTTCTTGCTAAGGGAGGCAATTCAAAACGATGGGCGATAATCCTTTATGAATTTTAGTCGTTTTAAAGAAGGCAACAGTGTTTTTCATGGTCAGGGGAGGGAATTCTGGGCGTCGCGCATTAGCGCAACATGGACCAATGGATATATAAGCAAAATAAGATAAATGAAAGGTAAATTGTATTTTTAATATTTTTTCCTAACATATTTTTTGAAAAAATAGTTGATTGTAGATGTTCTCTGTTCGGCAAATATAGACTATTGCTATATTCATCCGATACAAATGAAAAGTGAGTGAGAGAAGGCCTTGTAAGTACATGTCTTGCACACCTTGCATGTAAATCTCTCCAAGGGAGAGCAGGTTATATAAATAAGCGTTAAGATAAATGCAGTCTTCAGGCTGTTGACAAATTAGTTTTCTTTTTCTCAGGAAATGTGAGCGTTTCTTTTCTTTCTTTCAGAAGGAGAGAACGTGTACCTGCAGTGGCCTGTTCGTTTACTTACCGCTTGCTCCTTTATCTTACTAATTGTCAGATTGTTGTTTTGTAGTTGTGCTTTTTGCGAAGGCGTTCCTTCTTGATTTGCTGATAGTCCCTAATCAGGGCAAGGGCCGGAGGAAAATAATTTATGCGAATACTTATCTGTAACCCTTGGAAGATATATATATCTCTCTCTCTCTCTCTCTCTCTCTCTCTCTCTCTCTCTCTCTCTCTCTCTCTCTCTCTCTCTCTCTCTCTTCTCTCTCTCTCCCTCTCTCTCTCTCTCTCTCTCTCTCTCTCTCTCTCTCTCTCTCTCTCTCTCTCTCTCTCTCTCTCTCTCTCTCTCTTCATTTTATATGATCTATTTTGATAACTATGTGTGTCGTATGAAATAGATTTTTTGTGAGCATTTTCTCTAGCAATCCCTGCTGATGAGCTTCGTAACTATATCCAACATAATTATGTTATAGTTATGTATTTTGTGTGTGCCTAATGACGTGCACGAGAACCTGTGTGTGTGTGTGTGTGTGTGTGTGTGTGTGTGTGTGTGTGTGTGTGTGTGTGTGTGTGTGTGTGTGTGTGTGTCTGCGTGCGTGCGTGCGTGCGCGCGCGCGTGTGTGTTTGTGTGTGTGTGTGTGTGTGTGTGTGTGTGTGTGTGTGTGTGGTGTGTGTGTGTGTGTGTGTGTGTGTGTGTAAATCTTTTTAAATTTGGGACATACGTTTATGTAATTTGTCATTGGTAGTTCTCCCAAAAATGAAGATAGTTTGCTTAAGGTGGTGTTTTTTGTTTGTTGGTTGGTTTTGGTTTGGGGGTTTTTTGTTTTGTTTTTTCCCCCTCTGTTATGAAAATATTATGATCTCTAGGCCTATGACTAATTTTGTTGACAGATGATGGTTGGATAATGTACCCAGTAGCTAAATTGTTATGTTTTATTTACTACTTTTGTTTGTTTTTGTTTTAGTTACTACTTGCTTAGTATTGATTTTTTGGTTTCAGTTTGTTTTTGTTTTCTTTTCTAATGATCATTTGATTGTTTATTATCAATTTTAGTTCAATGTATTGCGATTTTTGTTATTCTATCATATCTTCTGTCCTTACATCTTGTCTTCTGTCAATTACTCTCTTGTTGTTTTGGCCTTGTTGTTTGGTTTATTATTGTTGTTAGTTGGAGGTGTTTCTTAAATTGATGTAATCCCTGATTAGGACGGGGACTGGATGTAAAAATGCACATGAGTGCTTATTCATTATCCTCGAAATATAAGATTTTGATTTGATTTTATTTGACCTCTCTCTCTCCTCTCCCCTTTTATCAAAATGTTATAATTTGAATGACTTATTTTGTTATAGATGGTGGTGGATTGATATTTTCAGTCGTTTACCTCATTATATTCTCATGTTTGCTCTTTATTGCGCTTTTTTCAAATCAAAATCATTCGATTCTTACTTTTTATTTTCGTTTCTGAATGCATGCCTTTTGTTTTTGAATTATTATCTATTAACATATTTCTTTCTTATTTCTTGTCTGTTGTTTGCTACTTGGTAGAGAAATCAAAAAGCGTGTGGGCCCCCAAGAGCCTTTGCTCTCCACCATAAAGAGGAGAAAGCTGATGTGGTTTGGTCACACCACAAGACACAACACCCTAGCAAAAACCATCCTGCAAGGAACAGTCGAGGGCAAGAGAAGAAGAGGCCGCCAAAAGAAATCATGGGTTGACAACATCAAAGACTGGACCGCCCAACCCCTGCAACACCTCCTACTAGCCACACAGGATCGTGAAGCATGGAAAAAGATCGCTGTTGCGTCTTCTCTCATGTCCCCCCTACGTCCTTTGGGACATGGGACTGAGTGAGTGAGTGAGTGAGTGAGAGTTTCTTGCTTTAGGTATTTGGATCATTAGTATTGTTGTTGTTTAATTAGAGGTTTTTTTTATCTTGATGTATCCCTGATAAGGACGGGGACTGGATGTAAAAAAGCACACGAGTGCTTATTCATTATCCTCGAATAAAAGAATTTGCCTTGCCTTGCCTTGCCTTGCCTTGCCTTGCCTTGCCTCTCTCTCTCTCTCTGTCTGTCTGTCTGTCTGTCTGTCTGTCTGTCTGTCTGTCTGTCTGTCTGTCTTTCTGTGTGTCTCATTGTGTCTGTGTCTCTGTATCTTTATGTGGCTCTGTCTGACTCACTCACTCTCTCTCTCTCTGTGACTCTGTCTCTCTCTTTCTCTCTCTTTACACACACACACACACACACACACACACACACACACACACACACACACACACACACACACACACACACACACACACACACACAACACACATACACACACACACACACACACACACACACCACACACACACACACACACATACACACACACACACTCTCACTTACACACACACACTCTCACTTACACACACACACACACACACACACACACACACACACACACACACACACACACACACACACACACACACACACACACACACCCCACACACATACACACACACACACACACACACACCACACACACACACACACACACACATACACACACACACACTCTCACTTACACACACACACTCTCACTTACACACACACACACACACACACACACACACACACACACACACACACACACACACACACACACACACACACCACACACACACACACACACACACACACACACACACACACACACACACACACACTTCACCGGACGTATATGATATAAAAAACACCAGTACTAATGGCATTGTTTGAATTCATTAATTTATGAAAATAATAGATTCTGGAAGTCGGAATGCAGCTACCTTAATGGTGGGGTTACAAACAGTAGCATACCCCAAATTCTCTCCATTGGAGCTCCAGCCTATGACCGAAAACATACACCACAACGAAAACAATTGACCAGTAATGGCTATTCCCTCTGGAATATATGTTTTAACAAAGATAGTAATGTACCATACTGATGCAGAAGAGTTTGGTATATTGTGTCCAGAGTTGTAAACTTTCACAGGGCGGCACGATTTTGTGTGTAGTATATTGCATTGTCCAGGGGACGGGATAGCTCAGTGGTCAGAGCGCTGCTTTCCCCCAGCCAAGGTTAAGCAGCGTCGAGCTTGGTTACCAACTGGATGGGTGACCGTTCGCGCGCCTTGGTTTCAGTACAGTTCCCCCAGTCCACCCAGCTGTAAATGGGTACCTGCCCTCTTTAGGGTCAGGGAAGGTAAAGCAGCGAGGGAGAGGAGATGGGCGCCGCCACAACATGCTGACTCCTAGAGAAGCTGAGGTCTCTTAATGCCTCGCTCTCCTACGACGACATAGGTTATGGGACACCTTTACCTTTACCTACATTGCATGCAGCACTATCGTCCAGACTTCTGTTACATTAATTTTATAGTAATGCAATGGGTTTGAGCATCTTCCCTGTGTGGATGCAAAAGATATATCAGGATAAATAACCTCCCCCACTTTCTAGAATTTCTGTGCTATGAATTCCCTCTTTTTTAACCCCCGTCTTTGTTTCTATTTTAATTCCTTTTTTTTCTTTTTAACCCCTTCCTGTCTATTTTTATGCCTTCTTGGTCCATTCTGCTACCCCCTTTTTCCAGAAAAAAAAACTTTGAGTATTACACAATTCCCCTGACCAAAGTCGGATGTGCTGGGCCTGACTTGTCAGGTGTTTAACGGCAGAGCGATGCATGTTCGCTACCTTATAATTATGGCAGATAACAATAGCTGTTGTCTGAAAGTTCGAGGAAGAAGACAAGGCAATGCAAGGCAAATTCTTTTATTCGAGGATAATAGATAAGCACTCGTGTGCTCTTTTACATCCAGTCTCCGCCCTTTTCAGTGATAACATCAAGATAAAAAGATAACAGAAAAAGCAGAAGAAGCTACATTACTTTAGCATTGTGTAATAATGTGCAATGTCAAGAGTAGAACAATAACCCACGATATAAAAATGTTTTATTTAGTAATTTTTTTAAATTCATTTTTATTTTTATCTTATTTTATATATTTCTCTGCGTAAAATTCGGGCTGCTCTCCCTGGGGAGAATGCGTCGCCATAAGTGCAGCGCAGACCCATTATTCTTTTTTTCTTTTTCCTGTCTGCAGCTGTACTTGTTTCTCAACCAGGAGGGCTTTTTCCCTACATAATTTTGCCAGGGACAACCCCCTTGTTGTTGTGAGCTCTTTTACGTACGCTAAATAATGATGTGTAACACGCGGGACCTCGGTTTATCGTCTCATCCGAAAGACTAGCGCCCAGACCGCCACCCATGGTCTAATGGATAGGGAAAAAAGTTTTGGGTCCAAACGGTTTGCAAGGTTTTCCCTCTCTCTGGAGTATTTGTTTGATTTCATTTTTGTTTGTCTGTTAGTGTGCTTGCAACTTGTTTAGATGTGTGCGTTTATATCAATGTGACTTAAGCGACAGTGAAGGGAGGAAATTACAGTCTTCTGGAAAAAAAATGTACGTTTACATTGTAATGTATCAAAAATGTATTTTTTTAGATACTGTAAAACCTCCCAAACTTGATAATTTGACAGATGCTCTATCAAACTCGATACACTCAAAGTTTTCCCTGTACAACACTTTCTAGTTGAAAGAGGAACAGGATAGAAAAAAAAGATAATAAACAGAAACGGATGTGATGTAGAAATGAATCATAGTTACGTCATTTCCTTGACATGCGCATTGACCGTAAGGAGCGTTCACCTCATTCGTCGTTAAGTGTAGCAAGTTGAAGACCAGGAGAGGCAGAGGGAAAGCTATGAATCATCTCTCACATACTCCTTTACTGATGTGAGGGGACGGGATAGCCTAGTGGTCAGAACATTGCCCTGGTAATTTGACGACCCGAGTTTGATTCCCGGTCGAGGGGATTTTTCTCCTTGGAGTTAACATCAGTGCTGATTCCACTCTCCCCCCCAAAAAAAAGTCTTATGGATAAGATTGTAAACCGAGGCCACGTGTACGAACGCACGCAGAACATCTTGCACACATGTTAAATCCTGTTCCGCCTTTCAAAAGAGTAGGCCATTGTGTGCCGGTGGGAACAGATGGCAATATTAACATAACTGCAAACGCACGGGGACTTGATGAAAAAAACAACAACACACGAGTTGTGCTTCTTCTATTATTCTCGATATAAAAGAATAAAAAATAAATAAAAGATAAAAAATAAAATAAATAAAAAAAATGTAGTAGTAGGCACCCATCAGTCTCGGAAGACTATGGGGTTGCACTCTAAAAGTCTTTAGAGCGCAAAGCCTGGGTTAGTAAGTATGGAGGGCAAGCTGTTACCATGCAGCAGACCCCCTCCCCCCCACCTCTCCACGCCACTGGAATGATCCATGGGAAAGGCAATGACCGATACGAATGTAATAAAAATAAGATAGATAAAAAAAAAATGTGGCAGAGTTCAATACCAGCAGAGGCAGAGGGAAGAGCTATGGATCATCTCTGACACACTCCTTCACGGCTCAGCAGTGAGGCTTAAGAGGCAGAACAAATGCAGAGTTAGGTATATTGACAAAATGATGGTTTCCGTGTGTGTGTGGTGGGGGGGGGGGAGGAGGGTAAGGGGGGGGGGGGTTAGTGGTCTTTTTGTGTTGGTGTAGTTCTTGTCTGTCTGTTTGTCTGTCTTTCTGTCTAACCGTCTGTCTGTCTGTCTGTCTGTCTATCTGTCTGTCTGTCCGTCTGTTTGTCTGTCCACCTGTCTGTCGCTGTCTGCCTGTCTATCTGTCTGTCTATCCATCTGTCTTTCTGTCTGTCG
>CM060348.1:19698612-19703612 GCA_030674155.1 Stramonita haemastoma
CACCCACACCCACACCCACACACAAACACACACACACACACAACACACTCACTCACTCACACACACATCTCGAGTGGGTGACTCACTCAGTCAGGCTCTGCGACTGAGCTAATACTGTCGTTAGTAATGGGGTTAACAGGTGATGTCCTACATATGTTAGCTCGTCACAGGCACCACTGAACACCACCAAACTGACCCAGCAGCAGTGCAGGGCTCCTCTGGATGGTGACCCCACAGTGGTCTGATATTAATTGGCTCCTTCTGGACTTCCTACTCTGAGGATGGGACATAATATAATCTGGGTATGGCTGTGGCGGAGAGATTGAAATGAGCGGCGTGGGAACAACAGGACAGGAAAGTTACAGAAAATGAAGCTGCATAAAAGCAAAAAATACAACTAAAAACAGCAACAAAAAATTAATAATCAACAAAACCTCTTTCATAAAACTGATTTTGAATCTGTTATTTTAATTGAATGGCTTTTCATATTGCTAAATGAGAACATGTTACCAATTTAAAACTGACATCTGGTACAATGTGACTCACTACATGTCTGAAGTATGAAGCACAGGGTACCCTACACACATCCCCCTTTAATTTTTTTTTATTTCGAGGATTTATTTATTTATTTATTTATTCTTTTATATCGAGGATAACAGAATAAGCAATCATGTGCTTTTTTTTCATCCGGTCCCCGTGTGTATGCAGTTTTGTAAATCTTGTCATCTGTTCCCACCGGCACACGATGGCCTACTCTTACGAAAAGCGGAATTTATCGTGGAATAACAAATCATAGCGCTTGCCTTCGACCGAAATACAACACACCATATGTTATATGGTCAAACAGGTTGTCAGAGGCAGAAATCACAGCATTCGCTACATAACCCCCCTCGCTAATAAGACATCTATTCAACAAATGCCGAACATACGGCATATAACTACAGCATGTGCTCCCACAAGAGAAAGACACAGAACTCATTTCCTCCCTTACAGAAGCTGCAAGTCACTAGCAGAACCGTTTAGCTAGCAAGCTAGCCTGTCTCAGGAGTGGACAGAAGTGTGGTTGATAATAGTGTGAGGCCCACAGGGAATGTGTCTGTAGGTCTGGACGTGACAGGGTCTTTAGCGCTGTATTTCTGATGTTTGGGATGGTGCTGTGGTCAGTTTTCATAATTCTTCACACAGCAAGGGTTCGTGTGGTGCCTTTATGCTGTCCATTGTAAGAGGGAATGGGTACCTTGCCTTCTTTAGGGACAGGGAAGGTAAAGCAGCGGCGAGGGAGAGGAGATGGGTGCAGCTGTTAACTAAGATGCTGGCCCCTGGAGAAGCTGAGGTCTCTGTCTCCTCGCGCGCTCCTCGAAGACCGGATAGGTTATGGGAACACTTTTATCCCTTACCATTAGGAGAAAATAAAGTTGGTGGTGGCAGTTGCTGTTTTGTCTTAAGTCTGATTCTTGAGATCTATACCAATACTTCTTGACTTGTTGGAGTGATTGGTAGTATATATATATATATATATATATATATATATATATATATATATATATATATATATATATATATATATATATATATATATTGTGTGTGTGTGTGTATGTAAGTGTGTGTGTGTGTGCGCGCGCGTGCGTGCGTGCGTGCGTGCGTGCGTGTGTGTGTTTGTGTGTTTGTGTGTGTGTGTGTGTGAAGTCAAATCACTTTCTTATTTTCAGATGGTACATTGAATAAGCAATGCATTTCCTTTTTTTTTTTTTATACCGTCGGAGTGATGTTGCGAATGGAAGACAGAAGCTGATAACTACGTGCAGACAGTTGCGTTGAAGGGATTCCCTCTGACCACCTCTTATACCCACCTTGCTTTAGTCCGAGGAAGTTTTACACCTTAATGATTTGAATGTAGATTCGTCAGATCATACATTTATTTTTTTCGTTCCTCGGTTAACGATTGGTGAGTTTTTTTTCCCTTTATGACCGTTTTCCCCTACCATTTTGGTAGCCGTAATCCTATTCGGGGATGGATCATACAGGTACTTTCCCCAATGTAGGAATACAGCTACCTAAACGGTGGGTAAAAACAGTTAGTTAAAGTCTGTCCCGAACCTAAGGCTCATCAGGCCGGTGCTTATCCCGGTTTCTGTGGCGTTAAGCGACTGAGAGTCATAGACTCCCGCCTGGATAGGACGCCAGTCTATCGCAGGGTTAACCCCCAACATAAGGTTGGTACCCCTTTTACACCTGGGTGGGGTGAGAAAATAACCGTAAAGTGCCTTTTACCAAGGGCACAACGCCATAGCCGAAAGCTGGGATCGAACCCGCAACCTTGAGATTACGAGTCCAACGCCCTAACCACTAGACTACAACATTTTTATTGGGTAATAACATAATTATCTATACTTTATTGCTTGTTTATGAGTCATAACTTTCCCTTTAACTTGCATACATTTTACCATGTTAGATTTGACGACATTTCCCCTTTCCCCCTACATTCCCTTAATGTGTTTTAACACACACACACACATACACTCCTCTGCTACTAACACGATAAAGTTTGGAGAAAACATGTTAACAGACTGTCAGCATTTAAAACCTGACAAAGATCTTTCAAAGAAATAGAGCAACATCAATACAAAACATTTAGCATGGCGAGTTTTCCACTTTTCATCTTTTCAAGGTGTTAACATACTTATCTGATATGTATATTACTAAACTTTGCAAAAACTAACAAATTCAGCATTTTCTACCTTTGCTTGAGAGTACTACTTTGAAAATCTAATTCCCTTTTTTTTTACCTACATTGCATTGTCAACGGTATTAACACAGTGTCACTTCTTGACTGGTTCGTCTTTATGAGAGATTCATAGGCAGGCACGTGTAGTTTTATGCAGATGACATTAACAATACACAGGTGATATTCATGGTGATTCATTGATAGATTCGTCAATCGTTCGATCAATCAACGAACGAATCAATCAATAATCAACAAATCAAATAATCAGTCTGACCTCAATATGCTGGCTCCTAGAGAAGCTGAAGTCTCTGATGCCTCACTCCCCTACGACTACATAGGTTATGGGACACCTTTACATTTTACCTTATTTTACCATGGAAAAAAGACGGATGAAAATTTAAGCAAGATATATGTTTACTGATTCGAAAACCAAGCAAAGGATTTTATTTCATTAATTTTCAATCGAAGCAACAGATCTTTCAGGGATATGTTTGCTACCATGCAATCTAAGCTACAAATTTAAGCTCTGCTTTAGAGGCGAGCTAGGACTAGAGACATAACTGTATTTCATGCTCTCTGTTAAGCCGGTATGTCTCTTGAAAGTAGGAACAGATAATATATATATATATATATATATATATATATATATATATATATATATATATATATATAATATATATATATATATATATATATATATATATATATATATAGCCATGGGGGAAGATACGAGGTTGGAAAATAAAAAGTGATTTTAGGCTGAATTTGAAAGTATCGAATGCATGCTTTTGTAAGACAGGTAAGAGAGGGAGGGGATTCCAAACGAATGGACAAGAAAATAGAGAAAGAAAGAGCAACGGCCAACAGTGGATTGTTTGAATGTGGGTGTTTTGGAAGCATAAGATATCTGTGGGGAATGGAGGGAGGGAAATGGAGTATACATGTAAAGACAGTTATGGTACACTTGGTTTCAAATGCTTAATAAGAGTGCATGAACTGACTCTCAGAGAGAGAGAGAGAGAGAGAGAGAGAGAGAGAGAGAGAGAGAGAGAGAGAGAGAGAGAGAGAGAGAGAGAGAGAGAGAGAGAGAGAGAGAGAGAGAGAACTCGAACTCGAACTCGAAAGGTTTATTCATGAAAAAAGGCCACTGGCCCATACATGAAGGGGGTTGCCGAATAACAATAACGATAATTGCTTTAAGCTGACACACCGACACCATTCCATGCCATGGAAACCACAGCATTGATTTGTAATGTACATCGAGACACGACACTCTTTACAGTCACTCTTTACAGTCCGGATATGTTACGGCATTCCGAGCCTAGGCTAGCCAAAAAAGTGATGTAATAGTTCTCTCAGTGTCGCCAAGTCCCTTGAAGCACGCGATAGGGTCTCCGTGTGTAGTGTGTTCTGGATTCGCTTCCCATTCTGCAAACTGGCGAGTTTGACACGTTCCTCTTTTAACATGTTTTTCTCTTGCTGTTTGACAAACCAGTACACACATACTGGCTCAGTGTCTGGTTCGCATGCGTACTGGATCACAATGTCATCTGACTCACAGGTCACAATATCTTCACCATCTGAATGATGTAGGACAGATTTTCTAAAGTGTGTATTTCTTTGTCTGTCTCTCAGCCTTTTCTGTACGGATCTATCAGTTAGAGTAGCCACATACTGTTTGACATTTCCTTTGTCGAATGCACCAACAATATTATCATCGTTCACCTCAGGCTGCAAAACACACATATCAGCACAGTCACTACAATCAGACATACACAGAGGTTCTAAATCAACCGATGATAGCAACTTAACTGATGTTTTTGTGTTGATGTCCTGTGTGTGTGCTGTTGGTAGGTCTACTCTATGGGTATCTGCGCATGCTGCATTCTGCTGTTCTACACTTTTGTCAGGTGGACTCGAGGCACTGAAGACACAGTCACTTTCACACACAACACTTGCCTGCTTCTCTTTATGCTTTCGAGAGCGTTCCAAATCCCTGCGGGTTTGGGAGTAGGATTTTTTCCTATAGTATTGTACTTGTGTGCTGCGATTCACTGTTGGATCCGCCATGTTGGTTGACACTGCTGTGTCCACTGGTTTAAGTCGCAAGACAAAAACCACGCTGTCCCCTTCTCCTGCCACTTTCCAGCTGGAGACTGCATTGTCAGTCAGCAGGGTGCCTAAGGTCCTCTCCACAGCCGCTGGAAGTCCAGTAACTGGCATTTTTGTATGAATTACGAGTTTTACTGTAGCTCACAGAAAATGTACGCCCTGT
>CM060348.1:19707119-19712119 GCA_030674155.1 Stramonita haemastoma
AAAAAGGGGACAGACAGAAAGACAGACAGACGACGACAGCGACAGAGGGGGGACACACACACACACACAACACAACACCAACACACACACCACACCACACATACAGCAAACAGACTTCGAGACAGAGACAGACACAGAGAGAGATAGGGGACAAACATGAAGAGACACAGAGAGAGAAGAGAGACGACAGACAACAGGCATCAGGGAAAAGCATTGATGAAGGAGGGAAGTTTTTTGACCTCGTAATTTTGGGCATCGATCTATTTTAGATTGGAGCCATGAGAAAAAAAAGTTTTTTCTTCCCTAAATGGATTCCAAACCAAAAAGGGCTGGGGTTTGGAATCAAAAATAGGTTCACGTGGAATCATGAAGCAGGATAAACGTACATAGATGCTTTACTCAATTGAAGATAAACAAAAAATGTTATGGAACCCCCTGAAACAAAAAGGGAACAAATGACAATTTTGTTAAAAGAAACAATTATGATGCAATACAATTATTGTAATGTTGAACTTTGAGTTGTATTGTAATGTAATTTTTTGTAAGGGTTTGTTCGTTTGTATGTGTATCATTTATGCCACGGCAGATTTTTCTGCGAAAAATTTGGGGGACTGTTTCCCCCTAGGAAGAGCCTGTCGCCACAAGAGCGGTCCCCCATTATTTTGTTTTCGTCTTTTCTTATCTGCACTTGCTTTTTTCTTCGAAAAATTTTTTTCTTGGAAATTTTTCCAGGGACATTCCCCCTTGTTGCCCGTGGTTTTTGATGTGCGCTAAATAATGATGTAAAACAACGGGACAGGGGTTTATCGTTCATCAAAAACCCCGGGGGAAAAAGTTTCTTTTTCAAAGGGGGAATCGAACCCAGATCGTCAAATTGCGAGCCCCGAGTTCGACCACGGGGTCCCGTCTCCCATGGTGGTGAAGAAAAAAAAAATGGGCAGTGATGCGTTCCGGTGTATGTCACAGCTTCTGACAGTCAGATAATCTGGCGAGCACCTTGGGAGGAGACCGACGTTCCAGACAAGTGGACAGCAGATGAAGAACTTGAAAGCTAAAATGGCCTTGACTGGCTGGTTATTGCGAAAGGCTGAATAAAGACAGCTCCCCCTGGAGAGAAATTTTTTCCATTGAATTTCTTTTGTCTCTTCTGTGACCAAAAAAAACACCCTAAAAAAAGGGGAAAAAAAAAAATTCTATAAAAATGGGGGGGGGGTTTTTATTATTTTTTTTATCTAAATTCTAAATATTTTTTATTATATATTTTTTATATTTTTATATATATATATATTTTTTTATATTATTTTAAAATTTTAAAAAAAAAAAAAATATATATTTATATATATTTATATAAAAATTTTTATATAATTATTTTTATATATATATTTTTTATTTTTGGGGTTATTTTAAATTAATTTTATTTTTTCCTTTTCTTTTAAAATTTTTTTTTTTTAAAAAATTAAAAATAATTTTTTTTAATATAATTTATGGGGGGGTTATATTTTTTTAAATATTTATTATTTATTATATTTATTTATATATAATTTATTTATATATATATATTTTTTAATAAAATAAATAAAAAAAAAATAAAAAATTTAAAAAAAACTTTAAATTGCCCCTTTTGCTAGTGGTTTTTAGCGTTGGAAAAATTTTTGGGGTTTTTTTCCAGGCCCCCCATGTTTGCGTTTTGTTTAAATTTTTCAGCAGTTCCCCCTGTCCCCAAAGGCTACTCTTCCAAAAAGCGGAACATTGTGCGCAAAAAGTTTTGCGTGAGTTTCACACGGGAATCGGTTTATAAGCTTTTTAAAAGGCACATCCCGGGTTTTCAGTTTGTATTCAAATGAATATATACCCGGGTCTTCAAGGGTAAAAAAGAAGACTACTCGTTTATAGTCTCATTTGAAGTACTTAAAAGTAAAGCCGGGATGTGCCCCGGGTTAAAATGCTTTTCTTTTTTTTTTTTTAGAAAAATTCCAAAACACAAAACAAAATCATATCAAATGCCATTAGGCCCCTATTTTTTTTTTATTTTTTTTTTTTTATTTGTCGTCCTGATATATGTTTTGGGGGAAAATTATTTAATACGACCTTATTCTCTTAGTAAAGACCAAAAAAACAGAGGAAAAAATACAAAATGTAAATATAATTTTGGTGCGAGTGTCCCAAAACACAAACATCAACCACACACCCCACACACACAAACACACACACACACACACCACAAAAACACACACACACACACACACACACACACACACCCCACACAAACTCCTACAAACCACCCCCCACCACACACGCCTACACCCCCCCCCCCGCCCCCTCCCTCCCCCCCCCACAAACTAACACACCAGACAACACAAGCATCCCCCAAACAGCTAGCTTAAACGAGACAACGGAAACTCTCAGAACAGGAATGCCAGATTATAGCCATCTAATGACAGCACCAGATATGGGCAGAAGATGTGTTGATAAGCTCCTGCTTAGTGGGTGGGGGGAAAAGGCTGAATCACTGTATAAACACGCATGCATGCCACCACACACTCACTATCAGGGGATCGTACCACAAATGCTGATAGGAGATTATTGTCGGTATAATTGTTAGGGCTTTGAGAATAGGGTGTGGGGGGGGAGTGGGGGAGGGAGGGGGGGGGAGAAATAGGGGGGGGGAGAGGAAAGGGGGAGGGAGAAGAGAGAGGGGGGAGAGAGTAGAGAGAAGGGGAGGGAGAGAGAAGAAGGGGGGAGGGGAGATGAGGGGGGAGAGAGAGGGGAGAAAAGGAAGTGAGAGAAAAGGAAAAGGGGGGAGAGAGAGGAGGGGGAGGAGAGGAGATGAGGAGAGAGGAGAGAGAGAGAGAAGAGAGGGAGAGGAAAAGGAGAGGAGAGAGGGGAGAGAGAGGGGGAGAGAGTGAGAGAGAAATGTATGTGTGTGTACTGCACTCATGGTGACGCGCGCGTACCCCACACACATACACACACACACTTAAAAAATTACCACCTTCCCGAGAGGTCCTTTGGCCGAAACTATTAAACTGGATATTTTGTGCAGTTGGGAAGCATGACAAAATGAAGAAAAGGGTTTACACTCGTGGATCAAGAGTAAAAAAAAAAAAAAGAAATGGTTTATTTGATAATTTTTTTTTAATTTAAAAAAAAAACCCATACAACCGCACCACACACACCACACACGCACGCACGACGCACGCACGCACACAAACCACAAACACAAAAACACACACACACACAGCACACACACACACAAAACACAAAACACACACACACAGTCACGCGCCCGCACACACACAACAACGCACACACACACACACACCACACACACCACACACACACACACACACAACACACACACACACACACACAAACACGTACCGCACGCTTGCACGCACGTACACACGCGCCACACACACACACACTGTTATGATAAACACAAGAGTAACCTTTAACAAAAGTTGTTTAAACCCAGTACTTGGACACAAAACCATGAATATTAAAAACAACAATAACAAATGATATCAACAAAAAGAACAGCCACAACAACAATAAACACCAACAACAAACAACAACAAACGAAACAAAATTAAAGTAACAAACCAAACTTCCAACACTAAAATCGTTAAACAAAACACTACTTTTCAGAACAATCAATATCAAACACACCACCAAACAACAAACAATATCAACACGCAAACACCACTTCAAAACCGTTGACCAAACGAACAAAAAACTATATCCAAAAACACACACATAAACAACAACAACAGAACCTCAACACTCTACACCACATCAAAAAACAATGATACCAGAAAATCTATATTCAAACATACCTTTTAACTAACGAAACGAAAAATCGCACTCGACACTACACGAAAGTTTCCCAACGAAACATATCTGAATTGGCACCCTCACAGACAAAGTTGGAAACGTGTTGTGGTGGCTTTTACCCCCCCAAAAGCTGAAGTCAGACCAACAAGCATCGTTCTCTGAGACAGCAGCAGCAGCAGCAGCAGCAGCAGCAGCAGCAGCAGCAGCAGCAGCAAGGGGAGTCTGAGTCACACACTCACACACACACACACGCACACGCACACGCAACACACACACACGCACTACAGTAAACTGTGGCAAAGGAGATGGTTCGGGTGTAAAATTTAATCATTCGACCTCTCTGTTTGTCTGTCTGTTTGGTGTTTTGTCTGATTGTCTGATTGTCTGTCTATCTGTCTGTCTGTTTTTGTCTCTGTTTCTCTCTGTCTTGTCTCTGTTTCTCTCTGTCTCTGTTTCTCTATGTCTCTGTTTCTCTGTCTCTCTGTCTCTGTCTCTCCCCCCATCTCTCTCTCTCTCTCTCTGTCTCTCTCTGTCTCTGTCTCTGTCTCTGTCTTTCTATCTCACTCTCGCTTTATCTGTCTGTCTGCATCTCTGTCATCGTGTCTGCCTGTGTATCTGTGTCTGTCTCTGTCTGTCTGTCTGTCTGTCTGTCGCTGTCTGTCTCTCCGTC
The DNA here is from genome assembly GCA_030674155.1 of Stramonita haemastoma. NCBI lineage: Eukaryota > Metazoa > Mollusca > Gastropoda > Neogastropoda > Muricidae > Stramonita > Stramonita haemastoma. The sequence continues at coordinate 19,711,624 of CM060348.1, forward strand.
TCTGTCTGTGTGTCTGTTGCCTATCTGTCTGTCTGTCTGTCTGTCTGTCTGTCTGTCTGTCTGTTGTCTGTCTGTCTGTCTCTCTCTCTCTCTCCTCCCCTCTCTCTCTCTCTCTCTCTCTCCCCTCTCTTCTCTCTCTCTCTCTCTCCTCTCTCTCTCTCTTGCAGTCTATGCAGTCACGGACCTCAACTGACCCATTCAGCTCGCAGTGTGTGTTCCTGTTGCTTGAATTGTCCATTCTCAAACCAGACCCCTCCACAGATAGGCACTTGTATGCTGGCACCTATCCCGTTACACACACATGCACACACACACACCACACACAAACACAAACACCATATGCGCGCGGCGCGCGCACCACACCCCACAACACACCACACACACACACGCGGCCGCGGCGCGCGCGCGCGCGCGCGCGCGTGTTGATAAATAACACTTTTATGTAAACATTGTTGATAATGAATAGTATGAGCTAGACTTGTTTCACTGTCGAATA
>CM060348.1:19722119-19729418 GCA_030674155.1 Stramonita haemastoma
GTAGCCATCAGTCACTCAGCTCTCCAACTTGTCTCTTTCTTGTCCTTCAACTCCCCCCCAACACACACAACACACACACACACACACACACACACGCACGCACGCACGCACGCACGCAGACACGCACGCAGACACGCACGCACGCTCGCACGCACGCACGCACGCACAGACACAGACACAGACACACGCACGCACGCACGCACACACACACACACACACACACACACACACACACACACACACACACACACACACACATATACACACACACACACACACCTCCAGAGCTACAGCTACTTTTGCCCTTGCGTATTTTGTTCTGCTAATATGTTGACTGGGTCGGTGGTCTTAAGGTAACGTGCAAGCATTGAAAGCAAACAAAAATCTGGGTCGGAAGTGTATGATGGTTTGGATCCCGTTTGGGTCCAAAACTTTTCCCTTATCAATTAGCACATGCATGATGGTCTGGGTGCTAGTCTTTCGGATGAGAGGATAAGCCGAGGTCCCGTGTGTTACGCATAGTTATTTAACGCAAGTAAAATAACCCACGGCAAGAAGAGGGTTGTCCCTAGTAAAATTTTTGTAGTAAAAGCCACTTTGATAGGGAAGAAATACAGTTGCAGACAGAAAAAAAGAAAAATAAAGTGGCACTGCACTTGTGGCGACGCTCTTTCTCTCTGAGGAGAGCAGCCCAGATTTCACGTAGAGGAATCTGCTGTCACATAGAGAGGTACAAAAAACAACTTGTGTCTAAACAAATCAAAGCTAGTGAGGGCGATGGATAGGTAGTTGAAACTGTGTATAGTGACACAAAACAGTGAAAGCTGGCGTGTTTTATTGTCAAAGTTTGAAGCTACAAAAGGATAGAAAACATTTTGGAAAAAAACTGAACAGAAACATGACGTGCAGGTTTATATAACTAGCTTCTGAGATTACGTAGCTGCAGCTCATTTGAACAACATGTAGCAAATAAAAATGAAAAACAACAACAAAACAACAACAAATAGCATACGACCCTGGACGTTTAAACATAAATAATCTTTTTCAGTATTTTCTGCAACGCAGGTCTTCTTTCCATGTCTTAAATGCAAACGTTTTTTCATAAGTGTTGTAGAAAGGTTTCGTCGAGCAAAAAGCATGATTATATTGATAAGCACTTTGCTTGAAATAACAGACATAGGGATCATTGAATACTTATGAAAAAGGAACACTTGGATTAAATGATCCCTATTTATAGCTTACGCACGCAAAATGGAACGTAATAAAACCTACACTTATTCGGTTTACCTGGTCACGTAAGCATCTCATTCACTGTCTGTGCTTGGTACGATGAGCTACACAACGCTTACAACCACTAACTTTACTTTCCAGAATGCCACCCAAACTTAAACCACTGACTGTAGGGATATGAAAAGCAGACATCAAATACTTTGCTAAAAGGTCAAGGAAAAGGTTGTCCCATAACCTTTTTGGTCATTAGGGGTGGGATGTCAGAGATCTCAGCTTCTCCACGGACCAGCATATTGAGGGCGTCGCCCATCCCCTCTTCCTCGCTGCTTTATCTTATGTGACCCTAAAGAGGGTAGGTACCCATTTACAGCTGGGTGAACTGAGGGACTGTGCTGAAACCAAGGCGCGCAAACGGTCACCCATCCGTTTAGAAACCACACTCATAGCTGCTGAATCTTAGCTTGTGGAGAGCGAGTCCTTTGATCACTATCTCGTACCCTTACTTTATCACTGCAAACACAACAAATATGTATGAATGATTGCAATTTTGTAATTCTTATAGTCTACACACACAAAGCCTAGCTGCTACATTGTTGTGCACAGCATTGGTTTATCTTAGGTACTGCCAGTACCATCAAGTCTGACGACTGTCATTCTTGCAGAAGAAGTGCGGGTAACACATCACTTCTCTCCAACTTGTCCGTTGCACAGGGAGTTCCATCGACCCTAGAGCCTGACAGAAGCCCTCAGTCACAATGGTCCCCACGGCTGTCTTCATGTCCAGTGAGCCATCATTCTCACGCTGACCCCAGTATGTCAATATTTGACTTGGAGGATAACTCACAACTTCTATGTCTCGAAGACAAACTGTGAGATAGTGGTAGAAAGTCATTCTCTAGGTTTGTGACGGAGCGGTATAGGGAGCTGCATTGTAAGCACTGCATTCAGTCTCGCACATAATGTATTAGTTGTGTTATAGTAAACTGTACTAGGGACAGAGAAAATGCTAGAGAAAATGCAATCTTATAAGAGAGATGTACTCAGTCAGTCAGGGTATCACTGAGTCAGGATAGCACAGCAATAATGCTGGCAGCACACGACGTCTGGAATGACAGCGAGGCAATAACAGACTGGTATGAGTGTGATGCATGCAGCTGTACAGAATCCTGTCTGAAGCTTGCTGGCATTTTCATTCACAATAGAGGTTTGTCTTGTCACTCGTAAAGTGTGTTTTTTTTTTTTTTATAGATTTTTCTTTTTACTGTGTTGAATTGTTTAGATGCCAAAACACATACATACATATGGTGCTGGATTCATAATTTGTCCATTTAACAATTAGTAAACCATTCTTTCTTTCCTTTTTTCTTTCTTTTTTTTCTTTCTCTCTTATTTTTTTGCGCCCTATTTTTTTTCTTTCTTCCTTTTTTTTCTTATTTCTTTCTTTGACTGTCTTCCTTCAATTCTTGTTTTTGTCTTTTTTTCGTTTCTTCTTTCTGTACTGTCTTATTCAATTCATTCTTTCTTTCTTTCTTTCATTCTTTCTTTCTTTCTTTCTTTCTTTCTTCTTTCTTTCTTTCTTCTTCTTTTTTCTTTCTTTTCTTTCTTTCTTTCTTTCTTTCTTTCTTTCTTTTCTTTTTTCTTTCTTTCTTCCTTCCTTTCTTTCTTTCTTTCTTTCTGTCTTTCTTTCTTTCGCTCTCTTTTTTTCTTCATTTCATTTCTTCTCTCTATCATTATTTCTTTCCTTCTCTCTCATGTTTCCTTCCTTCCCATTTTTTTTCAGAATCTAGGTTCCTTCTTACCCCCCCCCCCCCCCACCACACACACACACTCACACACACACACACACACACACCACACACACACACACACTCACACGCGCCCACACACACACACACACACCACACCACACACACACACACACACACACACACACACACACACACACACACACACACACACACACACACACACACACACCACACACTCACACGCGCGCACACACACACACACACACACTCACACACACACACACACACACACACACACACACACACACACACACACACACACTCTCCCTGCATCCTCTTCCAGTACTGCTGAACACTGATAAAACCAAATCACATGGTACTCTGTAGTGATCTCTCAGACTTTAAAGACTACCGGATTCTTTGAACGAAGACCGAAGAACTGTAGGAATGACCTGATCAAATCAAATCAAATCAAATCAGAGACCTTGCCGAAAGTTCAGCAATGATTACCTATTTAACTGAAACACAGGAAGGAGATAGTGCAGTTTCCGGGATTAGTTCTTTAAGTAAGTTTGGAGGGTAAAGAAGAGTTGAAATCTTTTTTGAACTACAAAATCTTTGATCACAGAGAGAGAGAGAGAGAGAGAGAGAGAGAGAGAGAGAGAGAGAGAGAGAGAGAAGAGAGAGAGAGAGAGAGAGAGAGAGAGAGAGAGAGAGAGGAGAGAGAGAGAGAGAGAGAGAGAGAGAGAGAGAGAGAGGTTCCATTTCTGTGATGTAGTTTGTTTGTTTGTTTTTCTTATTGTTTTGTGCTTTGGTTTCTGTTTTCCTGAAATTCTTTCTTGCTTTCTTTCTTTCTTTCTTTCTTTCTTTCTTTTTTCTTTCTTTTTTCTTTCTTTCTTTCTTTCTTTCTTTCTTTCTTTCTTTCTTTCTTTCTTTCTTTCTTCCTTCCCTCCTTCCTTTCTTTCTTTCTTTCTCGTTATTTCTTCCTTCCTTTCTTTCTTTCTTTCTTTTTCTTTTCTTTGAAGGAAACGCACTTTTAACTGTATACCCTCTAAACATCCAGCTCGTCTTTTTGCAGCAAGTAGTTTGGTAACAGAATTCATTGATTGTTGCCTGTAACCCTATCATCCAGGAAACTAGTTTTTTGTCAAAGCTTGGCAAGAGATGCACACTGGCATAAAGACCCCATGGAAGCAACTCAGAAAACTTGCCCGGAGTGTTGGTATTGATTACCTGCTCAGCCAAGGTTTTGAAGAAGGATGCTGTTATGTACTACTACATCCTACACTTCTTGTCAAGTTTTCGACAGAATTGGATGCATCTTGATGTCAATGTTTTTTTTCTTAATTTTTCATTTTAAGGTTTGACTGTGTCAGGATGGCTTTTGTGTTTATAAGAAATATATCTATGAGTAGATAGATAAAAAAAACAGTTTATTGCATTATATTTCTTCTTTTATATTAAGGATAATGAAAAAAAGGCATTTTTGTGCTGTTTCTTGCACCCAGTTTACGTGTGTATGCAGTTTTGTAGGTTTTGTCATTTGTTTCCACCGGCATAAAGGACTTAAGGAGAATGGAGTCTTCTCTGAAGTTAACTCCAAGAGAAAAAAACCCTTGAAGGTGATTCAAACCCTGGTCGTCAGTTTGCAAGCGGAATGTTCTAACCACTAGGCTATCCTGTCCTCTTGCAGGAAGTAAACACCATCAGTGTTTTACTTTTAAAAAAAAATCATATCAGAAAAATGTCCAGATAAATATATTAAAATTTGATTTTTAAATCTGCATTTCTTCCTCTGAAGTCGGAGTATGGCTGCGTATATGGCAAGCTATTTCAAAAAAGTCATACGCGCGATCTCTCACTCAGTGCTCAGTTTCAATAACACAGTGATTCCCAGGTAAGCTGACGGGTGAGTCAAGAGTGCATGTTCTTAGTGAACCTCAGGGTGTTAAGCTGGGGAACGCACACCAGCAAATGTGCATTTCTTACTCTAGACACACAAACCTACAACGACTCCTTCATATCTAGATGAACTCCTGATTTAGCTGAGACACTACCAGGGGGCGGGATAGCTCGGTGGTCAGAGCACTCGCTTTCTGCAAGTCAAATCAAGCCTCGTCGAGCATGGTTACCACTTGGATGGGTGACCGTTTACGCACCTTGGCTTCATTACATACAGCCTCCCCAGTTCACCCAGCTGTAAATGGGTACCTGCCCTCTTTAGGGTTAGGGAAGGTAAAGCAGCGAGGGAGAGGAGATGGGCGCCGCCCTCAATGTGCTGGCCCTAGAGAAGCTGAGGTCTCTGATGCCTCGCTTCCCCACGACCGCCTAGGTTATGGGACACCTTTACCTTTACCTTTTTACTACCAGTTTCTGGGACGAGATAGCTCAGTGGCAGAGCGCTCACTTTCCCCTAGTCAATTTAAGCAGCATCGAGCGTGGCTACCACTTGGATGGGTGACCGTTTACGCATCATGGCTTCATTATATACAGCCTCCCCAGTTCACCCAGCTGTAAATGGGTACCTGCCCTCTTTAGGGTCAGGGAAGGTAAAGCAGCGATGGAGAGGAGATGGGCGCCGCCCTCAATGTGCTGGCCCCTAGAGAAGCTGAGGTCTCTGATGCCTCGCTTCCCCACGACCGCCTAGGTTATGGGACACCTTTACCTTTACCTTTTTACTACCAGTTTCTGGGACGAGATAGCTCAGTGGCAGAGCGCTCACTTTCCCCTAGTCAATTTAAGCAGCATCGAGCGTGGCTACCACTTGGATGGGTGACCGTTTACGTATCTTGGCTTCATTATATACAGCCTCCCCAGTTCACCCAGCTGTAAATGGGTACCTGCCCTCTTTAGTGTCAGGGAAGGTAAAAGCAGCGAGGGAGAGGAGATTGGCGCCGGCCTCAATATGCTGGCCCCTAGAGAAGCTGATGTCTCTGATGCCTCGCTTCCCCTTCGACCGCCTTGGTTATGGGACACCTTTACCTTTATACTACCATTATCTAAGAGGTTAGTTAAACAACGACTGTGTGTCCTGGATAACAAAGATTCGGGGCTGGTACCACACGTGTGCCCAGCTGGGGCCGTTCTGTCTGCTGCCACCAGGGTCTGTCCATAGAGGATGACAGAGTCACTCACTCATCCAGGTTTTCTGTTTGCTCTCCTGTCAAAGGACTCTAACATCCCACACATTGGCTTTTTTTCTATTTCTGTAGCTGAGCTTACAGCCTTTTATGTCTGGAGAGACAACCTTGAGGTTTGTGTGTGTGTGGGGGGGGGGGGGGGCGCGCGCGCGCGCGCGCGCGCGCGCGTGTGTGTGTGTGTGTGTGTGTGTGTGTGTGTGTGTGTGTGTGTTTATGTATAACTTACTTACTTACTTACTTACTTACTTACTTACTTACTTACTTACTTACTTACCTACATACTTACTTACTTACTTACTTACTTACTTACTTACTTACTTACTTACTTACTTACTTACTTACTTTACTTACTTACTTACTTACTTACTTGCTTAAATAATTAGCTGCTAAGCAACCTAGCCGTTTAGCGAACAGAATAGTTGGCTGGTTATTGACAGACATTAAGGATAGAAAGCTAAGTTCACTTCCTTTAAGTTGTTTTTTTTCGGTTATACATTGTGTTTTGTCAGTAGTAGTGTTTGATTGGTTTTTACAAGACATAGCGCTATATAGATTCCATATAATTATTACTAGTAGTAGTTCTGTATTTTTTCTTCCTTCTTTCCAAATCTCCATCTTTCATTCTTTGTTTCTTTACTTGCTTCTTTTTCCGGTTTCATTTTTTCTGTCTTTATTTTTGTCTTCTTCTGGTTTCTGTTCTTTCTATGGTTCTTTTATTACACCATATATTGTAGAATATAATTAAATAATATGGCCTATGTAACAAAGTCGTCATAGTGCATGTATGCTGTGTTCCCTAAAGATGCTGTGAGATGCTGAGTGCAACCCAATGACATTGGAATCGAATTTCTTGGACCTTGAAGATTAGGAAATTGTTGGGGTGGAAGACAGAAGCCTGACAGTGACCTGATGGAAGGGAATCAGAAACCTTGTCATGAGGGCAGTATTGATTAGCTTTTCAAAAAAAAAGACGGACCAGTGGTAAGATTCCACGGTTTTCGGGGTCATTCACTTATGTCAGTTCCGAGGGAGAAAAAGAAAAGAAGCTTGCTACATACTTTTACTGTGGAGCTATCTCTGCTGATGAAATATTTTAGTGTTTGAGATTTTTGTTTGGTCTGTTGGCTGTTCTTGTTACTGATGCTTTTTAAAGATTTGTTTTCGGTCAAAGCTGTATCTTT
>CM060348.1:19732018-19737018 GCA_030674155.1 Stramonita haemastoma
GTATGTAAATTTATTCATGTTATTCATTGATGCATGCAAACATTCAAAAAAAGGGGATAAAATATCTCATTTTGCATGTGTTAAACAACTTAAACTGCATAGAAAAGCAATGCACCTTTGTTTTTTTATCATAATGTAATAGCATAACAAACTATAATGGTTCCCTCTGACACTATTTCCTTTTGTTTTGGATCGGACATGATGGAAATTATTACTTTCTTCTTCTTCTTTTCACCTCAGCCTGTCTCGTAATCCCGTAGACTGTGGGGGCAAAACTGAAAATTGTGCAACCAGCTTCTTCCACTCCCCACGGTCCTCCGCTCCCCAAAGCAGATCGCTCCACCGAAGCCCTGTCCACTCCCTGATGTTGTCCTCCCATCGTTTAGTATGTCTGCCTATTCGTATCCCTCCGTGTATTGTTTCCTGTAAGATTGTCTTGGCCAGTCAAGATGTTTGTGAGACATGCCCGTACCAATTTAGTATGCGTTTTATCACTGTAGTTAGGAGCTCTTCATAATTATGGTCCATGTTTTGTTTTTTAATTCTGGTTTTCACTTCTTCGTTAGTGATGTGATCTCTGTATGAAATACCCAGAAGTTTGCGAAAGCATCTCGTCTCCATTGCTTGTATCCTTCTGTACATGATGCAGTATACTGGATCGGACTACTATGTTCACATATCCTAATTATTTTCAGATGAAAATGCCAGTGGGTAAAAATGTCAAACCTCTGAATCTTGATTCTTCTAAAGCCAAAACTGTCAATATTGTTAAACACTGGTGAAAAAAGAGGTCACAAATTTACAGACTCACACGATATGTTCAATAAGCTGAAGCATGACCTTTTAGTTACAGAGTATTGAAAACATCTAACTCATTAACACACACACACACACACACACACACCACACACACACACACACACACACCACGCACGCACGCACGCACGCACGCACGCACGCACATCTTGCGCACACGTTAAATCATGTTCCTCCTTTCGTAAGACTAGGCCATAGTGTGTCGGTGGGAAAATATGATAATATTTACAAAACTGCATACACACGGGGACTAGATATAAAAAGTACATGAGTGCTTTTTCAATGTCCTCGGTATAAAAGAATAAATAGATATAAAAAATAAATATATAAATGCACAAATAACACACACACACACACACACACACACACACACACACACACACACACACACACACGTACACACACAAACACACACACGCACACACACATACACACACTCGAACGCACGCACGCACGCACACATATCCACACACACGCGCACAAAACCAAAAAAAAAACTATACACACATAATATACAAAGATGCATGCACACATGCATTAATTCTCTCTCTCTCTCTCTCTCTCTCCTCTCTCTCTCTCTCTCCTCTCTCTCTCTCTCTCTCTCTCTCTCTCTCTCTCTCTCTCTCTCTCTCTCTCTCTCTCTCTCTCCTCTCTCTCTCTCTCTCGCTTCTCTCTCTCTCTCGCTTTCTCTCCTCTCTCGCTTTCTCTCTCTCTCTCTCTCTCTCTCTCTCTCTCTCTCTCTCTCTCTCCTCTCTCTCTCTCTCTCTCTCTTCTCTCTCTCTCTCTCTCTCTCTCTCTCTCTCTCTCTCTCTCTCTCTCTCTCTCTCTCTCTCTCTCTTCTCTCTCTCTCTCTCTCTTCTCTGTCTCTCTCTCTGTCTCTGTCTCTCTCTCTGTCTGTCTGTCTGTCTGTCTGTCTGTCTGTCTGTCTGTCTGTTTTCTCTCTCTCTCTCTCTCTCTCTCTCTCTCTCTCTCTCTCTCTCTCTCTCTCTCTCTCTCTCTCTTCTCTCTCTCTCTCTCTCTCTCTCTCTCTCTCTCTCTCTCTCTCTCTCTCTCTCTCTCTCTCTCTCTTGCTACTAGTTTTCCGTAACCTTTACAGCTTCTCTGCATGAATATTGCAATGCTTAAAAACCTAAGAATGCTTGGAAAGGTTAGCATTTTCACAGTTGTGTGAAAAAAGTCTTTAAAGCACTATTAGCACAAGCATGGCCCCAAACCGCTTACTGCAACTATATAATGTTTGTTCCACCTTTTCAAACATCAGCTCATACATTATGGACTAACATTCCACAGTATTACGAGTTGAGTTTGTTCCGTTTTCATCTGCATTTTTTTTTGGTGCGAAATCCTAGAAAATGTTGTAATACTAAGCTAAAAGGTCAAGATCACGGTGACTCTGTAACATCTCACAGATATACATCGTCAGTATTATTCTAATACCAACTGTTGTTGAATTTAAAGGAAGTGCTTTTAGATATTGGAAGATAGTGGAAACAAACCTCTTCCCTTTAATCCATTATCCCTGTTTCTGTTTTGTGTGTTATGTGATGTGCTGATTTGGGTACCTTAAATAGTTATTATTTAAGACAAAAACCGCCACTTTTTCTGGGAAAAGAAGTTCGCGCATGATGCATAGTTTTCATATATCCATACCCACATTTTTGTTCTTCTTATCTAAGTCACTACCTGTTGTAGAAACGCTAAAGCCTGTATTCCTTTTTCACCATCCATTCAAAATGCATTCTACATTTAACTCTTCATTTATACTTATTTTATGTATCACACTTGCTTTACCAGAGAATGTAAAAACGTTGTAGGCTTTTTGATTTAAAAGAATATGTTTGATAAACTACAAGGCCAAATATCCAGCCAGTGCCTTGGTGTCTGCTACAGCTACCGTTTACCATGAGGCAGTGACAGAAGAGCTCAGTCTGTAAGGCTCTCAACCCAATCTTTATGACCACAGACAGTCACAGTCACAGCCACACATCCTTTCTGCTTGTCCGGATGTTTGTCTGTCAGGGCACTTAGAACCTTTTACCCCAGACAGAGCAGGCTGGGCAGGTGAGCAGCTGAGGGTTTGATGTGTTGCTAGCTGGTGGTTATTGATAAAGAGATGGGGAGGAAAAGTAATATGAGCTTAAGTGTTCTGACACACATGAAAGTAGTAGTAGTAGTAGTAGTAGTAGTAGTAGTAGTAGTAGTAGTAGTAGTAGTAGTAGTAGTAGTAGTAGTAGTAGTAGTAGTAGTAGTAGTAGTAGTAGTAGTAGTAGTAGTCCTCCGTCAGTCGGTGTCGACTATTGAATTCGCGCCAAAAGAAAGGTCATTTGTTCAGCGACAACGCCGGCTGTGGCTGGTCAGTCCAATGCGAGAGTGGCAGTCTCTGTTGCATCTGATGCAGATGTGGCTTGTTGAGGTGGCTGGAGCACATGCCTTCCGCTTGGCTCTCTTTTCGTTTGCTGCGGTGTGGATCTTTTCTTCACCACATGAAAGTTAGCTAAAAGACTAAAGACAAGAATGTTAGTTGTAGATTTGGTCATAATTAAAAGAATTGAATTCAGCCAATGTTGACATCCCAAAATTATTGATATATTTTCTTCTACTACCATAAGAGAAACAGTGGAGTATATATGAACGAACGGTATGTTGCTACCTTTTGACATACGACTTAAAAACATCATATGTACCAAAACAGATTATTGGTCTATCATGCATTCTACACCTCCTTATTGGAGATTTTTTTTAACAGTAAGGTAACATGAATGTATGAAATAACATCAGATTGTTGGCGCATATTCCAAACAAAATAAATAAATAATCATAGCTTCTCTACAATGGAAAACATTGGAGAAATTTGGGTTATGCTTTTCACATTTCGAATTTTGAAACACAAAATAATAAACTGTATCCACTCACAACCTACCACACCTAAAGGAATATTAGGCTAGTGACCCCCATGATTGTAAAAACTAGACAGCAAGTGACAAATCCACCTCATTACCGAGCATACTACAACGGTGTTGAAAACAGCAACAATGTCAAAACTACATTAGTTACCCATCATGGAAAGTACCCATAAAGTAATATTTATGTGCCCAAGTCTTCATGTGTCATTGGATTACATAACAGTCTATCAACCCTAGGCTGTCTGATATCAGTATGCTTCTGTTGCAGAAGAACCACGCACATATGTTGTTTCTTTTTATTGTCCAGTGGTGCCGCTCTGTCTGTTACCAGCAGAGTTTATCCATGAAAGATGACAGAAGAACTCAGTCGCTAGGATTTCCTATCTGTCTTCATGTTCACAAACTGCAATGCCTTAGACCCACAGCCCTGTACTGTGTCTTCTGCTGTATCTGCTGTTATCGTCACAGAGCTGTTGACCCATGTGTTGGAGGGAATGAACTAGGGAGAATGACTCGAAGATATTAGAGAAGTTTCTTGATTGATATATGTTTGTTTTAGTGAGGGAATATAGGAACACACGCATGCATAAACATACACACACGCTCAAACGCACGCACGCGCACACACACAAACACACACACACACACACACACACACACACACACACACACACACACACACACACACGCAGATATATATATATATATATATATATATATATATATATATATATCTATATCTATATATCTATATATATATCTATATCTATATAAATATATATATATATATATATATATATATATTATATATATATATATATATATATATATATATATATGTGTGTGTGTGTGTGTGTGTGTGTGTGTGTGTGTGTGTGTGTGTGTGTGTGTGTGTGTGTGGTAAACCATCATGCAGCTAGCCTATCAGTCAACTAAACAACAAATAAACTAAACAAAAAGCCAACTAACCAGCCTACCAACAAGCAAACCAAGCAACAAACAAATAGAGAGAGAAGCAATTGAAAAGCCAACTAACCAGCCAACTACATTAACAAGCAGTCCAAGCGCTCCTCTTTGGAAAATAAAATGCTTCAGTAGGCGCCATTGTAATACAAATTTTATTTTGCGTGATCTATTTGTCATTCTTAAAACAGAAACTGTGTAGCTTTAGGGAAAAAAACAACAACAAAAAACTGGTGTATTAACCTATTCTGCTTTCAACCCCCAACCCCCTTTTTATCTTAAAAAGGACAACAGAATATCTGATGTAAAAAATCGTTT
>CM060348.1:19739518-19742018 GCA_030674155.1 Stramonita haemastoma
TAGGAGCCTTTAAAGGCAGGTGGGGGTCAAGTTGTCAATTTTGTGATTTTGATTGATTATTAAACTAGATCTATTTATTTATCTTATAATGAAATATGAAGGTATCATTTTTATTCCTTTTGCTCTTAAATGTGTTTTGAAAATACCAAAGCACTCATTCTGAAAACCTGTTACTAATAGTGGCGCTCCACCACGAAATGAGTCGCTTAGCACATTACCCAATTTTGCGCTAGGAGCCTTTAAAGGCAGGTGGGGGTCAAGTTGTCAATTTTGTGATTTTGATTGATTATTAAGCTAGATCTGTTTATTTATCTTATAATGAAATATCAAAGTATCATTTTTATTCCTTTTGCTTTTAAATGTGTTTTGAAAAATACCAAAGCACTCATTCTGACAACCTGTTACTGAAATAAACTTGCCCGTTTCTCATTTTGTCACATCCTGCAGTCTATCATTTCAATTTGTAATAATGTTGCACAGAATTGTCCGATTTTCAATCTATTTTTTTGTATTTGATAGCCACTTTATTGCACATTAATAACATGTCAATAACTAAAAATTGACCTCATGTGCACTCTGTCTCATTATGTGGTGGAGCGTCCATTATATAAACTTGCTCGTTTCTCATTTTGTCACATCCTGCAGACTATCATTTCAATTTGTAATAATGTTGCACAGAATTGTCCGATTTTCAATCTGTTTTTTTGTATTTGATAGCCACTTTATTGCACATTGATAACATGTCAATAACTAAAAATTGACCTCATGTGCACTCCGTCTCATTATGTGGTGGAGCGTCACATTATATGCATGTTTTATTTTTCTTGTTCTTGCTGCTATTTGAGTTGCGATTTGTGCTTACTCATTGTCTGTTGTTTTTGCTTTAATGGATTATGTTTGCCTCCATCTGGTCATTTGCTTTCTGTTTACAAAATGCACGTACGTAAGTCCTCGGATGTACGTGAATGTGTGTGTGTGTGTGTGTGTGTGTGTGTGTGTGTGTGTGTGTGTGTGTGTGTGTGTGTGTGTGTGTGTGTGTGTGTGTGTGTGTTCGTGTTATTGTGTGTGTAAATTATATATATATATATATATATATATATATATATATATATATATATATATATATATATATATATATATTTATCTGTGCGTCTATGTGTGTGTTTGCGTGTGTGTGCATGCGTGTGTGTGTATGTGCATGTGTTTGTGCGTGCATCCATGCGTTGGGACGCGCGTGTCCGGGTGTGTGTGCGGAGGCGGGGTGGAGGTGTGTGTGTGTGGTGGGGGGGGGGGGGGGGGGGGGCGGCGCGAGTAGGTATGTTTGCATGCACCATATCAAGATTAAAGGACCTAATGAAAAGTGCAGTAGAGCCTGCATCAAATACGAATTTTCTCAAAGCTGCAATCTTTGTCTTACTGCAGCATATATCTATGAGGTATTATGGCTAAGTTCTTATATCTTCCATTGTCTTAGAGAAGATGCCAGTAGCGACAGGCTGTCTGAAGACATTGCCATTGTTGCTGAATCTGCATGGCTAATTCATAGCACTGGCCTGATCTATTTCTATCTCTGTTCCTGTCCCTGTCTTTGTCTGTCTGTCTGCACTTCTCTCTGTCTCTCTTTTTTTTGTTAGCTTGATCTTACCCTGGTAAGGGCGTGGATTGTATGTAAAAAAATCACACAAGTGCTTATTTACTCTCCTCGAATAAAAGAATTTGCCTTGCCTTGCCTTGCCTTGCCTCCTCTCTCTCTTTGACTGTGTGTCGGTCTGTCTCTTTCTCTTTCTGCCTGTGAGTTTCTGTCTCTTTCCCTAACCGCCCTATCCCCGCAAAACAACAACTCCCCCCTCCCACCCCAAAAGAGAAAAATACCCCAAAAAATCGATTCCCTGCAACACCTCTCCCAAAGCATTCTGAAAAAATACAATATTAGCTATATGAAATGATGGGGTTTCTTTCTTTACATATTAATGATAAACCTATATATACATTTTTTTTTTTTTGCTTCTAGGCTATTAGAAATTTACACGATCACATTATCTTTCAAAAGTGAATAAATATATGGATTTCCATTTTTATTAGTAGTCATAGAAGTAAATACTTGTAAACAATGGTGACCAATTTTATGCGGGAATAAACAAAAGAAATATTCCCATGAATGGATGGAATACTGAAGCAGTGTAAATATCAAAGTATACTATCTGCTTCTTATGCTCTGGTGATGATACTAAAAGGAATGAAAATTCAGGTGTGGTACCTTTCAGATACAGTATTCAACCTAGCCTCAGCATAAAACCATCTAGACAAAGAAACATGTCCAGGTTTCATGTTACTAGACGAATATTTTCTTTTTTTCTATCATCAATAATATGTAGGCTCGTGTCTGTAGTCTTCTTGCAAAGTTTTTGATACGTACAAATCGTTCACAGTTTTATACTGGCAGTGAGTGAAAAAGCAAAACTTTGTGGCTGCATAATGATATGTATCTCTGCATCCAATT
>CM060348.1:19747018-19752018 GCA_030674155.1 Stramonita haemastoma
TAGAGATGTACATGGCTAATCTCACTCGGGAGATCGTTTGTTTGTTTTTTGTTTGCTGTTTTAGGTATATATTTTTACATTGTGTTTTTGGTCCAGAAACTGGCACAGATGCAGCTAAGATATTTATGCTATGTTTGTTCAATAAAATATACTGTCTGAAAAAGCAGCAATATCAACAACAAAAACAATATCAACAACATAACAGTACAGAGATGAAGGCCATGCTTTTATCAAAGGAAGTCAAGTTAAGTGTGGATTATAAATTGAAGAACATCAAATCGAAAAGGGAGGCGCGCAGGCATAGATATTTTCTTCGTCAAATGCTCGGAGCTCTTAGAAACACCGTGCGAAAAAAGCGAAAGATACTTATATTCATTATTCCGATGTCAGACCGTTGTGTTTCCTCTTGACAGGAGAATAGACATTACAATTTTGACAGTTTCATTGTTAATACTAATATCAACACAGGATTGCGAAACATAACCAGACGCTAATGTTGTCCTGAAATACTCCTCTTATAAACTTTTGGACAAGGATTCATGTCTAGGCCATGTATACTTTGTTTTCTTTTAATGTTCCTTTCGAACTGTATTCGATAGCTGGTTGTAATTTAGAACTCTTTTTTGACGACAGAATCCTAAAAAAAAATCACACAAAGCTGAGGCCGAGAGGAGCAGAAAAAAAGAAAAAGAAAACACACAAACAGCCTCAAAAGAACAAAGAAAACAATAACGTTAATCTAGAAAACACAAGCAAGTCCAACTAAATTCTTCACATAATTATCAGCGGTCAGAGGTTAAAACAACGTAAAACGTTGTTGTTGTTGTTGTTGTTGTCGCTGCTGTTTATGTGCATTCCCCTGCTTAACACTATGGGGGTCACCCAGAATGTGCATCTGACTCACTCATCCCACCTTCTTATCACTGTAAGATTAAAACTGCACACTGAATAATAAGTTCGCTGGTATTATGAATGTTTTAAGTATGTCGCCATATAGGCAGCCATACTCAGACTTCAGAGGATTTTTTCTCCTTTAAAGAAGATTGTAGGCTATTATATTAAGAGACTATTGTGGCTGAAGAAAATCTCAACACAACATTTTACAACTAAAAAAAAAAGTTAATATAGGCCTTGGCAATCAGCTGACATCGCTAATCGGTACATGGTTTTGGCCTCGGTCAAAATGCGAAACAAAAACTGACACAGCTGGAAAACAGACAAACAACAACAGCTACCGTAGCGACAAAACACAGCCTCCAATTCTCAGCATGGTAGGGAGCCCTATCCATTACACACACAGTGGTGTTGTCAGCCAATTTTCGCCACCAGCAAAACCGGAACCGGAAGTTAGCCGGCAGCCATCACACTGAGCAAGACAATTTCCGAGATGCCAGCACTGATGGAAATTCCCCATGAAATTAAACTGTGACTGCATGTGGTGGTGGGGAGGGGGGGGGTTAGTTTGTATAAATATTCTTTACACCTGGTGTCCTTGTTTTTGTTTGTTTGTTTGTTGTTGTTTTTTTTAATTTGAGGTGTGGTTATATCGCTGGTCTGTTGAATGCATTAATGATCATTTCTATTTTTTTTAAATATCATCTATATGTATGAAACAATTAACTACAATGTAGGAGGAACTTTCTTTTCTTTCCAGTGTCTTATTGCTGTTTTTGTTTTAGATTTTATTATCTATTAACTGTGCATCATGTGTTCTGACTGTAACTCAGTACATCTCTGTTTGCATGTCAACATGTTTACATAAAAATCCTTATACTAATGTTTTATCTGCTAATTATTCCTCTATCAAATGGATCTCTCTTTAAAGTCAGCTTTTCTATCTGCCTCTTTAACCATTTTTTCAGCCCGCTGATTAACCTATTGAATTATTTATGCATTCATAAATTTACAAATTCGCTTCTTCATTCGTTCAGCTTTTTAATGAACTTGTTTTAATTCACATAATTATTCTCTTTTCATTTGTTAGTTTTCCTTATTTACCAGTAATGAATATAATTCTCACTAGTAAACAAGGTGTTTTAGTTTCATTCCTTTTTGCAGCATTTCACTTATGCTCTATTTTGTTTTCACATATTCATGCCTACATTTTGCAATGTAATAGTTTTGTGTTACCTGTTTCTTTTTCTTCTCTATTTTTTAATCTTTTTAAGGGGGAGGCGGATAGCCTAGTGGTCAGAACATTGCGCTGGCAATTTGAAGACCCGGGTTCGAGTCCGGTCGAGGAAATTTTCTTCCTGGAGTTAACATCAGTGCTGACTCCACTCTCCCCAAAAGTCCTTCGGATGAAACTTTAAACCGAGGCCCCGTGTGCGAACGCAGGCAGAACATCTTGCGCACACGTTAAATCCTGTTCCGCTTTTCGTGAGAGTAGGCCATCGTGTGCCGGTGGGAACAGATGACAATATTTACAAAACTGCATACACACGGGGACCGGATGAAGAAAAGCACATGATTGCTTATTCTGTTATCCTCGATATAAAAGAATAAATAAATAAACAAATAAATAAATAAATCTTGCTCTATTTTACCACACTGGTTTTCTTTAGTGTTCTGTTCACGTTTCCTCCTCTCGATGTTGTTTAACTCTCTGTATATATTTGTTCTCATTGTAAGTCGTTTTTGTTTTATTCATATCTTTTCTATCTAGCCAGTATGATGAGGCTGTAAACCAGAGCCCTGTGTGCAAACGCACGCATCTATTTTTTTTTACAATTTTATTTTATACAACTTCATGTCACAGCAGATTTCTCAGCATGAAATTCGGGCTGTTTTTCCAGGGGAGAGTGCATCGTCACAAGTGCAGCGCCACCCATCGTCTTTTTGCTTGTTTTCCTCTCTGCAACTGTATCAATTTTGTTTCCCTATCAGAGTCGGTTTTTTTCTTACATAATTTTGCCAGGGACAACCACTTTGTTGCCGTGGGTTCTTTGGCGTGCATTAAATAATGTGTACCGAAACCTCGTTTTATCATCTCAACCAAAAGACAAGCGCCCAGACGACAACTCATGGTCTAATGGTGGGGGAAAAGTTGGGGGCCCAAACGGGACTCGAATCACCGCACACACCGACCCGGACTTTTCGTTGTCTGTGCAGGCGCGTTACCTCTAGACCACCGATCCACCACATAACATTTTTTTTCTGCTTTTTGCTTATATCTGCTCTTCTGTACCTGTTCTGGATTTTCCACCTTGTTCTTCCATTTGTTTCTTGCAAACCAAGGAGGAAGAGAGAGCTCAGATTGATGCTCTACAGGGACATTCCAATCCGATATGCAGAATACCGTGGGGTGTTGTTTGTCAGGATTTTACAACAACAAAGAGAACCCACTCTGTATGTGTGTGTGTGTGTATGTGTATGTGTAAGTGTGTGTGTGTGTGTGTGTGTGTGTGTGTGTGTGTGTGTGTGTGTGTGTGTGTGTGTGTGTGTGCATATGTGTGTGTGCGTGTCTCTGTGTATGTGTGCGTGTGGGAGGACACGTGTGTGTATGTGTGCGTGTTTGTGTGTGTACGTGTGTGTGCTTGGATGTGTGTCTAAGTGTGTGTGTGTGTGTGTGTGTGTGTGTGTGTGTGTGTGTGTGTGTGTGTGTGTGTGTGTGTGTGTGTGTGTCAGTGTGTGTGTGTGTGTTGTGTGTGTGTGTGTGTGTGTGTGTGTGTGTGTGTGTGTGTGTGTGTGTGTGTGATAGAGAGAGACAGAGGGAGGAAAAAGAGAGACGGAGGAAGAAAAGGAGAGAGAGAGAGAGAGAGAGAGAGAGAGAGAGAGAGAGAGAGAGAGAGAGAGAGAGAGAGAGAGAGAGAGAGAGAGAGAGAGAGAGAGAGAGAGAGAGAGAAGAAATAAAGAAACAAAGAAACAAAGAAAAACACACAAGACAAACAGATACAAAATCCAAGCAAAATCTATTTTAGGGTTCATTCAAACAGGAACACCTGTCTCCACTTGATAACACACAGGAAATAGAAGTAGCACATGGATGTGACCACAAAGGCAAAGAGTTAAACAGTTTAATCCCCTACCTATTCCCTAAAGCAACAGCAGTTTGGAGATGACTCTGATCAAAGCAGTATCTTCTGCCTTTCTGCAGGTGTCTGTCTGACCAGTCAGCGGCATTTTATTATCTGTTTTATTCATTTATTATCCTGTTTTGAGGATAATAAAAAAAAGCACTCATGTCGTTTGTACATCCAGTACCGGTGTGTTTGATTTGTTTTGTAAATGTTGTCATCTGTTACCACCAGCACACACTAGCTTACCCTTCCAAAAAGCGGAACAGGTTTTAACATGTGCACAAGATTTTCTGCATGCGTTCGCACCCGTGGCCTCGGTTTATAGTCTCATCCAAAAGATTTTTGGGCGGAGTGGAGTCGGCATTGACGTTAACTCCCAAGGAAAATATCTCCTAAAACAGTATTTGAACCCGTGTCAGCAGATCGCGAGCGCTTTTCTCGTCGCTCTAACCACCAGGCCATCCTGTGTCCTTAGCATTGGTTGACAGTGTCTGCCTGTGACGAATTAAGCCAGCGAAACGTGACAGGAATACAAACACATATTTCCTAACACTGCCTCTGTCTGGAGTAGGGCTTAAACTGTCAGAGTATCTCCCTAAGCTTTAAGAAAAGCACATTGTGGAAAAAAATTAAACCGTCTATGCTGATTCCAGTTTTACGTTTCTCGTTGTCTAAAATATGCCTTTATTCAGGATTCTAAAGTAGTAGTACACCCTTGAAAAGTGTCCAAACTGTCAACTGGATGTAGTTTAGCTAATTAATTGGGGAGAAATAGCTAAGTGGTCAGAGCACTCGCTTTCATCAAGTCAAGTTAAGAAGCGTCAAGCGTGGTTAACAGTTGGATGGGTGACCGTTTGCACGCCTTGGCTTCAGTACAGTCCCCCAATTCGCCCAACTGTAAATGGGTACCTGTCCTCTTTGGGTCAGGGAAGGTAAAGCTGTGAGGGAGAGGAGATGGGCGCCGCCCTCAATATATGCTGG
>CM060348.1:19764518-19772018 GCA_030674155.1 Stramonita haemastoma
ACTTCATAAACGTTTCTACTAATGTTGTTAGCAATGACAATTCAAAATCCAATAACCTAAACACATTAAAACAATACTGCCAAGAAAAGCATATTCCCTCAAAACTCCACATACCATTTATCTCTGTTTTTGAGGTCCATAATTACATGATTCACCTCAAACAGTCAAGGACACGAGGTCTTGATGGAATAGACAGCAGAATTCTAAAACTTTCAGCTCCAGTTATCACAGACACTCTCACATATATATATAACCAATGTCTTGAAAAGAACTATTTTCCCAATGCCTTCAAAACTGCTAAAGTGATCCCCATCTACAAATCTGGTGACACTTCAGATCCCTCAAATTATAGGCCAATCTCTATTATATCCCTTCTTTCAAAACCCCTGGAAAAAC
The DNA here is from genome assembly GCA_030674155.1 of Stramonita haemastoma. Classification (NCBI taxonomy): domain Eukaryota; kingdom Metazoa; phylum Mollusca; class Gastropoda; order Neogastropoda; family Muricidae; genus Stramonita; species Stramonita haemastoma. Next base: position 19,764,915 of record CM060348.1, read on the forward strand.
ATATAAATAAACACTTAGTCAGTCATATAGAAACTAACAACCTACTCCACCCTAATCAGTCAGGATTCAGACAAAATCACTCGTGTCATACTGCACTGACTTGTCTCATAGACAATTGGCTAACAAACATTAATGAAAATAAATTTTGTGGAGTATTATTTGTAGATTTCAAAAAAGCATTTGATACAATTGACCACACACTTCTCATCAGAAAGCTAGACCTGTACAATATATCGTCAAATAGTCTAGAACTACTTGCTTCTTATCTCAAGAACAGACAACAGTGTGTTTCAACAACTACATCCACATCCAATCTAAAACCCATTCATTATGGAGTACCACAGGGATCTATACTAGGACCAATTCTCTTTTCTTTATACATAAATGACCTTCCTCTACATATTGCATCCAAATGTGAACTATTTGCTGATGACACAACCATACATACAAGCCATAATGACATTGACTCTCTTGCAACCATATTACAACAAAGCTGTAATGATCTTGTCAAATGGACAGATCTGAACCACATGTCTATTCACCCCCAAAAAACAAAATGCATGCTTATCACCACCAGACAAAAGCGACAAAATTTACCTCATAATCAGTTTCCAATACATATAAAAAAGGAAGCAATCGAACAAACCTCTCATCACAAAGTTCTAGGAGTGACAATTGATGAAAATCTCAGCTGGATCTACCACATATCTCACCTATGCAAATACTTATCCCAAAGAGTATACCAGTTGACTAAAATTAAACACTTCCTTGACTACCATTCAAGGAAATTATTCTTTCAAGCTTATATACAATCCTCAATAGACTATGCCTCAACCCTATGGGATTCTGCCAGTGCAAACACTATGAAACCCTTATCAAGTCTGTATAAACGTGCTCTCAAACTTATCCTCCTGAAGAAAACAACATTACTTGACGTGGATTATACTCAGTTAAGTATTCTCCCCCTACAACAAAGACTAAAATATAACAAGGGCATCCTGATGTTTAAGATAATGGCAGGAGCTGTCCCCACATCCTTAAGAGATAAATTCCCAATGAATCGTTCCAGAAATACTGAAAAGCCAAGTATCCCAATCCCAAGAATAGACTTGTTCAAGTCCAGTTTACTATACTCAGGCCCTGTACTGTGGAACTCCCTTCCCGATTCAATTAAACAGCACCAATCATTGTCGACCTTCAAAAATCACCTAATGCACTTGATGCATCAAAACTAATGAACCAGTACTCATCCTGTTGGATATATATAATTCTCCCCCTTTCTCTCTCTTCTTCTGTGTGTGTGGTGTGTGTGTGTGTGTGTGTTGTGTGTGTGTGTGTGTGTGTGTGTGTGTGTGTGTGTGTGTGTGTGTGTGTGTGTTTAAATGTATCTTATATGTATTTTATCTTTGTCCACTTGTAACTGATTTCAAAGAGTAAATTTTTAATATTTTATTTTCATGTCACATTTATCATATGGTATATTCTCTATATATGCATAAGTAAAAGATAGGGAGTGTTAAGTGATGATATTATTGGTCAGTTGAAAATTGTGCGCAACAATACCTGGATAAAAATGTACTGTGTACTCTCTCTCTCTCTCTCTCTCTCTTCTCTCTCTCTCTCTCTCTCTCTCTCTCTCTCTCTCTCTCTCTCTCTCTCTCTCTCTCTCTCTCTCTCTCTCTCTCTCGTTGCCTAAACATGTTATCATCCATATTGAGAAATACTTTATTCACTTTTTGTATTATTTAATAATCACGTGTTGAATGCAGTTGATTTTGTATAATTTTTTAATTCTCAAGTAAGCTGAATAATTATGTTCATTATAATTACAAAATGGTTATGAACGTGATTTCTATGACCATAAATACATAATCATAAGATTCAGGTATTAGAATATGTATGTTTTAATATATATGCCTTACAGCGGATGGATTCTTTTGTGTTCCGTTACATGACTTGATTAAAATTAGGCATATACTTCCTTTAAAATGAAGTTTATTGATGACATGAGCGCGAACTTTGTGTGTGTGTGTGTGTGTGTGTGTGTGTGTGTGTGTGTGTGTGTGTGTGTGTGTGTGTGTGTGTGTGTGTGTGTGTGTGTGTGTGTGTGTGTGAGTGTGTTTGGGTGTTGTGTGTGTGTGTGGGGGGGGGGGGGGGATAATTGTTTTTATTTGTCGTCTCCCTTTGTATTAAAATATTATGATTTGCATGACTTTTGTTCTTGTTGTTGATAGGTCCTACCTCAAGTTTTTGATGTTTTGTTCTTGTTTTTTTTTTCTGTTTTAACTTTGCTGTTTGCTTTTGTTTCTTCTTTTTTATATGAAGTATGAATGTAAAAGAAAGGATAATATAGTCACCTGATATGATTGTTTGACTTGTATCATTCTTCTTTTTTCTATGACAATTTTTTTTTTTTTTTTTTTTTTTTTTTTAAAGAAAAAAAAAACAACAAAAAACCTACCACCTCAAGTACATGTGCGCCTGCGGATATGTGCTTATAAATATAAGTGTGAGTAAGTGTGTGTGTGTATGTGTGTGTGTGTGTGTGTGTGTGTGTGTGTGTGTGCATTTGTGTGTGTGTGTGTGTGTGTGTGTGTGTGTGTGTGTGTGTGTGATTTGTATGTGCATTTGCCTGCGAGCGTGCATGCGTGAGTGAGTTGCGTATATGTATGTATGTATGTATGTATGTATGTATGTATGTATGTATGTATGTATGTATGTATGTATGTATGTATGTATGTGTGTGTGTGTGTGTGTGTGTGTGTGTGTGTGTGTGTGTGTGTGTGTGTGTGTGTGTGTGTGTGTGTGTGTGTAACCTACGTGTAGGAGTGAGTTTTACGTGTATTATTATCATACTATTATCACTATTGTTGATATTATTCTTATCGTCATCATAATAATCATTGTATTATCTTTAGTTCCTTCTGAGTTCATTTTGTTGTTATGAGTTGTAACAATGTTGTAGCTAAGTATTTTTGGGTGGACTTTTCTTGGTTGCTAAGTTGTTTATTTCATTATGTTTCTTTGGTTGCTCTTTATCTATTAACGTTTCTCTTTTCTTTTATAATCAAAATCATTCTATTGTGGCTTCTGATTTTCGTCTTCTGAAAGTGTGCATTTTTATTATCTTATTATGTATAATGTCCTTATTCCTTTATGTTGTTTGGTACTGCATATAGTTTACTGTTTAGTATCTTTTTATCTTGATGTTTTTCCCCTGAAAAGGGCGGGGACTGGATGTAAAAAAGCACATGAGTGCTTATCTATTATCCTCGAATAAAAGAATTTTGCCTTGCCTTGCCCTTGCCTTGCCTTGCCTGTCTCTCTCTCTCTCTCTCTCTCTCTCTCTCTCTCTCTCTCTCTCTCTCTCTCTCTCTCTCTCTCTCTCTCTCTGTCCTTTTCAGTCTGCCTATCGTACTAATCACAGCACAGAAACCACGCTAGTCCACATCTTAAATATGCTTCTGCTTGCTTCTGATGCAGGAGGAATATTTCTTTGCACCCTTCTCGACTTTGTAGCAGCCTTTGACACCAGAGACCACTCAGTTCTTCTCTTCCGACATGAACAAAGTATATTTGGTATTAATGGTGCAACCCTTATGTAGTTATGGTCACACCTAACGGACCGATTCCAGACAGTTACGTAAACAAAATTCGATCAAAATCTGTCAAACTTGAATGTGGAGTCCAACAGGGTTCAGTTCTAGGGCCTGTTCTTTTTACTCTGTACACTGCTCCACTTTCATGTATAATAAACCATCTTCAGATCAATCATCAATTTTATGCTGATGATTCTCAAACTGAAAGTAGTGAAACTCCTGAAAATCTGCCTTCCTTTTTGACAAGTATGTCCTACTATCATTCAAAACTGGATGATTCAGAACAAGTTACAGCTGAATGTTGATAAAACTGAAGCTATGTTTGTAGGTTTGTAGGTACCTCTGTAAAATATCAAGGTGTTGTTATCGACAACACACTTTCTATGCAAAGATTCATCACCCAGACCTGTCAGTCTTGCAACTATCAATTGTGGCATATAATTATGATGATAATGATGATGATGATGATGATGATGATGATGATGATGATGATGATGATGATGATGATGATGGTGGTGGTGATGATGATGATGATGATGATGATGATGATGATGATGATGATGATGATGATGATGATGATGATGATGATGATGATGAAGAAGAAGAAGAAGATGATGATGATGATGATGATGATGATGATGATGATGATGATGATGATGATGATGATGATGATGATTACTATTATCACTATTACTATTACTGAGCTTAAAATACTTGCTAGTTCTCAAAACTTACCTGTAAGTCAGTATTCTCCGGGCTTTGAATGGGAAGACCGTTTAACCAACAGTATTGATCAACATGTAATTATTGATATGGAACATTTTTTAGTGTTGTTGTTTCTGTTATTACACCACCAGTTGTGACTGGATTGGTATTCCCTAGAAAAAAAATATAAGCGTGTTGTATCATGATGGCATACATTTATTTGCACACATAGCTCCAATGTAACATCTCAGTTAGAAAAGCTGCAGGCTCATAAATCATGCCTTGAACTATTCTAGTTTGGACCTGACTAAAAGCTGTGCCCATTACTGATGCCAGCTAATTACCAAGGCCTACACTAAAATGTTGTTAATATTGTAAAATGTTATGTTGAGATTTCCCTCGGCCATGAAAAGCTCTTAACATTACAGCCTGCGTTCTCCTTTAAAATAGAAAAAAACAAACCCTCTAAAGTTGGAGTATGCTCTGCTCTGCTCTGCTCTGCTCTCACCTCCTCTCCTCTTCTCTTCTCTGTCCTGTTCTGTTCTATTCTGCTCTGCTTTGCTCTGCTCTGCTTTGCTCTGCTGTGCTCTGCTCTGCTCTGTTCTGTTCTGTTGGGTGTGATGGTATTTTCATGTCTGTTAGTGTCTGGCCAGTTACAGACATAGGCTGACAGTGGTCTCCCAGTGACAAATAATGTCAGGGAAAAACGTGAGGTGAATCAAGAATCATGCTCTTACAATGAGGCTGTCTGGAGTAGGGCTAAACTTGCCAACGTATGTTCTCTGGCTTTGGGAATTGGAAACGTCTACTGTGATAAAGTCCTGTGCCGGATCTGTTTTCAGTTGTCCATTATCTGAAACATGTTTTAGTCTTTAGTTAAAAGTATTAGCACAAAACTGGTTTCTTCACTGTCAAATGTAATTAAACTAATTTACTAAATGACCTTGCATTCAGCTACTGTCTTATTGTTTTAAACTCGACTGATTCCTTAAACTCCACTACTAAATAGCCTAGCAGTTAAGCAGCATGAGTCAAGTATGAACATTTCGTAAAAAAATTCTAGATGTAAATGCATGTGCTGTAAATGCAATTTTTAAAAGATATTTTAAAATATGTACTACAGCATCGTTGCCAATGTGATGATATCCATTGTTTATAAGCGTACAATAATTGTATCATTTTCATGTTCAATTTGCTTAGGAAAACTACATCCCATATTTGCCATTCCAGATCAGTAATCAAGTTTGGTTCTTGTATAGCTGTATTCGTACTTTAGGAATAAAACGCAGACTTTGGAATGATTAGTTGTGATTGGGAATAAACGAACAGGATTCAACGCCTGTCTCAAACTGTAGTGGAAGCAAAACAGGGCTAGTTTCAAAACAGTTCTAGATAGACAAGCTGCTCATGAAGTGAGTACAGACCACAATAAGTAAAACAGTTCAGTCCCTCAACAATCTCCCTTAGTGTCAGCAGCTTGGGATAATCAGGGTTCTGTTCTGATCTGATCTGTGTGGTGTGATAGCATTTCCATTCATCTTGGTGTCTGACCAGTCACAGACATAGGCTGACAGGGGTCTCCCCATGACAAATAATGCCAGGGAAAAACGTGAGGTGAATCAAGAATCATTCCTCTACAATGTGGCTGTCGGGAGCAGGGCGAAATTTGCCAACGTATGTTCTCTGGCTTTAGGGAATTGGAAACCTCCACGGTGAAAAGCCCTTTGCTGAATGTGCCATCTATTCCCCATTGTCTGAGACATGTAATAGTCGTTAGTTAAAAGTATTAGCACAAAATCTGTTCCTTCACTGTCAAATGCGATTAATAAAATTAATTTACTGAGAGACCTTACAATAAGCTACTGTTTTAGTGTTTTAAACACGTCTGATTCCTTAAACTCCACAACTTAATAACCTAGCAGTTAAGCGACATGAGTCAAGTGTGAACATTTTGTAAGGACTTCTAGGTAGAAATGAAAATGCTGTGAAGATGATTTTTCTTAAAATGGTATCGTTGTCAATGTGATCCTATCTACTTCTTAAATGAGTACACTGATTGTGTCATTCGTATGTTTTATTTCCTTAGGAACATTAGTTCCTATATTTGCCATTCTAGGTTAGTAATCAAGTTTGGTTCTTGTATAGCTGTACTCTGACCTTGGGAATGAATAGTTGTGATTGGGAATAAAGGAACGTGATTCAACTGGTGGAAGCTAAACAGGGTTATTTTCTAAACAGTTCTAGACAGACAAGCTGCTCATGAAGTGAGTACAGACCACAATAAGTAAAACAGTTCCACCAATCTCCCTTAGTGTCAGCAGCTTGGGAAAATCATGGTTCTGCTCTGATCTGGTCTGTGTGGTGTGATAGTATTTCCATTCATCTTGGTGTCTGACCAGTCACAGACATTGGCTGACAGGGGTCTCCCAGTGACAAATACTGCCAGGGAAAAACGTGAGGTGAATCAAGAATCATTCCCTCACAATGTGGCTGTCTGGAGTAGGGCTAAACCTGCCAACGTATGTTCTCTGACTTTAACTATTGGATACGTCCATTGTGAAAAAATCCCTGTGCCGAATCTGCTTTCTGTTGCTCACTGTCTGGAACAAGTATTAGTTGTTAGTTAAAAGTATTAGCACAACAAGTCTGTTTCCTCACTGTCAAATGTAATCAATCAGGTTAATTTACTAAATAACCTTACAACTTAACCAGCTAATGTCTTAGTGTGCAAAAGAAGGCTGATTCCATAAACTCCATTACTAAATGACCTTACAGGTAAAGATAAATGAATCAAGTGTTT
>CM060348.1:19782018-19797018 GCA_030674155.1 Stramonita haemastoma
ATATATATATATATATAATATATATATATATATATATATATATATATATATATATATATATATATATATATATATATATATATATATATATATTCTTCTTCTTCTCATTGGTTTAATGTCCGTTCACTACAAGGTGATTTAGACAATGGTACATTCACGTTAAGAATGCACTGAAAGGGGATGAGGGGAAAAAGTGAAAGGATAAAGAAAATAATGTATGATGATAAGTTTATACAATTTCATTTATAGTAACTGACCTACTGGTGACTGGCAAATACTTGCTGCAACTGATATTAGGACATGCGACTCGGAATCATATAGAACACTTTGGAAATTTCCGTATTTTTCCCTTAGATCTATCCCTTTGCTTTTATACGAGGCAATGAGCACAGGGCAATCAAACAGTATATGGTGGACTGATAAAATAGCAGAACAAGTGCAGAAAACATCTTTTGAATATTTAGTTTTCCAAGCATTTAGACGTAATTTATGAATTATAATTTCTATATTTCGTGGGCAACACAAACGGTTTAAGTGAAATCTAAAAAACTTTGAATATACAGAGTTTGCAAGAATTGAAATAATTTCAAATGAAGATAAACGCAGACCTATACTATTAATCATTATGTCACTTGTATATTCTGAAGCACCGCGTTTTGCCAGAGAATCTGCCAATTCATTCCAGTAAAGACCGCAATGTGATGGCACCCAGCAAAATCTTATCCCAATACCTTTAGACGCAAGAGAATGCACAAGGAACTTGATTTCAAAAATAACATCATTTCTCAGTTTAGAGTCCCAATGTTTTAAAGCCAGCAAAACTGATTTTGAATCAACACAAAAAAGGACATTGTAAATCGCAAGAGAAATATTTGAAATATAATTTAGCGCCATAAGAATTGCGAACAATTCAGAAGTGAATATTGTAAAACCTTTTCCAATACAAAAAGGTCTTTTTACTTTTAAGTCGGGTATAACGAATGCAGCCCCGCACATGCCCGATTCTAAGACAGATCCGTCCGTGTATACTTTCAAGTGGTTTAAATACTGACAATTTATATGATTTTGAACCTCAGTTTTGAGTAGGTTTTGATTAGTGTCCTTTTTTGTTTCTGTGTAGTCAATATCAAAATCTGCATATTTATGTTCCCATGGTGGAATCTGGGGAACTACTGGTAAAACTGGTACGTTTGATATATCGATATTATTTTCCTTCAAAAGGTCTTCAGTATAATTTCTTATTGGCTGCAAAAAATAGATATTCCTAGCTCTTTTTGGATAATCCTTTTGATTAATAAATATTTCATCGCGAACAGAATTTGAAATAGCAAGACTTCGAATGACATATTTAGAGACAGATAACATTCTTTGCTCAGAAAGTGGAAGTAAATGAGCTTCTGTATAAGTTTTTAATGTACTGGCATGAATCGGCACTCCTAGAGCTATTTTAATTGCTTTGCTATCCACACTTTGCAACTTTTTTAAGAGATAATTTGGAGCAGAAAAATACACTTCTTGACCAGAAATGAGTTTAGATCGAATTAATGAAACAGCAAGATGCATGAGTGTTTTAGTATCCTGAATCCACGGCTGAGCACTCACAATCTTTAAGAGGTTTAATCGTTTCCTGGCTTTTAAAATCAAATTTTCAATATGCATTTTCCAGTTTAACTTGCTAGTTAAATGAACTCCCAAGAATCTGGCGTCTTGTTTGTATTGAAGTGTGACCCCATCAAGTGTTAATAACGGTAGTGTTTGGGGGGTTTTCCCATTGTTAAAAAGAACTAGACAAGTTTTTTCTCCAGATAACTCCAATCCATTCTCTTTCATGTAATTACTAAGTTTATTCAGTTCCACCTGATAAATCTTTTGAACATATTTTATCACTCTACTTTTCGTATTCTTTTTTAAGAGAAGTGTTGATCCACATGGCAATGTCATCTGCATACTGAACAATAGTCGTATTTTTTGACAATGCCTGAGGAAGATCATGAATTAAAATAGAGAATAATAATGGTGCCAAAATTGCTCCCTGGGGTATTCCCATATCAACAGATTTAAAGTCTGAATATACACCATTCACTTTGGTACAGATTGATCTTTCAGACAGAAAATCCTTTAAGTATTGAAACATTATGCCTCTAACGCCGATATTTTTCAATTTGTATAATAACCTCGTATGCCAAACCCTGTCGTATGCTTTCCTAACATCAAAAAAAGTAGCTAGTGTACTCTTTCGTTTGGAAAACTGCTTTTTAATATCATGGGTTAACTTTACTAGGTGATCAGTTGTACATCTCCCTCTTCGAAAACCAGCCTGGTTTATATGAATTATATTGTTTTTTTCACAATAATGCCATAGACGTTTTTGAACTATTTTTTCAAGTACTTTTCCAACATGAGAAGTGAGGGCAATTGGTCTGTAGCTGCTTAACGCTGATTGAGATTTGCCGCTTTTAAGAACTGGGACTACAATCGACTGCTTCCAGACATTAGGAAGAGTGCCATTTATCCAACATTTTTGGAGAAATGAAAATAGTACTTTTTTCCAACTCTCGGGCAAATTAATTAACATTTGATAAGACAAGCAATCAATACCAATTGCTGACCTGTTACTTCTAAAAGATTCAAGGACTTCAACAAATTCATTGTATTGAATTTCAGAGTTTAGATAATGCAGATTATCTACTGGAGGTTCTGCCATATTTACTAGTTCAGCTTCTTCTTGTCTTTTATGTCTAACATCAGGAGACAATTCTGAAGTCAAACTACTTTCAGAAAACATTGTATTAAAGGCTTCTGCTTTTTCTGCTGTGCTTGGGAAACTATTGTTTTCTAATTTTATTGGATAAGCTGGTGAGTGAAATCCATTTTTCATTTTATTAATCTTCCTCCAAACCTTTTGCATATCTTTTGATTCTGATACTTCCTTTAGGCAAAATTCTGTCCAATATGTCTTTTTTGCTTTTGCAATTGTTTTCTTGCATAGCTGCTTAGCTCTTTTACTATTGATAAGATTTTCTTCAGTTCTATCTTTAAACCATATTTTGTATTTCTCTTTTTTATAATGAACTGCCTCTTCACAATCTTTTGTCCACCATATATTGCCTTTATGCTTCCCACTGCATTGATTTTTACGCTTTGGAATAGAGAGCTCAGCAGCTGACGTAACAGCTTTCGTAAAAAGCCTGTAGAAAATATTTACGTCATCATTTTCCACTCCTGCCAAATCATATAGGTCAAGGTGTGTTCGGAATGACTCCCAGTTTGCCAAATTAAACAAGTACTTTGGAACTTTATCTTCAAATTTTGGTAAATCTAGGATAATGTTTTTACTAAATGATATAGAAATAGGAAAGTGGTCACTACCAAGACAATCTTCATTAACATCCCATTTGCAATCGAGTGCTAAAGAAGGGGAAATCAATGATAAATCGATGGCACTAGGCTTGTGATAGTGAATATCAGGTGTTCTGGTTATCCTGCCATCATTTAAAAGACATAATTTAGAATCGATAATATTTTCCACAATACGATTATTGGTAACAATTGTACATTCCGAATCCCAAAACGGGGCATGCGCATTAAAATCCCCCAATATCACCCATTTATTCTTTGTAAAATCTACGTTTTTAAGCCAGTCAGTATTATCAAGTTTTGGACCTTGGGGAAGATATACAGATAAGACATTAAATACTACAGATTTGTTAATCTTGACAGACACACCAGTACAATAAATATCCTTGACATCTGGAGGTATTGGCCACAAAGCTAACTTTTGATAATCTAAACCCTGCCTTATATATATGGCTGTTTTTACCTTTTTAGAAACATCATCAATGTTACATAATGGCGGGTAATAAAAATGCTCTAGTTTGGGCATTTTATTTTTACAAACATTCAAAGACTGCAGGGCTACTATAGAATAAAAGTGACAACTTAAAAAATGTTCAAAACTTAAAATGTTTGTTGCAATACTCCTAGCATTCCACTGAAGAATCTTTACTCCTTCAAATAATTCAGGTTTTCTTTGTCCGTTTTTCTTCATAATGTGGCTGAAATACTAAAATTGAACATTTCTATGATTTTAACTACAATTATTCAATCAAGTTAGAAAGGACTAAAACAGGATGCAGTTCAATGCTGAGCAAAAGAGCTAAGGACCAGGAAGCCATGGCGGAAGTAGAGGACAGAAGCCAGGAGGTGGCAGGAAGTGGTGGGGTCTGGGAGACCAGTGGTAGCCTTGTCTAGCGTTGTGTGTGTGTGTGTGTGTGTATTGTATTATATATATTATATATATTATATTATATATATGTATATGTGTGAGTGTGTAGGACTAATATATAAATATATAATATTAGTCCTACACACACACACACACACACACACATACACACACACACACACACACACACATATATATATATATATATATATATATATATATATATATATATATATATATATATATATATATATATATTATAATCCTACACACGCACGTGGCACAAGAAGATAATTGCACAACTGATTAAATAACATAAATCGAAAGTCAGATCAAACAATTTTCTCCCGTTAGGCACATAAAGCGTATTATGATTCTGACTAAATAAAAAAAGCTAAAATTCAAAGTAACAAACATATGTTTTCATTTTAGACAATACGATAAGTATATGCTATAACGATTTGAATAAAAGAATTTGAAGGTCACTGCACAAATATTTCATGTTTTTTCTTTTGCAAAATAACGTAGAATGTCAAGTGCAGCATTTGGTGGTTTGGGGTTTGACGTAATAAGATAGACCGTATAAAACTAAGTGAATAAAAGAAATCGAAAGTCAAGTGCTAACATTTGACGGGGTTTTGTTTCACAGAATACAGTAGGTGTGCAACTAATAGATTGAAAAGAAATTCCAGAAAGTATGATCATTGTATATTTTCTTTACTTCTTTTCCAAAGATAATGAGGAACGGAAATAAAGAAGAAAACACACACTTATATGGGAAAATTACATGGGAGACAATAACGAGTTGCGTAAAGGGAGAGAATCACGCACAGTTAATGGTGCAGGCTAAAAGAAAACAACTTGTTGCTTCTGCTATTGCTTTTGCTGTTGCTGCTGCTGCTGCTGCTGCTGCTGCTGCTGCTGCTGCTGCTGCTGCTGCTGCTGCATGTGTCATTGTTGGCTGTCCACAGCTTTTCACGGTGGAGTTCACCCATAACGTGCCCTGTCTCACTCATCACACACACATATTTATATATTTTTCTAATTATTTCTCATTATACATTTATTCATCCATTGATTCATTTAATTATATATCTATCTGTCCATGCGTTTCTTTGCTTACTTATTTACTTTTTGTCTGTGTATTTGTTTACAAGTACATTTTAAATTTGATTTCGAGAAGATACAGTGCTATGTAAATTCAATGTATTAATAGTAGTAGTAGTAGTAGTAGTAGTAGTAGTAGTAGTAGTAGTAGTAGTAGTTAGTAGTATAGTAGTAAGTAGTAGTAGTAGTAGTAGTAGTAGTAGTAGTAGTAGTAGTAGTAGTAGTAGTAGTAGTAGTAGTAGTAGTAGTAGTAGTAGTAGTAGTTAGTAGTAGTAGTAGTAGTGGTAGTAGTAGCAGTAGTAGTAGTAGTAGTAGTAGTAGTAGTAGTAGTAGTAGTAGCAGTAGCTAGTAGTAGTAGTAGTAGGTAGTAGTAGTAGTAGTATAGTAGTAGTAGTAGTAGTAGTAGTAGTAGTAGTAGTAGTAGTAGTAGTAGTAGTGTCATTATATTAGTACAAGCACTTGAGAGCTTGATTTTTTTCACATCAAATGTCTCTGTGTACATACGGCTTGTAAAATATGTCATACCTTTCCACAGGCCCACAAACGTCTACTCTTCCTAGAGGCAGAACAGGTTTTTAAATGGACAAACACTCGCAACCTCGGCTTATAGTCTCATTCGAAGAATGTATCACTATGTGTTGATAAACACAATACTATTATTACAGGGTCATTTGCCTGTAGAATTATTTAGAGTTGAATGTCATCCTTATACAGAACCATACACAGGTGTGTGATTGTTTCCACCTTGGTATGTAAGTATAGGCAAAAATACTAGAAGTTTGTCACAGACGAAAGCGATATCTCTATAGCACAGAAATAATTTATACCACTTCTATTGAAAACGTTTTGCGCTAAAATAAATAATTTATCTGCTTTTTTCTCACCTTACATCTGAGACACAAAAGTACTAAGCATGCACTACACTGAAACAAGACAATGCATGCATTTTGAGGTTGTGTCTTTCTTAATAGTTATCGCAGCAGTAATCAGATATCCCAGTTTGGAAGACAAACTATCCCAGCAGTCAGGATTTGTATGTCTTATTATGTGGACCCAAAAACTAAAAAGAAAACACTAATAAAGGAGTCTTATATAAAAATCCTACCAATGGTAGGGTGTATACTGAGGAACATACACACATATCTACACGCTATAATAATCATCATGTTTGCAAAAACGTATAGGCCTTGTACAGGGTTACACAATGTGTGTTGGGTATAATATGTGACGCTCCACCACACAAGGAGTCGCATTGCACCAGAGGACAATTTTTAGTTATTGACATTTAATTCATCTGCAATTAAATGGCTATACAATAGAAAAAAAACAGATTGAAAGTCGGACAATTCTATGAAAAGTTATGACAAGTTGAAATGATAGACTGCAGGAAATGACAAAACGAGAAATGGACAAGTTAATTATCATAATAAATGGTCAGAATGAAGGATTGGGCATTTTTAAAGCACGTTTAAAAGCAAAAGGATACAAAATTTTGAGCTGATATTTCATTACAAGGTAGAATAATTGCTATAGTTTTATAACCAATCAAAATCTGAAAATAGCCAACTTAACCCCACCTACCTTTAATGGCTTCTAGCGGAAAAGTGGGTTATGTGTTAAGCAACTCATTTCGTGGTGGAGCGTCACATATACACTACTTAGCATTGCGCTACATTTTCAATGAAGGTGAAAGTAAGAACTGTGGCTCCGGCACCATTAATTCCACCTCGCCTTGGCATCGATCTGCTCCGGTCTGGGTCTTAGTGAACAGAACATCCGCAACCTTTCCTTTTAAATATGTATGAGTCTTTCTCTCTGTCACTTTCTGTGTGTCTCTGTCTCTTTCTGTGTCTCTGTCTCTGTGTCTCTGTCTCTGTGTGTTTCTGCCTATTATGTGTGTCTCTGACCCTCAGTCTCTCTGTATCTCTGTTTTGTTTTTATCTGTGTCTAACTATCTATCTAACTTCTGTGTGTCTGTGTGTCTGTGTGTGTGTCTGTGTATCTGTGTGTCTGTCTGTCTGTCTGTCTGTCTGTCTGTCTGTCTGTCTGTCTGTCTGTCTCTCTCTCTCTCTCTCTCTCTCTCTCTCTCTCTCTCTCTCTCCTCTCTCTCTCTCTCTCTCTCTCCTCTCTCTCTCTCTCTCTCTCTCTCTCTCTCCCTCCCTCTCATTCGTTACCTCTCTATCACTCCCTTGTTGGCGAGTTCCTGCTCTTTTAACCCAGACAAACAGTACCCAGTGGTATTCCCATTTTCCTGATAAGAAGCTTGCAACCAAATAGATACCTGTGTTTTTGTTTTTTGTTTTGCTTAAACATGTTAAAAAGAAAGACATAAAAGAAAGCATCCAAAAAACATTAAATGACAAGGCCAAAGCTGTGTGTTTCTTCGTTGTTGTTTTTTTTTCTTTTACTTTAAAAGATGCAAAGTAGCAGTTAGTAAATATTGACCATGTAATTCATCACCGTTAAAAACTAAAGAAAACATAAAAAGCACACGTGCACTTTCAGGTAGCAACTCAGTTGAATATTTTTAAAAAAAAATAATCTAATGACTCATTAAAATCAGTAACAACACTCCTCTCCCCTTCAGAAAGAAACACGAGATAAGAATCCGCATAAACCAATTCTTGAAGAAAAATAAGTAAACTTAGAAAAGTGGAAAAAAGACAAACAAAATGCAAGAATTGCAGAATAAGAAAAGAAGCGATTTGGTGAATAAAGTTAGAGATCAATAAATGAACCAGAAAATGGAGAAAGGAAGAAAGAAAGAAAGAAATCTGTATAGACTGTATGATACGTAAAGCCAAGAATTGAATAGCGAAAAATGTGCAAAAATAGAACACACACACACACACACACACACACACACACACACACACACACACACACACACACACGCACGCACGCACGCACGCTCGCTCGCTCGCACGCACGCACGCACGCACGCACGCACACACGCACGCACTCACGACACACACACACATTTCTTTCAAAAGCATATATATATTTAAAATATATATATATATATATATATATATATATATATATAATATATATATAGGATTTTTTTTCATAGAGATGGCTCGATAAAAAGCAATTGCACTGCTTACTAAATACATCTGAAATAAAGTTTGACTTTGACTTGACACAAAGACTCATACACAACAACAAGACACATCACTCACAAAGTCACACACCAAAACAACTACACCACACACACAACACCCACACACACACACACACACACACACACACACACACACACACACCAAAAACCACGGGGACGGGATAGCCTAGTGGTCAGAACATTGCGCTGGCAATTTGACGACCCGAGTTCGATTCCCGTTGGAGGGGATTTTTCCTCTGGAGTTAACATCAGTGCTGACTCCATTCTCCCCAATAGTCTTTCGGATGAGACTGTAAACCGAGGCCCCGTGTGCGAACGCACGCAGAACATCTTGCGCACACGTAAAATCCTGTTCCGCTTTTCGTAATAGTAGGCCATCGTGTGCCGGTGGGAACAGATGTTAATATTTACACAACTGCATACACACGGGGACTGGCTGAAAAAAAGCACATAAGTGCTTTTCCCATTATCCTCGATATAAATAAATGAATAAATAAATAAATAAATAAATAAATAAATAAATAAATAGATAAATAAATAAATAAATAAAAACCAATGCAGTTAACCAGGATAGGACGGGGAAAAAAATTACAGGAAGGAAATAAATACACACACAATATACATTACCGACTGCAGGCCATGGGAAAACAAAAACAAAAAAGAAAAACAAAAAAAAAAGATTACCACCTCTTGAAGTTTTTTTTTAAAAGAAATCGATAGTAAACAAATAACCAAGAAAACAACCAAAACAAAGAGAAGACTGAATTGCTCCAAAATCTCTTTTATTTTCAATAATACCTGCTTATTGACAATACCAGGTATATTATTCTTTACCTTCAAACATTCAATCAGTACCAATGATAACCTAGCTTAATTAACTGTTTCTGAATACACGATGACAGTTCTGTGTATGTGTGTTTTTTTTATAACGTTTAAAAACTAGATTTTCTTTTCCCTTTTTTATGAAATAGATACAACACCTTGTGTCAGTGGGAAACAGTAATATTTGGTGTTATGCACGAAACATCATTTCTAAGCAGTTGTTTTAGACAAAAAGGCAAAAGTTTAGTGGTTTTGTTTTTAAATTAAGGCAGAGAGTTGTCAAACATCAGCACAAAAAACATTACTAAAATAAAACAAGTGTTCTGAAAACATTTCTGTCTGAAAATCCACCAGATGCTTTAAATAAATGCAAGGAAAAAAATATCCATGTACAAAGAAAACTGATATAAAATATAACAGCAGCAATTTCTGCCAAACCTTTGTTGTTGAAATAAAAACGGAGCCCAAACCCACACTTCTCTTCAGCACATCTCATGTTCAGTTTGTCTATCACAGTTTGCAATAATCAACACATCAACAGCACAGCAACAGCAATCAGCAAGATGACTTCCAAATGGTCAGAGTGACAAGAAAATGGCGGTGACGATATTTGAATTTGATGTAATCATCACAACACGAAATGTGTTTGTTTTTTTTTTTTATTAAACCAGCGTCAAGTTTTCCACGTTCTACTTCTTGTTATTTGAAACATATTCTTGCAGCAAACTTTAACAAGGTAGCCTTTTAAGGATACTGAGTTTTTTTGTTTTTTTTTCTTTTCTTTTCTTTTTTCTTTGTTCATCCACTAGAGCTTTGGGGTTCAGAAATGGTGAAAATTTTTACGTATGCAATCGTTTTCGACATCCATGAAGGTTGCTGTATTCTGGTTTTGAGGAGCACTGTTTCAATTTTTGTTATTAAACTGCCCCCCACGCACGCGCACGCGCACGCGCGCGCGCGTTTGTGTGTGTGTGTGTGTGTGTGTGTGTGTGTGTGTGTGTGTGTGTGTGTGTATACATACATACATACATACATGCATGCATGCATGCATGCATGCATGCATGCATGCATGCATACATACATACATACATACATGCATACATGCATACATGCATACACACATGCATAGTACAGATATAAATACATGCATGCACACACACAAACACTGAAAACTAGGTGATGAGCTTATCATAGATTTTTATTTCTTCAAATCTATACAATCATCAATCAAGGGAAAAATGGGAATAAGAAAAACAAACACAAAAAGTCATCGTTTTCGAATCTGTTATACAATCACTATTATTGTTTACTATATTTTTAATCTGATAACAAAGTGTTTATACTGTATGCTGTAGCTTTGTAAATAGGACCTGTGCTGCCTCAGTTTGCAAATCACAATAGCCTTTGGTTTCCTCATGAGTGGGACTAGAATGATATTCTATAGTTTGATTGTTTCCCCTGTTGTGCTGTTAATGACTTTGTTTCCTATGAACATTTATTACATACTTTTTGTTTTAAATCCTACACAAAAATAAATTGAGCAGATACATCTCATTCGCATTTTATAGCATAATATTTGGCAAACAAGCAAAGCATTGTCAACATTTTTTGAGACAATGTAGAAACGCGCTGTACGGAAAGGGACGAGCTTCGCTTTCTAAGTTAGATAATTCATATCTAACTTAGAAACAACATCAATTTCCGTTGTGAGTAAATTCATTTTTGCACACATTTGCATGTACCTGCCTTTTGTCTTTTTTCTATTTTTTTTCTTATTTTTCAGAAGTATGTCTTAAAAAGTTTTTGATACAGTTTTATTTCAACTTACTTTAACAAAATATGTGTGTACTATTTTTGTATTTCTTTGCCATTGTGTTTATCTATTCATTTGCAATTATTTTACAAATCGTGTACGCTATCAGGAAATGGCAAATACTGATCTCTTCTATCGCAATCAATTTCCGATATTGTCTAGGACAGAATTATCAAGAGATATCCTGCAACACCACGTTTCAGCCGCTTGACTTATTCTCTGCAGGTCTGCTTTCAAGTGACTCCCTTGCCTTGCAACCTGAAACAAAATGAAAAAAGAATGCCAGGACAATTAAAACAAACATTCAAAACTCACATGGGAACTAGAAACCACTTCTGCTAAACACCACAGGTGGTTAAAGTTTAATTAACAACGGAGTGATGTCCCCTGTTTGCTGTGAAAGGTCGGCCATTGTTCTGCTCACTGTCATGGCGGCTTTGGTAACGGTGATGTCTCGCTGGTGAGTGACGTGAGTTGATTAAACACTGCCTCTTTGCGGTAGACACGGATGTGGGGCGTGATGGGGGTTGGGAGTTATCTTTCTTGAACATGTGTTTTGCATTTAGCTAAAGTGGTTGACATTTTACTCAGTCTTTACTTTTTTTTTAATTGTTTTTATTCAACTTGTTAAATGTTAATTCTACATGGCAATGGCGTATTGTTCTTTCTGTATGGACTTCGGTTCTTCTTTATGTTTTTGAAGAATTTATTCATCTTTATTTTTCATTACATCTATTATTTTTTTAGTTGGAAATTTCAGAAGATTTCTTCTGGTTTGGGTTTTTTTTTTAAGTGCTGAATCTCATACAAGGTACAGGAAAATTGCAAATTCACCTCAGCAGCACTTGCCACGAAAAAGGTTTTCAAAATAAAAGTGTAATACGAACCAAAACAGTATAACATTTCAACAAATGCAATGGCACATAGAACAGTTAAAACGAAAAACGCTCTTTATTTGGCGAAATCTAATACTCTTATGCTTATATGAAAATGGAAAAATCAAAGCTGTACAGTATCAAAGAAAGGCAGGAAACAGATCACGATGTTCTCTGTTTGTTTCTGGGCTAGAGCTAATAAAGTTCACTAGTGGAAATATTTTGCACATGTATACATCCTTTATTGGCTACCACGAATGTTGTTGCCTTCCGACTTTGTGTGCTGGGGTTTCTGCAGCCAGCCAAACGCTGACATGAAGCTACAGGTTCTTTAGCGTGCGTATTTGATCTTCTGCATGTGTGTGTGTGTGTGTGTTGTGTGTGTGTGTGTGTGTGTGTGTGTGTGTGTGTGTGTGTGTGTGTGTACACGGAGAAAATAAGGCATCGGCAGGTCTGCATTTGAAATTGACCTAGGAGATCGTAAAAATCCCTATCCTTATTTCAGCAGAAGCCGCCTAAATTCGAACCCTTGACTTCATGGAACAATGGGATTGAAGTCAAATGGTCTTAACAGGAAGGATTTTAAAAACAAACAAAAAAATGTTCAAACAAGAAATGATAGAAATATACACAGAATAGTTATTTCGCCTTGTCGTACTCATTCAATTGGATAACTCATCTTAATCCAACAACCAATACTTCAAACAGCAATACTCTCTGTCTATCATTACGCAGAACATCTTGGACACAAGTTAAATCTTGTTTAGCTTTTCGTAAGAGTAGACCATCACGTGCCGGTGGGAACAGATGTCATTTACAAAACTGCAATCGTACGGGAACTATATGTAAAAAAGGATATGAGTTCTTATTATATCATCTTCGATATAAAATAGTAAGAAAGAAAGAAAGAAAGAAAGAAAGAAAGAAAGAAAGAAAGAAAGAAAGAAAGAAAGAAAGAAAGAAAGAAAGAAATTACATCAAAATACCAAGTTCTTGACTACACTTTCCATACCAGCCATTACAAAAAAAAAGTTACCTGAAAAGTTAGGAGCTGCATTTTCTTACCTGATCCTCTTTCAACATTGCCCCTCTAATGGTAAGACTTGAAAGTGTTTTTCTGCTTTCTAAAGTTGCAATGAAAACCTAAGAAACGTTTATTGTTCCTGTCAATATTTAAGGCTTGTGTAACGGCTGGTACACTGTATACGGTTCACATTCAGCTCGCTGCATTAACTCCCTTCTCTTTGGTCTGCGTCTTTACTTCTATGTTTTTCTTTTCTTTTTTGGCTTTGTTTTCAAATAATACAAGACAAAAATTACACAGAGAGAGAGAAAGAGAAGAGAGAGAGAGAGAGAGAGAGAGGAGAGAGAGAGAGAGAGAGAGAGAGAGAGAGAGAGAGAGAGAGAGAGAGAGAGAGAGAGAGAGAGAGAGAGAGAGAGAGAGAGAGAAGGCAAGGTAAGGCAAGGCAAGGCAAGGCAAGGCAAGGCAAGGCAAAGTATTTTATTCGAGGATAATAGATAAGCACTCGTGTGCTTTTTTACATCCAGTCCCCGCCCTTTTCAGGAATACATCAAGATGAAAAGTTACTAAACAATAAAACTTTACGCAGTACCAAACATCACACACGAATAAGGACACTATACATGATAAGGTAATAAAGATGCACTCGATCAGAAGACAAAAATCAGAACTGACAATAAAAATATTTTGATTATGGAAGAATAGAAAAGTGTTAAAAGGTAAAGAGCAAACAAGAGAACAAGATAAAATAAACAACTGAAAACATCAATCCACCACCATCTGTCAAAAGTTATACATGTGATATAAATCATACATTTGGATAAAAAGGGGGGGGGGGAAATTAAACTAATATCCTTATTGGAGGGGGGGGGAGAGATACTGCCAATAAAAATATATATAAAATGAACAATTATAATGATCGAGAGAGAGAGAGAGAGAGAGAGAGAGAGAGAGAGAGAGAGAGAGAGAGAGAGAGAGAGAGAGAGAGAGAGAGAGAGAGAGAGAGAGAGAGATTGTAACCAATCCTAACCAGCAGAAACAGGAGTGAGTGCAATATGTTCAGAATTCTGGCAGAATTCGAGAAAAGCAGGACTGGTCAGAATGAATCCATCTCGGGAAAACGACAATGCAATAGGATTTTGAGCCCAAAGACTTGTCTTCTAGATATCCGTCTTCTGTTCGGATATTACTTTGATTAGACACACTGCACTGCCCACTTATGTCTCCCTCCCTCCCTCCGTATCACACCCCCTCTCTGTCTCTCTCTGTCTCTGTCTCTCTCTGTCTCTTTCTGTCTCTCTGTCTCAGTCTCTGTCTCTCCCTCTCTCTAGGGGTAGTGAGGGGGGGGGGGGGGGGGGGGGGGGGGGGTTTCTTAGCTTTATTCCCTGATCAAGGCAAGGGCCGGATGAAAAAAAAGTATGTAACACTTACTTTGTAACCTTTTGAAAAATAAAGATTCTTCATTTCTTCTCTCTCTCTCTCTCTCTCTCTCTCTCTCTCTCTCTCTCTCTCTCCTCTCTCTCTCTCTCTCTCTCTCTCTCTCTCTCTCTCTCTCTCTCTCTCTCTCTCTCTCTCTCTCTCTCTCTCTCTCTCTCTCTCTCTCTCTCTCTCTCTCTCTCTCTCTCTCTCTCTCACTCTCTCTCTCTCTCTCTCTCTCTCCCGCACACAGCCCTCGGTTTATTGCCCCATCTGAAGAACTTTTGTGGAGTAGTGCCAACTTACGCTATCTCCCTGCAAAAAAAAAAAGTACCAGTTTTAACAAAAACATTTAGATATGATATCAATTAAGGCCAAAATGTAGGATTTCCCGCCGACAGATACAAAATAAAGTAATCGTCTGATGTGATCTTTATCACAAACACGGCTTTAAAACTCACATTTGCTGCCAATGGGGCCACATTTCATTGCTAAGACATATGGCCGTTGGCTGATTATATCTAAGATAAGAGAAAATCAACTAGATATGACCAAAAAAAAACTAATAGCCTAGATGCAGAGAGAGATAGAGAGGAG
>CM060348.1:19804518-19819518 GCA_030674155.1 Stramonita haemastoma
AAGAATTGCGAAGAAGAAGAAGAAGAAGAAGAGAAGAAGAAGAAGAGAAGAAGAAGAAGAAGAAGAAGAAGAAAAATGTTGAGAATATTAATTTTATGACAGAAATGATTATGTTAATGCTAACAATGACGTCAGCAGTAGTAGTAGTAGTAGTAGCAGTAGTAGTAGTAGTATAGTAGTAGTAGTAGTAGTAGTAGTAGTAGTAGTAGTAGTAGTAGTAGTAGTAGTAGTAGTAGTAGTAGT
Source organism: Stramonita haemastoma (assembly GCA_030674155.1). NCBI lineage: Eukaryota > Metazoa > Mollusca > Gastropoda > Neogastropoda > Muricidae > Stramonita > Stramonita haemastoma. The sequence goes on from CM060348.1 coordinate 19,804,762, forward strand.
AGTATTTAGTAGTATATCACAGCAAATGTCTCTGCGTGAAATTCGGGCTGCTCTCCCCAGGGAGAGCGCGTCGCCACAAGTGCAGCGTCTGCCCATTTTTTCTTCTTTTTTCCTGTCTGCAGCTGTATTTGTTTCCCTATCAGAGTGACTTTTTTCCTACAGAATTTTGCCAGGGACAGTCCTCTTGTTGCTGTTGTTTTTTTGCGTGCGCCAAATAATGATGTGCAATACACGGGACCTCGGTTTATCTCTCTCATCTGAACGACTAGCGCCCAAACACCCACTCATGGTCTAATGGATAGGGGGGGAAAGTTTTGGGCCCAAACGGGATACAAACCACCGCACACCCCGACCTGGACTTGTCGCTTTCTAAACAGGCGCGTTACCTACTAGACCACCGATCCATCCATATTTACACACAGTGAAAATTATAGTTATATCTACACTCTAGACTGGGCACAGGACATCCATTTGGAAGTGTTAACGGCATACGACATAGTTATGTGAGCACTTGGGAGTGTTTGTTGTCAGTTTACGTTTTTTGTAACATGGAGAACGTTGATAAGAGTTCTGTGGGCTTCTAATTTTAAGAATAAGACATGACGAGCCAGGGCAAGGTTGGACAGGGGGGGGGGGGGAGGTTGGAGAAAACAAAATGAGGGGCGCTAGAATGGCAGGACAGGAACGTTCAACGTCATAGTCAATGTGGCAGAAAAAATCAACAAACAAACAAGCGAAAAAAAACATAAATGTTTGAATGACGCATACACGTTTTTGTTTCATTATCCGATGGGACTGCGTTTGTCAGGAAGTCAAACATATCCAATCAATTAATTTTCGGATTTCAGTTAAATTCCTGTGCTAAAAATCAATGATGATGAAAGGCAACATTGTTTAGAATGACTTCGTTCCATATTGATTTACCCTCAGAGTTTTCTAAGTGATTACAACGGTCGAATGTTACGTACCTAGAAATATAGATCAACAATCAATGCTTTATTATTTGTTGTGTTCTTTGTGTGTTTATTCTGATAGCTTCCATTGTAGAAGATGCTTTGTTATACTCAGGAGGCCAGTCTCCAGACCCTCATTGGAAAGACATGTAATGTGACTGGAATTCATCCAGTGGAGTGGAGTGGAGTGGAGTGGAGTGGAGTGGAGTGGAGTGGAGTGGAGTGTGTGTGTGTTTTATTTGAGGATAATAATAATGTGTGTGTGTTAATTAATTAATTAATTAATTAATTAATTAATTAATTTATTTATTTATTTATTTATTTATTTATTTATTTATTTATTTATTTATGTATTCTATTGTGTGTGTGTGTTTGTGTGTGTGCGTTGCTTTATTTGGTTTGTTTCTGGCAGAGCAGACTTGAAATATAAAGTACACACATTTTTGAAGAGAACAATGTGAAAAATCAAGAAAGGAGAACAAGAGGGAAAAGTTAATAATAACTTACATTTCAAAATCATCAACAAAACAAATAAACAGCAACAAACTGAATCAAATAAACAACAACCAAATAAACGGTCAAGAAAACAATAACTAAAAACCTCGTCTGTATGTTGTATGATTCCACGAAAGTCGCTTCGAATTAAAAACTGCTCGTTAAAACTACTTGATATCCCCCGAAGTCGAAATATGGATACCTTCATGGTGGACAGATCCAGTCGTATATGTAAAATTCTAACATTGGTGAAGCTATAAACCTAGCGAAGAAACAGGGAGAAACATACAGTGTAACGTGTCCATTATTTTAAGTTACTAAGAGAGTTAGTTGTTCAAATGTGTTTGTGACGAGCTAGGTGAACAACTTTAGAATGTCAGATACAGCCACCTGTTGAATTGTTCTATGAGACCATAATTATAAGGACTGGTTCCAGAAAAAAAACAACAACTGCGCAGTGTCTGCATACCCCATTTTATTTGCAGATTGCACTCCCCCGTGGGGATGCCGGGGGCCTGCCAGTATAAATAGCAACTATGCCTTCCTGAAGTTCTGTGCTACGAGTTTCCTTTTTTTTCTACATCTTTGTTTCTGCCTTCTTCCTTTCTTTTTCTTCTGTGGCCCCTTTGTCTATTGTCTGCCTTCTCAGTCTTTTCTTCTGCTTTTTTTTTTATCCAGATGATGATAAACAATGAAATAAAAACAAAACAAACAAGCTGGTAAAACAACAGCAGTTCTGTATATAACAATTACTCGCCCTGTTATATTTCACATACCGTTGGAAACATTGAGACATGCATTGAAACATTGAGACAGATGGCAAGACATGGACCACTCTTAAAACAATATTATAGTGAAATTCAACTATCATAAAACTAGACTAGACGTATTTAGTCTAACCACATACGCATCCAGGAATCCAAACTAGCATTTATTCCCGTTTTGTTGCATAAAGCCCATCATCCACTCTATACCCTGTAAAACCCGCCTCTACTTCCTTGGGTGAAAGCCTAGCACCCTGTCCGGGCTCTCAACAAGGACGACGTTTCGTCAAGAAATGAATAGCATCTGGTTACATCGGGTTATTGCATCAATTTTTGTGCCATTGCTCCTCCTTACCACCACGTTTGACATTTCTTTGGGCTCTGCAATCTATCTATCTATCTATCTATCTATCTATCTATCTATCTATCTATCTATCTATCTATCTATCTATCTATCTATCTATCTATCTATCTATTTATCTATATCTATCTATCTATCTATCTATCTATCTATCTATCTATCTATCTATCTATCTATCTATCTATCTATCTATTCATCCCTTAGTCTGACGACCGCGGGGCGAACCCCTGAAGACTTGACAACCAGTTTCCTCCATTCCTCTCTCTGTTCTGCCGTTCTCAAAATTTTGTTGAGTTCTAGGCCTGTCCATTGATTCTGCAATATTGTCTATTAATTCTGTTTTAATTTCTTTCTGTTCCTCTCTGTTGGGACATTTTTGAGATGCTGTGACGAATTATGCTCCCACAAAGCACGTGCCACACACTATAGCAGCTGCACAAACTGTGCAGAGAGGCGCCTGGCGTGGGTCTTGGAGATATCTTGATGCAGGAACAGGTCAGGGACTCCAGCTCACGGAATACGCCAGCCAGAATCTGAACAAGACCAAGCGAAACAGCTTCTCAACGTTGATTTACGTCCATAGTCCAAACCTGTGGATGGTAAAAAAAATATATAAAAAAAGCATCACGCATTCCAAACTTTAAACAGAAAAAACGAGTAATGGCCACCATTGACAATACTTCCAGCTTTTAGCGGTATATCTCTGATAAATATTTGCTGTATTTGCTGTATTGAACTGCGTGAAATCAGTTCAAATGGACATAATTATGGAAAGCACACAAGCTTTGGTTTGTGTATTCACTCCTTCGTGCCTTGATTTACTGTTATGCTAATTTTTTTTCAACATTTCCATAACAATATGTGTTTTTTAATGTACAAAAGCATACTGCTCTTCTCATTCATTATTCTTTCAAGTTTCGGCATGTCTCTCCTCTGCTTCATTACCTACACTAGCTTCCCGTAAAAAAAAACAAAAAAACATTCAACACAAAATTGTCACACAGAGCTTTTAAATATTTGGGCTACATCGCTCGTTTATACTGTTCTATCCTCCTTCAAATTCGTGTTCCACCTGGTTATCTTTGCACCTCTGCTGATACTCATTTTGTTCGTATCCCCAAATTTCAAGGCAAATTGTGTGGTGAGCAATCTTTCTGCTTTCCAGCATCATGCAGCTGAAATTCTCTACCATACTCCCTCAGTGCACAGCACAAAATATTCTTTCAAGTTCACATCGAAATATATCTCCATAAATATTCTAATCCAATGGTTAAAAACTTTCATGAGTTTGTGTCTCTGGAGTGGTGGGGTAGGGGGGTAAGGTGGGTGTGCACATGCATAAATGATGGTTAGCCAGTGAACACACACGCACAAACGTAAAGAGACACACACATACGCGCACACACATAAATGCACACACACATACACACACGCACTTACACACTTACACATACACACACAAACACACACACACACACACACACACACATCAAACGGCTCTCTCTCTCTCTCTCTCTCTCTCTCTCTCTCTCTCTCTCTCTCTCTCTCTCTCTCTCTCTCTCTCTCTCTCTCTCTCTCTCTCTCTCTCTCTCTCTCTCTCTCTCTCTCCGACGCACGCACGCACGCACGCACACACGCGCACACACACACACACACACACAAATACACCCATCCACCCACCCACACCCTCCCTTTCTAACCCCCACTCACACACACCACAACACAACACACACAATACACAGGCCTCTACATATGCATACCAACTTGAAATCACAAGAGCCCATTAATCCCAGTAAGCGTGCCGCCCAGTGGGACATTATAACATCATAAAGAAAATGCAGTTACACAGGACTGGGGGGTCATGTGTCTTGCTTTGCAGTTCCCTGGCTGCGGATGTCTTCCTGGCCTGATGTAAAAACCATGAGGCAGAGAGCTTATGCATGATACATCAGGATAGAAAATGGGCAGCTGGTATGGTAAGTTCTTTACTGTCTCTGTATCTTTCTGTCTCTCTTACTATCTGTCTCTGTCTCTCTCTGTCTCTCTCTTTCTATATCAAGTGTGGACCAAAGAGCCGATTTCACGCCCGCCTTTCCCCACCTTTTGCCCTTTTACAGACCCCAAGGCACCAAGACAATATGGCACTATATGCATACACCCTCTCCTACCATTTTCGATGTGTGTGGCGCCAGACTTGTGGCGACTCCGCAGGCCTGAAGAGCTGAGAAAGCTAATTGCTTGCAAGGAAATTTGCCACAGTGTACCCAGCAAAAACTAAGCATAGCGCACAATAATAATGACAATATACAGCAATATCATGCACCGCAGCGAAGTGCAGGGTCCCCTCCACATGCGCTTACACAAACAAACACACTGACAAACACCAGCGCGCGCGCGCGTGCGCGCACGCATACACAACCCGGGGAGAGCAGCCCAGGGAGAGCAGCCCGAATTGTATGCAGAGAAATCCGTTATGACATAAAGTGATATAAAGTAAAATAAAATAAAACAAAATGAATATGTTATTTACGTTTCAACCAGCAATTCTATGTCGAAACTTAACCAATATATGCCTAAATTTACCTATGGTGATAACAGTTAAGATGATTTTCAGGCTGTAGCAGCGATTTACATCACCTCTATGTTTCGAATCTGTCAATCTCCGACAGTTCTGCATATCAGTCTTGGTGAAAAGAATCAATCAGAGCCGTCCTAACCCCACTTTTGCATGGTAATAGACCCCAAGGCATGAAGAAAGTGTTGTACTGTATGCATACGGCCTCTACTACCATCATTGTTAGGTGTGGCGCCGGATTTGTGCCAACATCACAGCCCCCAAGAGGTAAGAAAGCTAGTTTGTCGAAAGGAAAGCTGGTGCAGTGTGCGCAGCAAAAACGTAGCAGTGCGCACAATAATAATGACAATATACAACAATATGATAAACCACACCGAAGTGCAGGGTTCCCGCCACATGTTCAAACACAAACAAACACGCACACAAACACCAGCGCGCGTGCACGCACGCATACACATCCCTCTACAGAAAAAGGGGCGGTTTTATTCGGTAACGATGTGATCGAAAGAGCCGTTTTCAGCCCCGTCCTACCCCAACTTTTGTACGGTAACAGACCGAACAACAACAACAAGACAGTGTTGTTCTGTATGTATCTTTGATATGTGTGGCGCTGGACTTGTGGCGACAAAGCAGCCCCCAAGAATTTTTTTACGAGTGTAAATGATTATGCTGCATAATGGACGTTTGCTCAACTGTCTGTAGTGTTTTTCACACATTCTATAGTATAGACTGACTGGTGCTTTGTTTAATGAGATGGTCAGTTGGTTGATTGAATGGTAACTTGATTGTTTGGGTTTTCTGTCTGTCTGTCTTTCTTCTGAAAGTTTGTCTAAGACCTTCGGATGAGACTATAAAGAGAAATGGACCATTCCAGCGACGTGGAGAGGGGGGGGGGGAGTTCTGCTGCATGGGTAACAGCTTGCCCTCCATACTTACATACCTAGGCAGAGAGAGAGAGAGAGACAGAGACAGAGACAGAGACAGAGAGACAGAGACAGAGAGACAGAGAGACAGAGAAACAGAGAGATTTGTAAAGAGAGAGAGAGGGGTGGAGGGAGGGAGAGAGAGAGAGACGGAGTGAGAGTGACAGAGAGAGAGAGGGAGGGTGGAGGGAGGGAGAGAGAGAGTGACGAGTGAGTGACACAGAGGGAGAGAGAGAGGAGGGAGGGAGGGAGGGAGAGAGTGACGGAGTGAGAGTGACAGAGACAGAGACAGAAAGACAGAGAGAGAGAGAGAGAGAGAGAGAGAGAGAGAGAGGAGAGAGAGAGAGAGAGAGAGAGAGAGAGAGAGAGAGAGAGAGAGAGAGAGAGAGAGAGAGAGACAGACAGACAGACAGACAGACAGACAGACAGACAGACAGACAGACAGACAGACAGACAGACAGACAGACAGAGGTGCACATGCATCGGAGATCATGTGCACATACCCTACACTTGCAAACACCCAGTCATTCATTAAAAGAACTTTGAACAAAGACCTTGTTCATATTTTTGTTTTTAGTTTTGCTTTTGTTTCATTCGTAGTACTTTTCATCAAGTTTTGAAAGTATTTTCCAGTCATTCTGAATGTTTATTATTATTACTATTTTACTACAGCTGCGAGCCGGCTACCCAACCCTAACTCCAGGGTTTTTTTCGGTTGAAGGGGGAGGTAGGCTTTTCCCAGTGCTCTGACCAGCAGTGACACAATGACCAACCCACTGACATTTGTCCGCTTGTCAATTCTCACACCATCATTCGACATATCTCAGACCACAATGGCGTGTTTCGATCTGCTTTTAAAACACACAAGTTACAAAAAGCTTAATTCCAGCCATTTTATCTTTACAGCCAGAAAACACCCTGAATAAACAAGTGCAATATATAATCTTAAGTTTTGAAGAAGAGGGCGTTGTACAAAGCTTGTATTTTTCTCAAGAAAGTCAGTTGGGTGGTCAAGTGCCAGTGGCGTTTGCTCACCACGATTCCTAACCTTAAAAAAACAAAACAAATCAATTTTGTACAGGGGTGTTTAAAAAAAAACACCACAGGAAAAATGGAGGCAATGTTTGTTACAAAAATACCTTGGTACTCTAAAAACAAACAAAAATTGAAACACTTTGTTCACTCATTCAGATGGACAACTTAGCAACTTTGTCTCATTTAAAAAAGCAAACTTTTTTTAAAAATCAATTTTCTATTGGGGTATTATAAAAACAGCAAAAATGGAAGCAATGTTTGTTACAACAATCTTTGTTGGTACTTTAAAAAACACACACAAAAAAAAATACAACATTACGTTTACTAATTCAGATGGACAAATTTGGAATTATAAGTCACAGTTGTTTTTTTAAAAGACATTTTTATCAATTTTCTATCGGGGTGTTATAAAATACAGGGAAAATGGAAGCACTGTTACAAAAATATCTTGCTGGTACTCTAAAATAAAAAAAAACACGAAAAATTATCTTTACTCATTCAGATGGACAAGGATTTTATCTCACATAATTATATCAAGTCATTTTTTTAATGTTAACAGTTATTCAATTGTATTGCAATTTTACTCATACAACGAAACCACTGATAATACTTGCAATCCAAAAGCAAAAAAAAAACCAACAACAAAAAACATATGAACTAAAATAAATAGCATTCTACAGACAAATGGAGTTTCCAAATCATTTCATGGGAGTAAAATCAATATCTGTCATCCTTCTTTGGCAAAACATGGTTTCTTTCTACCAGAATCGGTAAAACAACAAACATGAAAGGTTAAAGAAAGTGTACTCTTATAAAAATCAAAACATTGCAATTTTAAAGTGACATTTCAATGCTTCCTCTTCATAATTTCAAAACACAATTATAGCAAATTCTTTCAAAAGTCAAATTTTGATTACATCTGCAAATCCAGCAAATGTACAGAGATTTCTTCAAAACCACACACACACAGATTTTGATTTGCCATATCTTGAAAAAAAATTGGCAATAAATAATTTCTTATTCTAAATCCTGCTTTTATCAAAGGACAGTACATGACTAAATTTAATTTTTGTAATGGTATTCGAGTCCACACACACACACACACACACACACACACACACACACACACACACACACACACACACACTATATATATATATATATATATATATATATATATATATTTTTTTTTTTTTTTTTTTTTTTTTTTTTTTTTTAGTGTATCAAAAACCAACAAGCCCCCACCCCCCACCTACACACTTAGGGACTACTACACTACAGCATTTAATGTTTCAGATACATTCAGTTTTCCTAAGCTGTATTGGCGTAAAATCTGTCATCGATCTGCCAGCAGAAAGTCGATACACAGATCTGCCACCAATACACACAAGTCATTTCAATGTGCGGTGGTTCGAATCCCGTTAGGGCCCAAAACTTTTCTCCATCTATTAGACCGTGAGTGGTGGTCTGGGTGCTTGTTTTTTTGGATGAGACGATAAACCCGAGATCACCGTATGTTACACAATTATTTAGTGCAAGTAAAAAGAATTCCCCGGCAAAAAGATGGTTGTCTCTGGCAAAATTTTGTTGCAAAAAGCCACTCTGATATGGAAACAATACAGTTGCAGACATGAAAATGGAAAAAAAAGGGTGGCGCTCCACTTGTGTGGTGACCTTCGGATGAGACTATAAACCAAGACCCTGTATGCAAACGCACGCAGAACATCTTGCGCACACGTTAAATCCTGTTCCACTTTGTGTACGAGTAGGCAATCGTGCACCAGTGGGAGAGATGATACGGTTTACAAAAACTACATACACACGGGGACTGGATGGAAAAAAGCACTTGAGTGCTTATTCCATTATCCTCGATATAAAAGAATAAAATGAATATAAAAAATATAAACTAGCTCTCCTCTGGAGATCAGCCCAAAATTTCACGCAGAGAAAACTGCTAGAACAAAGTGGTAGAAAACAAAAATAAAATTAATTAAAGCCAAGCATAGAACCTGGTCCCTCTTATTACATTTGATGCCATTGCAAAAAAAAAAGGAAAAAGAACTTTCTCCAAAATATACTTCACACACCACTATATAAACTAACAAGACCTCTGCCAATATCAAAGGCTATTGCAGGACTAGATTTTTTCAACTGACATTTCATAACCCAAATTTTGCCAACACTTAAAAAAATAATATTGTGTTTCTTGCATTCAATCTAATTGAAAAAAAAGAGAAAAATTACTATTGTATTTCTAGCATTCAATCTATTTATATAAAAAACCCGAAAAAGTTACTATTGTCTTTCTTGCATTCAATCTAGTAAAAAACCGAAAAACTTACTATTGTGTTTCTTGTATTCAATCTATTAAAAAAAAAAAACACGAAAAAATTACTATTTTATTTCTTGTATTCAATCTATTTCTTAAAAACGAAAAATGTATTGTATTTCTTTTATTCAATTTTTTAAAAATCCGAAAAATTTACTATTGTAATTTTTGCTTTTTTTCAAATAAAAATTGCACTAGTTTATTTCTTGCATTCAATTTTTTTTTTTTTTTAAAACGAAAAAAAATACTATTGTATTTCTTGCATTCAATCTATTTAAGAAAAACAACGAAAATTCACAATAGTATTTCTTGCAATCAATTTATGAAACAAAACAACCGAAAAACTTACTATTGTATTTCTTGCATTCAATCTATTATTTTAAAAAAACGAAAACTTTAGTATTGAATTTCTTGCATACAACCTATTTTTTTTAATAGAACAATTTACTATTATATTTCTTGGATACAATCTCGTAAAAACAAAAAAAAAATATGCTGATGTGTTTCTTACTTTAAATTTCACAGAAAAATGAAAAATAAACTATCACAGTTTTCTTACATTCAATCCAATTTTTAAAATGCACTTTTGCATGTCTTGCATTCAATCTCATAAAAATCGAAGTATTCAATTGTATTTCTTACATCCATTTTCATTAAAAACAAACAAAAACTATAAAATGTATGTATATATTTACATTTTGTTTTAAAACCTGTACTTTTGAATGTCTTGCATTCAACCTCAAAAAAACAAAACAGTTACTATATAAACAAAAATCATCTCTCTCTCTCTCTCTCTCTCTCTCCTCTCTCTCTCTCTCTCTCTCTCTCTCTCTCTCTCTCCTCTCTCTCTCTCTCTCTCTCTCCTCTCTCTCCAAAAAAAAAAATCTAAGATCTAAACATGGATGACCATTCCTAATAAACATTGCTTTACCCTCCTCCTCCTCCCTCACCTAAGAAAAAGACAAACACCACTTCTGTCAAACATTTATGCAAACACTAGATGCACATGTGCATACATATTAATTGCACTCATGTCTATCTCTTACGCACTACCACACTGACAGCACTCCTTTCAATTCTAAAAAAACATTTACAAATTTTCAATTATGCAATCACATTTCTTCAGTTTTCTTTACATAAAATGTATAAGGTCAATTCTACAGCATCTGCAAATACATTTTTGCCTCCTGCATACAATTAAAAAAATCCAACCTCTCTATTCTTGTGATAGTCATAGGACTATGCTATTTTCCTCTGACACTGTGTCTGAATCAATGTATTTAAAAGTTAAAAATCAAACAAAAAAGTTTCTTTTTTTAAACCAACTAAAGACACCAGTGGTCAACCATGCATCAAAAATAGTTATCCAAAAAGTAAGTAGCAAGCATCATATGCATATCCCTAACTGCAGACTAACTGCTTTTTTCCACAAAACACACCACCCACACACACACACCACACACACACACACACACACACACACACACACACACACACACACACACACACACACACACACACACAATTTTTTTCGCTGATGTCCAAATATATCTCAAGAACTGCCACTGGAACACCAGTGATATACCATTCCAGATATGCCTGCAGTACACACACATACTTTAAGGCCAGTGAAGATGGATGAAAAAGTTTCCGAACTGTATGAACGCGGGAATGGATGTAAAAGCTAAAGCAATAGTGCTTATTCCATTAGCCTCAAAACAAAAGAAATGAGAGCACACACGCGCAAGTCTGTCTCTCTCTCGTATGTTCACGGGAACGGATAATAGAATTTGCAAAATCTCGAGCACACTGAGCCCGAATGTAAAAAAGCGCACAGGTGCTTATTCCATTATCGGTAAAAATAACGTTTTGAGAACGTAGGAACAGATGTCAAATGTTGTGCCAAAAAGCATGTACACGGAGACTGGATGGAAAAAAAAACCCCGGCATGAGTGCGTTTTCTGTTATTCCGAAATGGAAAAAAATCACAACACACACACACACACACACACACACACACACACACACACACACACACCACACAGAGTCTTTTCATTCCTACTGACCTAAACACATTCTGCCCCTCCTTTTAAACACCCCTGTCCTATAATGCATCCCTTCGCCCCCCCCCCCCCCCCCCCTCTCCCCCTCCCCCCCCTCTCAATTCCATCACTCCGCCATTCCGATCATAAAATTGTGCATTTTTTTATTATGCATCCCATATTTTTATTTTTAATGTTTTTTTTCATAATCTGCCCCTCCTCCCCCCCAATTTATGATGACTACCTATCCCCTATCGATGACTACCTATCCCCTATCGATTACCTATCCCCTATCGATTACTTATCCCCTATCGATTACCTATCCCCTATCCATGACTACCTATCCCCCTATCCATGTCTACATATCCCCTATCGATGACTACCTATCCCCTATCCATGACTATCCCCTATCCACTACCTATCCCTTATCCATGACTTACCTATCCCCTATCCCAATGACTACTTATCCCCTATCCATCACTACCCATCCCCTATCCATCACTACCTATCAGCATCACACATTCAGTCCTCATACTTATTCCCACAGACCTAAACATCCTAACCACCACCACCACCTTCCTAACATCTCTTTTCTTAAAATTCTAACCTCCAATCTTCCCGTTCACCCGCCCCTTTCCCTCCCGGAATGAGGAGGAGGGGGGCTGTCAGTGTAAATAGTATCCCCAACTTCTGGAAATTCTGTGCTAGGAATTCCCTCATCTCTCTCCTTATGTTTCTGCCTTGTTCCTGTCTTCCTGTCATTCTCTTGTCTATTTTCTACTTTGGTCCATTTTTATAACCATTCACAAAAAAGACATGATAGCGAATCTCTCTCACGCCGAAATCATATGCGCTGGGCCTGCCTTGTCAGGCGCTTAACGGCAGCGCTGCTCATTTTGGCTCACATGACAGACAACAGTAGTTGCTGTCTGAGAGTACAACGGACGACGAAAAAGAAAAAGTTCTACAACCACCCCCAATTATACGAGACAAAAATGTTTTGCCATAGTGTCAGCATGACCAAGGAATCTACCTCGTCATTTGTGTCCACATGACGGGCCAGAGTTAGAGTAACTGTAAAGGTTAGTATGTAAAGGGTTAGGGTTAGTGTTAAAGGTTAACATTTGGGCAAGGGTTGTCAGTTCGTTGGCTGATCTGTCTGCATGCATGCATGTGGACACAAGGACAGGTAGACACTATGGTGTGTAGCTTTAGACACAATGGTATAAATTTTTTTATCACCGGATTAAAAATTTAGCAAAGCCAGGGAACCCAGAAGAAGTTTTGATCAAATTATACTAATTACTAGTCCTATCAATATCGACAGTTTTGGTTGGATTTTGGGGTTCAGGGTTTATTTTAAACGAAATTTCCAGTTATAGCAAAGTTATCGAAGACCTTACATTTCTAAAATTTTCTCCATTTTTTAAAAGAAAAGATTATGCCCAAAATAATCCACGAAGAATTTATTTCAAAATGAATACGCCAAAATTGAACCGCGTAAAAACTATCAACTAACCCCCCCCCCACTTTTTCCTATCCCCACTGATCCACACATGTGTATTCTACCCCCTCCTCCCAACACCCCTTTCTCTTAAAATACATCTGCCAAAAGTTACGTCCCCTCTACAACGACCCCCCCACACACACACACACACCACGCACGCACACACACGCACACGCACGCACACACACCACCGACGACACACGCACCACACACAACACGCAGAACACCTTGCACAGTTAACCTGCTCCTCTTTTCGGAAGGGTATGCCATTGTGCAACAGTGCGAACAGATGACAAAATTAAAAAAAAAAAAAAAATACAGAGGGGAGTGGGTGTATAAAAGCACTCGAGCGCTTATTCCATTATCCTCGAAAATAATAACAAGAAATTAGAAAATCTTTACAACGCTCGCGTTTTGTAACGTATGGGAAAATTTGATTCACTTAATGTTTTAAACGGTCCTTTAATTTAACTTGCCTATTTTCTTTATACTGCGTGCATTTCGGAATGATATATCGATGGTAGATCATCCCATAGCCTTGTTCATAATACTGTGAAACATGATCCTATTATCATAACATCCCCCCTCTCTGTCACCCCCGCCCACACACACACACACACACACACACACACACACACACACACACACCACACACACACACACACACAACACACACACACTATTACGTATTATAACTAGCACTACTACTACACTACTACTACTACTACTACTACTACTACTACTACTACTACTACTACTACAATTTCTACAAATCGTTTTTTATGTGCATCCAAAAAAAAACCCACACAAAACAAAGGAAAAACCACAACTACTTCAAAACATCACAAAATGTAATTCCTACAAGGATTGATGGGCCGATGGGCATCAAAAGGTACACAACCACAGGTATGTTTCCAAAAAAAGATCCCACTCATAATTATTTTTTCAATTGAAAAATACGATCACAGATTATCACTAGCCGTACAAGGAATGCTGATAGCGTATTTTTCTCATCATATGAACTCTTGATTCCTTTTTTTTAAATTAGTATTTAAAAAATATATATTTCCGGCTTTACACACAACAATGTAACATGTACGAAAATATTACTAACCATTACATTGAAAGATAATAAACCAAATAAACAGCAAAAGGATGCCACTTATAAAAAATAATGCATTATAAAGTATTTCAAGTCCTGGCTGATGAAGAAATTCGTATCAAAGAACTAGTAATCCTTTTGCCGTCTTTCGATCAGAAAAAAACGAGTATTGTTTTCCACTATTTACTAGTTCAAATCAAAAACGTATCAAAATGCATTATACAGCATTACCAGTCCTACACGCATGAACAAATGGCATTAATTCTGATGTACTTTTAAATCTACTAAATAGAGTATTTTCTTTGAAACAAATCTAATTTTTGTTTTCAACTCGCATCATAGTACTGGTTCTACGCGTCTCAGTGAGACATGTTCAAGCAAGAGTTGCTTTCCTTTAACCAATCCTTTCATTTCAGTCGGGAAAAAAAGCCGAAAACAAAAAAACACCGGGAAAAAAATCCCTCAAGTATCATTCGTGTCTTATTATTATGCAATACAGGTTACGTCAGTCTAGATGTATTGTTTCAGCCTATCGTTTTAATCTGATTCCTTAAGTAAAATTTAAAAAATCCAAAATCCGGAAACAAATAATTCACAGCCCTACATGCACCAAGGGGTATGACAAGAATTAAATCCTGTTCCGCTTTTCATACGAGTAGGCCATTGTGTGC
>CM060348.1:19824518-19834518 GCA_030674155.1 Stramonita haemastoma
TACACTTCCGAAAGGTGGAACGGGGTTTTAACGTGTGCGCAAGATGTTCTGCGTGCATTCGCACACAGGGCCTCGGTTTCGAGTCTCATCCGAATGACTTTGACATTCAGTTCGATTTTTTTGGAACATAACGGGCTAACGTTGGGCTAACGTTAATGGTGGGTAAAAAAAACAAAACAACGGTCGCATATACAAGACTCTCGCCACTGATGAACCTCAGAACTCTAGATCTAGAATGACTCCACCCCCCTCCTCCTCCCCCCTCCCCCCCACACACGCACACAGACGGATGGAAGCCTGGTGATCAGAGTGATGCGCTCATGATCTGCTGACCCAGGTTCGAATCTCCTTCCGAGGATGTTTCCTCTGAAGTTAACATCAGTCCTGACTCCACTCCGCATTAAAGTCTTTTGGATGAGACTATAACCCAGTCCCATGAGCGAACGCACACAGAACATCTTGCGTACACGTTAAAACCCATTCTGCTTTCTGGAAGAGTAGTCCACTATGTGCCAGTGGGAACACTAAATAAAGATCAGTTTTACTTAACTTACACATAACCCCCGTCACCCCCCCCCCCCCCCCCTCTGAAAGAAGTACTAAAGAAAAGAGTAAAGGTAAAGGTGTCCCATAACCTGTGTGGTCGTAGGGGAGTGAGGTGTCAGAGACCTCAGACGGGATAGCTCAGTAGTCAGAGCGCTAGCTTTCCCCAGTCAAGTAATTAAGCAGTATCAAGCCTGGTTGCCAATTGGATGGGTGACAACTTGCACACCTTAGCTACAGTACAGTTCCCCACTTCACACAGCTGAAAATGGATACCTGCTCTCTTTAGGGTCAAGGAAGGTAAAGCAGCGAGGTAGAAGAGATAGGTACTGCCCCTAGAGAAGCTGAGAAAAAAATATAGCAACACTAAAAAAAAACCTATAATTCTACACAAAAAAACAACCATCAGTATTACCTGTAGCTCAGGTCAAAACTGCCAGAACTGGTGATGCTGCAACAGCGAAGTGATGATAGTTTAAATTTCTGTGCCTGCATAGACACGAAGTGGCGTTAGCACTGGTCCAGTGGAGAGTGAAGTGGAGAGAAGAGAGTGAGATGCCTGCGATACGTTGAATGCTCATCTCCTGACGTCACGTGTGGGTGAACACAGTGCAGTCAGTTCAGGTGTCGTGCACGTGCATCATGGAAACGAAGTGTGTAACACACTGATAGGAAAACTTGTTGAACACTACACTTGAAACGTTTACTGCTGTGTCTTCCTTTCTTGTATGCGTGTTTGTATCTATTTGTATTATTTATTTTTCTTCGATTTCGAGGATAATGAATAAAGCACAAGTAAATCATAATCACAATAATGCTTATTGCCTTACCAACCCCGAAAGCCATATCAGGGCTGCACCTCATCCAGTTTCAGTGGTTAAACACCAGTTTGATTCCCGACTTTTGCACGGTAACAGAGCCCACGGCACCACAAAGTCCTCCATTGTATGCATACACACTTTTCTAGCATCTTTGATATGGGTAGGCCATTCTTTTGGTGACACCACTTCCCCTAAAAGGCATGCAGCCTGGCTTGAATATAGCAAGTCTGTGGAATAAAAGTGGGTACAGTGTTTGCTACAATAGTAGTCTTACACATAATGATAATGATGATGATTATATATATATATATATATATATATATATATATATATATATATATATATATATATATATATATATATATCCCTCTGTCTCTGTCTGTCTGTCTGTCTGACTCTGTGTGTGTGGATTTTTAAAAATATTTTTATATTTATTCTTTTAAATCGAGGATAACAGAATAAGCAATCATGTGCTTTCTTTCATCCGGTCCCTGTGTGTATACAGTTTTTGTAAATACTGTCATCTGTTCCACCGGCGTGTGTGTGTGTGTGGGGGGGGTGTGTGTGTGTGTGTGTGTGTGTGTGTGTGTGTGTGTGTGTGTGTGTGTGTGTGTGTGTGTGTGTGTGTGTGTGTGTGTGTGTGTGTGGTGTGTGTGTGTGTGTGTGAAAGAGAGGAGAGAGAGAGAGAGAGAGAGAGAGAGAGAGAGAGAGAGAGAGAGAGAGAGAGAGAGAGAGAGAGAGAGAGAGAGAGAGAGAGAGAGAGAGAGAGAGAGAGTATGTGTGTGTGTGATTATCTGTATGCTTGTCTGTCTATTTGTCTGTGTTTCTGTCTGTCTCTGTTACTTTCTGTCCCTTTCCATGACCAAGAAAGCAAGAAAAAAGACAAGACGAAGGTGACATGGATGAAAAACAACATGGCAGAAACAAAGAGAGGGATATATAAAAAGTTGTCCCTGCTAGAATGTTTTACACAAAAATCCATTCTGATAGGGAAACGAATACAGTTGCAGACAGGAAAAGTAGAAAAAAAAGAATGGTGCTGCTCTTGTGACGAGGCGTTTTCCCCAGGGAGAGTAGCCAGAATTCCATGCATAGAAATCTCTTGACTTGACTTGGTGTAAAGTATAAAATGGAACCCACAAAATGGTAAAATACTATTTCTAGCACAAGAATTTCTAGAATATGGGGATGTTATTTATACTGACAGTAATTGTTCTCTGGCACATCCTTGGGACAAGGCATTGGTGATTATATCAGCAGACTTCTGGCATTTGGAGAAGAAAGCCGAAATAATATGAAAAGGAAATCGGAGAGAGAGTGGGAAATTATAAACTCAAACATTTCATATTCTTACCTCGACTTTCCAATTACTATAAAAGAGATACTGCATGCGTCTCGAAATATGCGCAACAAAAAGGCACCTGGAAAAGATGGCATTACTAAAGAAATAATAAAAGCCAGCCTACCAGACATGATAGAAACTGTTCAAAAATTATTTCAGCTAATTCTTAATTCTGGCACCTATCCTGAATCGTGGAAAAAGGGAATTAGTTTACCCATTTTAAAATCTGGGGACCCAATGGAACCTGGAAATTATCGAGGAATAACACTGAATAATTCCCTTAGCAATCTTTTCTGTCAGATATTGAACAATCGCATATCGAATTATCTTGAAGACAACAGACTTGTTCACACGAACAAGCAGGCTTCCGAAAATCATATAGGACTTTTCCTAACCAATTTGTTCACTTGTGTCTATAAGCTTAGTATGCTTCCATGGCAATAAACGATGTTCTGTTCTGTTCTGTTCTGTTCTGTTCTGTTCGCGCGCACGCACACACGCACGCACGCACGCACGCACGCACGCACAAATACACACACAAACATATATATTTATTTATTCTTTTATATCGAGGATAACAGAATAAGCAATCATGTGTTTTTTTCATCCGGTCCCCGTGTGTATGCAGTTTTGTAAGTATTGTCATCTGTTCCCACCGGCACACGATGGCCTACTCTTACGAAAAGCGGAACAGGATTTAACGTGTGCGCAAGATGTTCTGCGTGCGTTCGCACACGGGGCCTCGGTTTAAAGTCTCATCCGAAGGATATATATGTATAAAAATTTTTTTAAAAAAACACACACACATACACATACTCCCTCCCTAAACACACGCACACACACACACACACACACACACACACACACACACACACACACACACCACACACACACACACACACACACACACACACACACACACACACACCACACCATGCCTCTCCAATCCCCTTGAATACCAAATCGAATTCCCTGTAGCAGCATAGGCCTGTCTGTTTCCTTGTGAAACGTACGGGGCTGAATCCAGAACTACACTTGTGCAAAACGCAAGGGTGATTCATCTTGCTTTGCATCTCCTTTTTCCTTTCATGAAAACCTCTGCAGGGTTGTATTGTGGCCCACCATCCTATAGCAGAGAAACTGGATAATGTCTTGAAGTGTTCGTTCGTTCTTTAGATTTTACGTCTTTTCACTATTAGTGATATTAGACGAAGGGAGACAGGGAGAAAAGAAGAAAAGCAGATACTTGTGTGTGACTAAAAGTTTGTGTTTTGTTTATTTATAATGCGTATGAATATGACTGTGTGTGTGGTGTGTGTGTGTGTGTGTGTGTGTGTGTGTGTGTGTGTGTGTGTGTGTGTGTGTGTGTGTGTGTGTGTGTGTGTGTGTGTGTGTGAATGTGTGTGTGTGTGTTAGTGTATGTGTGTGTGTGTGTGCACATGTGTGAATGTGTGTGTGTGTGTGTGAGCACGTGTGTGAATCTGTGTGTAGATGCCTCTGCTAGCTTTTGAATGTTCAGTATTTTGTTTCTGTTTTTTTGTGTGTATTTGTGAGTTAGCCGACCTCTTGTGTGTGTGTGTGTGTGTGTGTGTGTGTGTGTGTGTGTGTGTGTGTGTGTGTGTGTGTGTGTGTGTGTTGTGTGTGTGTGTGTGTGTGTGTGTGTGTGTGTGTGTGTGTGTGTGTTAGCCTGCTGTGAGTTTTTTGTGTGTGAGTTAGCCTGCTTGAGTGCTTTTATGTGTGTGTGAGTTAGCCTGTCTGTCTAGTCTATATGTGTATGTGTATATGCCGACCCAACCCAACTGTATTCACTGCTGTAATCGTCGTGGGAGCTCCTTGCAATACCACCAGGATTCATTATTTTTTGGCTTTGCTGCGTTCTATATGGTTTCCCGTTTCTCTTCCAAACCACTGATAACAGTAATGTTGGCAATGTAAGATGCTGGCGCTCTGCCTGCTTTCCTTCTGCTCACACATAAACCACACACACATACACGCGCGCGCGCGCACACACACACACACACACAAAACACACACACAGTATTGCACAGTTTCTGCATCCCTTAAACCTCTTTTGTTCTCTTAGAAAAGAGTGTCTAATTTTATGCATTTATTCGACATAGTTTCTCAAAAGAAATTGTGTAGTAAGTTTGATTTCAGTCACACCGTGATCAAAATTAATATGGCTTTGGTCTTGTTTTCCCACAACTTAAAAAAAAAATCAACCACTCACAATCAAGCTTGATGATTATTTTGGTGCTGACACTCGTGATTCAACGCACATACAACATTAGCAGCTAACGGTTCTGCATGAAATATAGAATGTCAAGTTTAAACTATACATATTCCCATTTTACACCAGTTTTCGGCCCAGTCTTTTAGCCAACACCACACACGGGTCTAAGTGTTTGACATTCTGAAGCTCTAGCCCAATTACCTAAACCGTTCCCTAAACGGTCTGGGCTTTCAAGGGATATAGCTCTGTGGGTCTTGATGAAAGGTGCAGACGGCAATAGCATCCATTAGTGGACATCAGACAATTGAGTAGGATGGAAGGGCACAGTATACAGAGAATGCTGTCTGAGGCAATTTACCCCCAAAAATGTTAGAATCTATGTGGCAGAGCCCAGATTCTTCTTTTCTGTCTTCTGGAGATGGCTCTTGACAACGCAGAAATTGCCGAGAGGGGAAAACGTTGTATTAACTAACGCACTGTGTAGGTTAATGATTGTGAAAGCGTCACATCGTATGGTGGAGAGGCAGTTAATTGACTTTTAATACCGTTTTACGCTTTGCAGAAGAAGAAGAAGAAGAAGAAGAAGAAGAAGAAGAAGAAGAAGAGAAGAAGAAGAAGAAGAAGAAGAAGAAGAAGAAGAAGAAGAAGAAGAAGAAGACGATGATGATGATGATGATGATGATGATGATGATGATGATGATGATGATGATGATGATGATGATGATGATGATGATCCGACGACGACGACGGCGACGGCGACGGCGACGACGACAATGATGATGATGATCGACGACGACAACGTCGACGACGACAATGACGACAGCGACGACAACGATGACGACGACGACGGCGGCGGCGACGACGACAACGACGACGACGATGGGTGATGATGATGATGATGATGATGATGATGATGATGATGATGATGATGATGATGATGATGATGATGATGATGATGATGATGATGATGATGATGATGATGATGATGATGATGTATAGCCAAGTAATTTAAAAGTTGTGCTCGTGATCTGATAGCATTGGTTTGACCCATCACCCTGGCACCCTGTTCCTTGAGAAACATTTTCTGATGGATGCATCAGTGCTGACTCAGCTTCCCCGAAAATATTTTGGATGAGACTATACACTAAATGTCCTTTTGCAAACGTACGCAGAACGTCCTGTAAAACCGTAAAATCCCAATTCGCCTTTCGGTGAAGTTCGTGAGTGTATGTTGTTGGGAATGGATTAAAAAATAATAATGATAACTTACAAACTGCATGCACATCTGTCTTGGATTTAGACATTATCTTCCATGTCGGAATGCAATCATCTTAATTGCAGGTAAACAGTCGCATACATATCAGTTATCTACTCTTTATTCTTTTATTTTGAGGGTAATAGAACAAGCACTCATGTGCTCTTTTACACCCATTCCCCGTGTGTATGCATTTTTATCATTGTTTTCCTCCGTTTTCACTGGAATAAAATGACCTAATCTTGTGAAAAGCGATCCGGGTTTTAACGTGTGCGCAAGATGTTCCCTGTGCATTTAAACACAAACCCTTGGCTTATAGTCTCATTTTAAGGACTTTGGGGAGGAGTGGAGTCAGCACAGATGTTAATTCCAGAGGAAAAATCCACATGAATGAGATTCAAACCCAGGTAAGCAGATCACGAGCGCATCGGGGGTACGGATAGCCTAGTGGTCAGAACATTGCGCTGGCAATTTGACGACCCGGGTTCGAGTCCGGTCGAGAAGATTGTTTCTCCTGGAGTTAACATCAGTGCTGACTCCAATCTCCCCAAAAGTCCTTCGGATGAAACTTTAAACTGAGGCCCCGTGTGCGAACGCACGCAGAACATCTTGCGCACATGTTAAATCCTGTTCCTCTTTTCGTAAGAGTAGGCCATCGTGTGCTGGTGGGAACAGATGACATTTACAAAACTGCATACACACGGGGCTGGATGTAAAAGAAAAAGCACAAGAGTGCTTATTCCATTATTATCGATATAAAAGAATACATCAAATCAAATCAAATCGCTTAACCGCCAAGCTATCCTACTTACCCATCCCCCTTTTTACACTATTAGTGAACCTTGGAGCTCCAGCCGAGAAGCAACGCATGTTCAGTGACTATGAATTTGTTCATTAACAGTTTTCAACCATGGTGTCGCCAATAGTCTATCTTAAAAAAAACACAATAACAACGAAAACAACAACAATTATAACGACAAAACTAATGTACACTGAACATATAAGTGACTTTGCCATTAAGCCATGCCAGTTTTTTTGTTTTTTTTCTACACAGCTACTAATCCAACCTTTATGTCTTGTGAAAATGCAAGCTACAGTCTTTCTGTCACTGAGTGGGGACTAGCAGAGCCATGCAACAGTCTTTGATACCACGTCTGGTTCTGAAGTGTGAAAAGACCTGGGATTTTCCTTGTGGCCAATCCCTACCCTTTCTGTTCCAGGGTGTCGAACAACTGCTGTTCTATTCCTCGTTTCTGACGCCTGGCTATTGTCAGTAGTATGAATGCACGTAGGGAAGAGGCATAGAATGGGGGTGATTACTTTTGGTTGAAACATGTGGTTTGGCATGTTTCGTGGTTATATATTAATTTTTCACAGCTTGAAAGACATGGCATTTTAAAGGCACGTCCACTGTGCCGGATAGTTTGTCTTCTGTGTTAGTGTCAAGTTGTCATTTCTTTCGGTACAGATTTATATGTATATATATATATATATATCTATATCTATATCTATATCTATATCTCTCTCTCTCTCTCTTCTCTCTCTCTCTCTCTCTCTCTCTCTATATATATATATATATATTATATTATATATATATATATATATATATATGGGGGGGGGGGGGGGTACATCACTTCCATAATGACAAGCATGTTTTTTCCTCATGCAGATGAGTAGTATTTCAAGATCGAATACTTTTGTAGAAAAGATCTGAAGAAAAAAAATTCTGGCCACAAGTGAACACACACTAATTCATGCCAGTTGATTGGAGAATACCTCTTCTTTATGTTCACGACACAAATTATCTAAACACATCAACATCATGTTGTCACAGAATTCCAGGAATAATCCAAAGATTTTTTTAAAAAACATAACAGAACACTATGTGACAGATGCGATACTGAAGAGAGAGGGCAACGTGAAAAATGTCTTAAGACAACGTGTCCAATCTGTCTGATGCAGGAGTTCCAGCAACTGTTGTTCCTACCCCCCTGCTTTTTCTCTCTGAAACAGAGATGTCTGCGTCTGTCAGTGGCATGTGTTCCCAAGGGAAAGAGGCAAGCAGGCAGAGAGGAGTAGATGGTGATGGTGGTGGTGGTGGTGGTGGTGGTGGTGGTGGTATGGGGGGGGTCTGACTAGTTGCTGCTTGCTATGGTTTTTTTTGGGTATGTTGAGCAGCAAAAACAAAAACTAAGGAAGAAGAATTACATATCCACCACAGTATGTGAGGCTACCTTACAGATAGACAGTCAGACATACAGACAAACATAAATACATACATTGACCATACGTATGTGACGCTCCACCACGAAATGAGTCGCTTAGCACATAACCCACTTTTCCGCTAGGAGCCATTAAAGGCAGGTGGGGGCGAGGTTCTCAATTTTGAGATTTTGATGGATTATAAAACTATAGCACTTATTCTACCTTGCAATAAAACATCAAGGCATAATTTTGTCTCCTTTTATCTTTAAACGTATTTTGAAAATAACCACACCACCTACCAGGATGCTAAACTTGTCAATTTCTCATGTTGTCATTTACTGCAGTCTATCATTTCAATTTCTAATAAGTTTTGATAGAACTGTTCGATTTCCAATATGTTGGTTTTTTTTTTGGTTTTTTTTTGCATCGTATAGCCATTTCATTGTAAAGTAATAACATTTCAATAACTTATTGTTGATCGCTTGTGCAATATGACTCCTTATATGGTGGAGCATCACCCCCCCCCCCCCCCCCCCCACACATACACACACAACACACAACATCACACAATACATATATATATATTTGATCTTGCCGTGACTTCAGTATCAACCTTCTCGGCGACGACAGCACGGTCAGACAGTGAGAATGCTGCCTCTTAAAACAGGCTGCTTAAATACTACATTTTACTGATACAGGTAAAAAGATTGTTCGACCCCCCCCCCCCCCCCCCCCCCTCCCCCAAAGATACAGAACGTTGCACAATTCGCAGGTGTGGATCTAAATTTAGATCCCCGACGCTGCAATTGGCAGTTCCGATCGCATGGGAAGTAATCTCATTACAGCCCCGTCACATCTCTCTCTCTCTCTCTCCTCTCTCTCTCTCTCTCTCTCTCTCTCTCTCTCTCTCTCTCTCTCTCTCTCTCTCTCTCTCTCTCCTCTCTCTCTCTCTCTCTCTCTCTTTCTATATATATATATATATATTATAATCAACAGACAGACAGACAGACAGAGAGGGAGACAGAGAGAGAGACAGAGACAGAAACAGAGACAGAGAGAGAAAGCAGCAACAAAACAGCCAAACACACATGCCTATTCATTGTTTCAGTTCCAATGTTGTAAGTTTTATTGTTGTAGAAAAGAGATGAATTGCAATGGCTTATTATCACTGTGCAACATGTTCAGTGCAAGTAGATATCTGTCAGTTATGGAAGGCTATAGAGTTGCTCTCTAGGCTCTAGAGTGCAAATGCTGGGTGAGTAGGTATGGAGGGTAAGCTGTTACCCATGTAGCAGACCCCCGTTTCCACGTCGCTTAAGACGGCAATCGCGAATATGCATGCTTCCACTGCCATCGCGGGAGCCGCCAGAATGTCGCCATATACAGCCATGTTTAGTGGAAGAGTTGGAACTCCTCTTTATGTAGTTAGTTCTTTCACTTGCTCGTTCTCTGATTCACTATTTAGCTTCATCATTCTACAAAAAAGTACTCTTTAACTAGCTTGATATTTCATTTCTTCATTTCTTACCCTAGAATCGGGCCAACATATTGAGAGCAGTATCCATTAAATTTTCCTGACCCTAAGGAGGGCAGCTACCCAT
>CM060348.1:19839518-19849518 GCA_030674155.1 Stramonita haemastoma
AAACACTGTACCCGTTGACTTTTATCGTGCTTCGATATTGCTAAGGTGAAGAATCTGACGCCATTTTCGACACTGACAGTCATGAGATGCAGAGAGTCAGGTCACGACTTGGCTTATAAAACAATCACAAAACATCAAACAGACCTTACAGTTGGCTGCTTTCCACGGAAAAAAAAAGGTCCAGTAATCCTATTGATAGCTTTTCAGGTAATTTTTCTGCTCGTCCAGGACATGAAAATTATCCAAACATCGGATTCCTCACCGGGAACGTTCGTACATTCCCGATCGGGAATGTTCGGGTGATGTTTTGGCATTCTCTGCTGTTCTTTTATCCTGTGTAAGCTGTATGTTTTTATTGGAAAAAATAGACTGTCATTTTGTGTATGCAGAGTTGGATACCCCCCCCCCCCCCCCCCCCCCCCGGGCATATCACAGACAAAGCACTATACATACAGGTGTAGAGCTGGAACTGACAAAAGGGAAGACATTTTCATTAGAAAGAAAAACTCATCATCCTGAAAAGTCAAGTGAGGAAGAAAGAGAGAGATTTTTTGTTTTGTTTTGTTTTGTTTTTTGTTTGTTTGTTTCTTTGTTTTTGTTTTTTATTTGAGAGAGAGAGAGACAGACAGACAGACAGACAGACAGACAGACAGACAGACAGACAGAAAGACAGACAGACAGACAGCGGCTAGCCATACAGCCATACAGAGAGATAGATAGATAGATAGATAGATAGATAGATAGATAGATAGATAGATAGATAGATAGATAGATAGATAGAGAGAGAGAAGAGATAGAGAGATAGAGAGATAGAGAGATAGATAGAGAGATAGAGAGATAGAGAGAGAGATAGAGAGAGAGAGAAAGAGAGAGAGAAAGAGACAGATACAGAAAGACAGAGAGACAGTGGCAGACAGAAGACAGACAGACAGACAGACAGACAGACAGACAGACAGACAGACAGACAGACAGACAGACAGACAGACAGAGAATAAAAATGCTAACAACACAGCTGACTATTTTCGTTTTAATTGAAATAAATGTTGACAAACATATTTTTATTAGTACAAAAACAAGGACAGATGATTCTAAGAGAGTGGAGCAATGACAAAGTATTTTGAAGGAGAGAAGCAATGACAAATCATTTCAAGGGAGAAAAACAAGAACAGATTATTTCAAGGGGGAAAATCCATAACAAATTATTTTAAGGGGGAGAAGCCATCACAAATCGTTTCAAGGGAGTCTATCTCTGACAAATCGTTTTAAAGGGAGAGAAGCAAGGACAAATCATTTTAAAGGAAAGCAACAAGGACAGATCATTTTAAGTGTTGCTCGAAATCTTGAACTCAGTAGGAGATAAGTGAAGAAGTTGATCAGAGCATTGGCACAGGATCCTGTTTGCACAAAAATCTGATAATACACTGATAATGAATTGTGATACTTTCCATACACATGGAACCCAGAAACATACTGACCTAAAAAACTGCCACCAATGACGGAGAGAAGATACACAGAATAGACCATGCAGAGAACCAGTAACATCACAGTCAGTCTGTTATTTGCTTCACTCGTTTCTTCACTTGTCTTTCCCGTCAATTGTGACCGCTTGATAGACGTGCGACGTAGCCATGTGATTGTCGTGCAACTGCAGATCACTACGATGAAGAAAAGCAGAGGCTGGAAAATCCTTACAAAATATCTATAAACAAGTTGTGGATAGTTATTTTCACGGAACCAGCTGATGGTGACCATGTAAGCAATGCTGCGGTTGGTTGAAGGGTCCACTGTCCATGCCACGGTGTCCTTGATGAGTAAGAGAAAGCAGGCGAGGAATGGAATCAGGTAGGACAGGACAATGGCTATGACCATGGACCTGCATGAAACAGTTAATTGGTAAGGGCAGGATATATACATATATATATATATATATATATATATATATATATATATATATATATATATATATATATATATATTATTTCTGTACACAAGTGTGGTGATAGCATACACTGCATAGAATTTCATTTCTCTGTGTCTGTATGTGTCTGTATGTCTGTCTCTGTCTATGCGTCTGTGTGTCATATATATATATATATATATATATATATATATATATATATATATATATATATATATATATATATATATATATATATATATATATATATATGAAAGCAAATCGAAACATTCAAACCAAACTTCACAAAAACATGTGTATAAGTTTTTCTTTGTTTTGCTTTTCTAGACATACTGCAAACAGATTCCATTACATATCTAGATGCCCCATAAAACAAACTGAGGAGCTTTTTGGCTCCCAAACCAGATGAACACGTTTACCAGCTATCCATCTTTAACCCAGATCTCCAACAAATACATTGTATCATTTAAATGCAACTTTTCTACAATTTGCTCTCACTTGCAAAAAACAAATTCAGTATCATATCATGCATATGGAAAGAGCTTGTGTTCACCATTACCAGTAGTTATTTCACATAATTATGTTTTCATTATCACGAATCATTATTGCCACTTTTCTATAGCCTACATAAAACAAATATGTAGAGGGACAGTGGTTCACCTTTTCTACAACTTTGTTCAATATTAGCTTACTCACATACTTGACTATTGATTAGAACACATGATTTCATATTGGTATAAAATACTTTTATCCATTTACAAACTCGGTGCACAAACTCGGTGCCTTATGTACTTAAAACCTGAAATCCAAAAAAACAGTCAAATGAGTTTTAAAAATCAACGTTAAAAATCCAGTTACTTGATTACTTTTTTTTTCTAAATAAGTGATTGAATTATAAAAGGTTTGGTAAAAGAGCACCATTCCTCTGTGGTTGTAGGGAGGTAGGCATCAGAGATCTCAGGTTTTCTAGGCGCCAGCATATTGAGAGCGGCACCCATCTCCTCTCATTCGTTGCTTTACCTTTCCTGACCCTAAAGAGGGCAGGCACCCATTTAAGCTGGGTGAGCTAGGGGACTGTTTTGAAGCAATAGGTGCCAAAACGGTAACTCATCTACTCGGTAACCACGCTCAGTGACTGCTTAACTTTGACTTGGGGAAAGCGAATACTCTTATTACTGTGTTATCTCCCACCTCAAAATGCCAGAAAAATGTAATGTTGTCACCAGTATATTTATCAAGCTTTATATCAAGCCAGTTTGATCTTTATTCTTAAGTGTAGGTAACACATTATTCAAACAGTTAACGATGCATGATTATCCAAATTCATATACTGCATTTAATAAAGAGACTGGTCTCAAGATCTTTACCAAGTTGTTTGGTTTGTTTTCTTCAGGTTTGCATATTGTACGGATGAGACTATAAACCGAGGCCCCGTGTGCGAACGCTCGCAGAACATCTTGCGCACACGTTAAAACCCCGTTCCGCCTTACGGAAGAACAGGCCATCGTGTGCCGGTAGGAGCGGATGACAAAATATAATTTATTATAAAAAAACAGCATGCACACAGGTGTGGTGTTTAGACACTATCCCTGAGGGGAAAAAAAATAATGGGTAGGCGATGCACTTGTGGCGACGCGCTCTCCCCGGGAAGAGCAGCCCGAATTTCACGCAGAGAAATCTGCTGTGACATAAAGTGGATAAAATAAATAAATAATATAAATAAATAATATAAATAAATAAATAAATAAATAAATAAATAAATAAATAAATAAGATTTCTTGCCTTTAAAAAGAAGCTAGTCTCCTTTATAAATGCAGCATTTAAAATTCTTACTACAAAAATACCTATTTTACCCCCAAATCACTTAACCTCTTAGCAGTTAAGCCATATGTACCAGAACTTTTGTTTTTTTTCATATTTTAATTCCAGAAGTGCCTCTTCTAACCTGATTCCTGATTCTAAATCATTTTGCTTTTCAACATCTACTTGTAGAACACGGATTGCCAGGGCATTTTCCTGACAATGCTAAATGTTACAGTATTACATAACTGTTCATCCAATTGTTTGCTTCTTGAAAATATTGTTCTCAGTCTATAAAACACTTATTTCATCTAAGTCATGCTCCAATAAGAGCAAAACAGAATATCATAAACAACAAACAAACAAAATATAGCAATATATTTCTTGAAACCTACTTGTAAGTTAACATTCTCCTTGCTTTGAATGGGAAGACGACAAACAGACATCGTTCTAAACTCATCACTGCAATGAGGCATCCAGAAATGAGTCCACAAGCAAAATAGAGTTTGCCGGTTACTGCATTTGTGATAACATTAACAATATTGAACAAAATATTGTCAGTTATGTAACAATTATCATTGGCGGTATCTGGAAAGCCAGGTTGAAGAAGTCAATGACAGCCAGCCAGAAGAGGAGAAGGTTGATCCTGTCTGACAGACCTTGCTGTGGAACAGACAATGAAGTTTAACCATTAACATAATACTGTTATTTTAAACAGACAATAGGTACAGGTGAAGGTGACCCAAAGCCTATGTTGTCATAGGGAAGCAACGTATCAGAAACTTTAGCTTCTCGAGTGCCAGGGTGTTGTGGGTGGCGCCCATCTCCTCTCCCTCGCTGCTTTATATAACTTTCTGACCCTAAAGAGGGCAGCTACCCATTGACAGCTGAGTAAAATCGGGACTGTACTTACGCGAAGTCGTGCAATTGGTCAGCGATCCACTGTGTAACTCTGCTTGATGCTGTTACACATGACTTAGAGAAAAGAAGGTCAAGGGCTCTGACCACGAAGCTATTCGGTCACAAAGTAGCTAGGGCAGCTCAAAAAGCCAACAAAAAAATGCCATACCTTGTTTTCCATTTTCCAAACAGTTGATAGAATTTTCTTGTCACAACAACCAGCTAGGTTCCATCAAGAACTCATCCAGAGTTAAGACAGATGTTGGTTAAAGTAAGGTAGCTCAATCTTCCCAGGCACCACCCAGACTAGCACAAGGCAAAAATACAAACAATTTCAATGCATCACCAATTTAACCCAATGATGATGATTATGACCCTGCTGATCACTAAGGCGGGGCTCTCACCCCTTTGGCTTTTTTAACTCTCAGATTTAAACTGTGCAATTACTTACATAATAAATATGGTTGAAAGCCTACTAAATGAGCCATACAGTGACTCTCAAACCTATCAGGGGTCTAAGGTAACGCACCTGCCTTGAAAGTCAAGTCTAGGTCGGGGTGTGCAATGGTTTGTAGTCCCATTTGGCCAAAGCAATTTTCCATCCATTAGACCATGAGTGGTGGTCTGGGTGCTATCTTTTGAAAGAGACGATTAACAGAGGCCCCGTGTACAATGCATCATCATTTAAGCACACATAAAAGGAACCCACAGCAACAAGGAGGTTCCTCTAGAAAATTGTATGGAAAAAGGTCGCTCTGATAGGAAGACAAATACAGTTGCAGACAGAAAAAAAGGAAAACAAATAATGGGTATGCGCATGCACTTGTGGTGATGCGTCTCCCCAGGTGACATCGGCCCGATTTCATGTGGAAAAATCTGTTGTACATAAAGTGGTATAAAGTAAAATGAATAAAATAGCATTCTGTCAGACTACAAACGTGTAATCTATATACCTTTTAAAACATGGTTTAAAGCCAACTCAACTCTTCTTCCTTGCCAAAGATCCCTGGCCAACCATAAGGGTCAACCCGGACAGACACCAGATGTAATATATTATAATTATAATTATAATAATAATAATAATTACATAATACAAATAATAATAATATATATGAATAAAATAATAATTAATAATAATAATAATAATAATAATAATAATACATGGAATTTGTATAGCGCTATTTTGTAAAACAAATGAAAGCGCTTTCATTCGACCTACAAACGACAATCAACAACTATTTACAGTTTTAACAAATTCAAATATACCAACCAACACAACACGCACGCACCTGCACGCAGCACGCCGCGCGACACACACCTTAAAACGTTAAGCACTTTGGCAGGTGGATTGAAGGCAGGACAGGTAAGAGATGGAAAAGCGGAAGAGAAATGTACTATGAATTATTTAGCAACATAAAAGAACCCACGGCAACAAGGGGGTTGCCCTGGCAAAATCTATAGAAAAAATAAGTTGCTCTGATAGGGAAGCAAATACAGTTGGAGACAGAAAAAAAGTACATTTCTCCTTCCGCTTCCATCTCTTACTGTCCTGCCTTCAACATCACCTGCCAAAGTGCTTAACGTTTTAAGGTGTTTAGCACGACCGGCGTGCATGCCAATGTACCAATAAATACAAACAAAAGGCAATAAAAACACATTTACAAACTTGATAAGAACTTTATATCAATGAATTATAGAATATTGATAACTCCACTCATATCTACATGAAAGTTCAGATTACCTTCAAAAGTTAAAAATGTTGTCTGAATACGGTGCATCCACACAATCAAGGCCTAGGAATTTCCGACAGTGCGTTTTCAGGTATTGAATTTGATTTTAAGAATTCAGCCTAGGATAAAACCACAATCCAGAAAAAAATAGCTTCTGTGACTGACAGAATTGTGCATTTTCCAACTTGGATGACAGGGTTGTTGAATTGTTCTCTAAGTTTGGTACTAAAATAGCTACATATAATCTTTGTGGTTGACAACATGATCTATTATCCTCAAAATATTCCCTCACATGGTTCATATAAACCTGATGCAATCCCTGAACAATCACAAAAAGTACTGCCTGTAGAGTAGGTGACGGCTGTTTCAGATATACGAGAGTGAAGGTTTGTAGAGACATTTGAGAGGTCATGGACCACTATATGCCTTCAGCACCTGGGCTTTATCACAGTTCTTGATTAAACTTTTGATGCTGGGGGCAACAACAAAGTGAGAGGCTGTATGATCAGTGTTTTATCACAGTTCTTGATTAAACCATTAATACTGGGGGCAACAACAAAGAGCGAAGCTGTATGATCAGTGGCTTTGTCCCAGTTCTTGGTTACAATTTTGATGCTGGGGGCAACAACAAAGTGAGAGGCTGCATGATCAGTGGCTTTATCACAGTTCTTCATTAAATCTTTGGTGCTGGGGGAAACACCAAAGTGAGAGGTTGTTTGATCAGTGGCGTTCCCACTCATGGAATTCCACTTTACAGCTTAATCTGTAGCGATCGGCTATGACTCTATGACTAGGAGCCTTGACTTGCACAGTCCTTATGTGCTGCAGCCCATGGAGCTAGTTGGCCTTTGGAGAATATCTCCAATGCTGAATATCCTTATGCCCTCTTGGCTGAGAGAGTGGGGATGTACTGTGGGCAAGGCACCTCCTCTATAATCAAATTTGTGCCCAGTTTCTGAGTCTGCAGCTGCCTCTTCTGCTGTATTGGAGGTCATCCTCGAATATGGCGTACAAACAAAACATGGACCTCTAGTATAGCTGTAGGTGTGGCGTTAGAGGTGAGGGAAGGAGAAGAGTAAGACATGTGAAGGCTTAGCACACCAGAGGTAATGAGACATGCCTGTATGGGTTTCTTTTCTGCTTGATGCACAGATTTGAAATACACTGTTTTGTATCTGCATCAAGTCAGTTCTGTTTGCAGCCTACTTCACATAACAATCGTACATTTATGTGTCGACAATGGTGTGGTAGCCCTATGTATCAGTACAGCATATCTTATGATTGGAGATAACCCAAACAAATATTCCAACCCCAAGTGGAATGGGTTCTGCCAGGTTTTGTTCTGTGCCCACAACATACCCCATTGGTCTGAAGCATCTCATGATTACTGGAACATTATTTTGCCAGAAAGTAGTGCTAAGAGAAAACGTCTGATTACGGAAATATTTACCAGGCAGAAGTTCGAGATAAATTATCTGATCATGGGAATGCCTGTCAGGCAATTGTTCCTAGATAAAACATCTAACTACAGGATTATTTGCCAGGGAGCAGTTCTGATATAAGCTGTTTGAGTACGGGAACATCTGCCAGGCAATGGTTCACAAACAAATCATCTGATTACGGGAACATTTGCCAGGCAGTAGTTCCTAGTTTCAGGGTCAGAGTGCTAGAGATTAAACTGATATACAACAAAAGAGCAGTAGTAGACTACTTGCTGTACTTGCTTTCCAGAACCTAAACCTAAATATCACAGGAAAAGCGATTAAAATACAACAGCTTTGGTTTCTTTGATATGCCCAGAAAGGAACAGGACTCTTGTGAAACTGAGGAGGGAGGAATGATCAACAGCAGGGAAAGGAAACTGTGATGACAATGTTTCACCCTGGTGTTGTTGACAGAAGCAAACGTGTCAAGACTCCTTGAGAAAGAACAAAAGGATGAAAAGAAAGAACACCTTAAGGTATGGGTACATCCAATATCCCAAAGACGCTAGATTAAGGAAAACAGCACCTATTGTAACATAATTGAACAGGATTCAAACTAAGCTCACGTGACTTGCTGGAGTTAAGTGGAGAGAATAAGGTAAGATCTTTCAAAATGACTACACTATTGAGAACATGATACAAACATAAAAGCCTTTAACACAATTAGAAATTGTACAATCTCCTTGAACTAAAAACCAAATATCATGTTCTAAACATCATATATACATCATATTAGAACAAAAGTCATGGAGTAAGTTGAAAGAATCTGTTCAATTCAAGGAACAATGTCTAAAGAATGGTCTGACTAGTTCCCTTATTTCATGTTACATGTCTCCCTCTAAAATACAGTCTAGTGTTATAACCGCAAGAAGAGTAAATGCATTGTATTTTAGAATGAAATTAAATGCATTCATCATAAAATTTTGTAAAAATGTCAAATGTCTATGCGGAGATCATATTACAAATACTCATATCATATTTGAGTGCCCAATTGTAAAGCCCTTCTTACCTGTATTTTTCGAGCAGTCTGAAAAAAGTATTTGAAAATTCAAAGTTAGCCTTTGCCATTGCTAGATGTTTATTGCACAGTCCACTTGAATATTTGTTGTAGTTACATTATTGATGTCTAATGTTCACACTTTGTTAAATTTAAACTTTTCTCATGTCTAAGATTTTTTTTTTTTTAAATAAGTATTATTACCTTTTCATGTACAAAAACATCCACCCGCACGCTAATTCTTCAGTCTTTTCTTCTCCCACTCCTTCCACTCCCTTCTTCAACTTCTTTACTTTCCACTTTCATCGTCTAATATCACTGAGTGTGAACAGACGTTAAATTGAAGACAACAACATCATATAACATAATACCAACATCCACTAGCACTGACCAGAAAACTGAACAGTTTTTAATTACCTACAAAGTGTCAGAGACAGATTACACAAAAGGGAGCCATGAATCATAATGAGTGACCTCAATGCAAACGCTAGTTAAAGTGAGGACAGAGAAAGTGAAAATTGTCCATACAGACTGGGAAAAAGAAACCAAAAGGTGATAGGATGGTATTCTTGTGGTAGACAAGATTGAAATGCACAAAATCACTCTTCAAGCAGCCTGTCAGAAGAGGATGCAATATAGATATCACCTGGAGATAGAATGAGAAAACTACTAGCATGCATAATGATTTAAAAGAAGCTGAAGTTAGCAGCTCTTATTTCAAAAACCTTGCCAGGCACAGTCTTTGACACCATCCACATATTACTGACAGCAAAAGTAATATAAACAGCTGTAGAAATTGTCAAACTATATCCTCCCGTAAGTTCGATCCTGAAAAGCTTGAGGATCCGGTCCCTGGCTCTTGTTTTCAAGTTGAAAAACGCAACTGTTTTTCACAGTCGCTAGAGACGTAAGAATATGACAATTTTCTAGAAAAAAGAAAAAAATATATAATAAAGATATACACTGAAGCAACTGAAGAAAACTAGAAGTAGAGAAATGAAACAAAAGAGACCATAATTATTTATAAGTTGCAAGCAAGATATGCAAATTGGCCCCATGAAAAACAACAGCATAGCTTGACAAGGAGGTCAACGAGAAGAATACCTGTGATTTAAGACATCAGTCAAGAGCGAGAGTGGAAGATCCGAGAAAGACTGGCTGGAACATAAAT
>CM060348.1:19852018-19872018 GCA_030674155.1 Stramonita haemastoma
AGAGAGAGAGAGAGAGAGAGAGAGAGAGAGAGAGAGAGAGAGAGAGAGAGAGAGAGAGAGAGAGAGGAGAGAGAGTGCACATGCAGTCACAACCAAGAAAGCGTGCGTATGTGCATGTGCGTGTGCTTGCTGGCATACACATGTGTACGTGCTTGTGCAGATGCACGCATATGTTTTAGTACGTCTGAAACAGAGAGTGAAGGATCTAGGAAAATATGAAAGATAGAGGTGTGTGTGTGTGTGTGTGTGTGTGTGTGTGTGTGTGTGTGTGTGTGTGTGTGTGTGTGTGTGTGTGTGTGTGTGTGTGTGTGTGTGTGCCTTGCCTGTCTGTCTGTCTGTTTGTCTGTCTGTCTGTCTTTTCTTGTGTGGTTCTTTTGATGTTTGGCTATTTAGGTTGCTTGGTTGGTGCTGCCCATACAAAGCTGAGGAGTATAAGAGAGTATTGTAGTAACCTTTGTCGTATCTGTATTGTTGACATACTCATTTATATGATTTATTCGCTTTAAAGTACAAATTACATTATGTTCATATAACAATCTTAAACAAGGTTTTCTTTATAATGAAGCTACTGTTCTTTTTTTCATGCTGAAGAAATTCTTTGCTCACAAGGGAATCGCTTGATGATTTTTGTTTGGGCTGTTTGTTTCTCTTAGTTTTTTTTATTATTATTTTTTATCATTATTAATGTACTTAAACAGAACGCACTTTTTTTCGAATTAAATAAGCTTAGAGAATATTGTGATTGGATTTTTTTGCTTTTTGTTAAGCACACACTTGCATCAGTCCAACACAACCGTATTGTTTACCAAAATATTACGCTAAACATCCAAACACTTTGAAGTTTGAACAACTCTTTTCCTTAACCAAATAGGAAGTCTCTGGTCAATGTTTTAAAATAATTGATATTATTAGAAATAGCATGGAAACTGTGTGTGTTTGATATGTGTAAAAACATTTTTTTTTCCTATGTATATGTTCAATATCAGTTATATGGTGCAATGATGTTTCCTATGATTTTGCTTAT
Source organism: Stramonita haemastoma (assembly GCA_030674155.1). Lineage (NCBI taxonomy): Eukaryota > Metazoa > Mollusca > Gastropoda > Neogastropoda > Muricidae > Stramonita > Stramonita haemastoma. The sequence continues at coordinate 19,853,043 of CM060348.1, forward strand.
TGCGTTATGTAAAATCCTCCATATCCCTAAATGGATGATAGCAAATGGACAGAATTTGAACTTTTGAAATATGTTTCCCTCTTGCAGATCTCTTAATGCTGAATGTTGCAGCAGCTGCTGGAAAACAGGGCACGACAAAAACAATGACATGAATCAATTTGTGTCAAAGCCTGTGAATTTATAGGTAAAATAAAAAAACTAAAAGGACAAATTACAAATAATCTCAAAAGAGCAGGCAGAAAACCAATCCATTTTTAGAAAGTGGAAAAGAAACGTAAGCATCCATTACTGGCACTAGCTTAAATGTAAAGTGTATTTATTTGTTTATTAATTATGGATTTTTTTAATTTTTTGATTGATTGATTGATTGATTGATGATTGATTGATTGATTATTGATGTATTTATTCATTTATTTATTTATTTTCTATCTATTTTTTTTCATTCCTTTATTTATTAGCTTATTCTGTTATATCAAGGATAATGGTTATCGAGGATATAGTAACGCTTAGTATGGTCCACCATTTTATAATGACTGTAAACCATGGACACAAAGAAAATGCGATAAGGAACAACTGAAGCAGATGAAATATATCCTTTAGAAGGCTGTTAGGGTCAGTTTGTCATGTAGAAATAACACAAAAAGCTTACTACACGAAATGGGAACAACAAAATCTTATAGACCACTGGCTCTTCTCTTTCGCAGCATCACCGAATCATAGGACATTAAGATACCTAAAACTCAGCTGGACCAGTGAAAACATAATCAAATGGAAAAAGAGAATCGATGTGGTTGTCCTTGGGTGATGTGGATAGACTCGTACCTGTTGATGAAGACAATTAAGAGAGATTGTGAGGTCTCCAAGACCTTTGCATAGTTAAGCTTATAGTAAAACCATGCAAGTAGTAATGGTTAAAACACGAAGACAAAACATATCTTGAATAGATACGTGTATCAATGGCCGCACTATTTGCAAGGGTCATGCCAGGATAGATTCTGTATTTCAGCAGAACCAAATAAATTAGGCTTTAAAAAGCATAAGAAATTAAAACAAAAGCAACCAAAACAGAACACCAGCCGCATGGTGTAATGGTTAGCCCGTTAAGAACGGATTGAAAGGTTGCAGGATTCAATCTCATGAAAGTCATAGGCATTTACTTTACTCTGGCTGTCACCAGTCCAGTGAGAATTTGCTATGATTTCATTGGGGAAGCTGGGACTACACTGGCGATCTTCATCTACTTTACAAATGTTGTTTTGAGAGATTGCTCAAATCGCCTGACATTACATAATTCCTATCCCTATTGACAATCACGCAATGATAGAAATTACCTCTGATCCGGTAACCCTTGTTGCTCTGGTTTTGTGGTTGACCCCAGTTTTGGTTTCTGCATAGGCGTCTGTGCTGTGGTGAGTTTGGGTTAAGTTCAAGTGACAGGTGTGTTGGTCTCCCTCCAGTTTGAGCATATCACTTGTGGTACTCTGACTTTGGGACTAAACTATTTTTTGTCATCATTATGGGGTTTCAGTAAGTGGTATCCTTTTATATTAGCTCAGAACAGGCCACCACTGAAAACCATCAAAGTGAACCAGCTGGTGACCCCATTACAGCCAGACTTGATAGGCTCCCTGTTGACAGCTGACCCTGAGGACGTGACATGACAAATAAGAGTGAGGCTGGGACAGTGAGATTGAAATGAGTGGCTGTCCCTTTCTGTTGTAGTTGATGCAAACAAAATCTAAAGGCTGATTCATAACCGATTTGCTGTCCCTTCTTTTGGTAACTGTTGTGTACTTCAGTCTTCTATAAATAAAGGAATGAATACATAAATAAATAAAACATAAAAACATGCTGCCAAGCATGTTTTTGACTATACTAGAACAACTAAGCCAAGAACTATCTACCAAACCCGCCACCTTGGCGCAGTGGTTCGTGCCTTGAATTTCAGACTGGAAGGTTGCGGGTTCGAGTCCATTAGAGACATAGTGATTTTTCTGACTCCGGCCAGCTCCTACCCAGAGTGAGTGTGCTGTGGGCTCAGTTGGGAGACTGGGACCACACAGTCGAGCTTCATCCACTTTACCGATGGAATTTGAGAGTGTTGCTCTAATTACCTGTCCAACACTGCATGTGTTTGTATCTCTCGGGCCCCAGTTGACACACCGGGATATATTATGGGAATATTATGACAATAAGCGTAGAGTCAAGTCAAGTAGGCTTCCTGTTGTCATCTGACCCTGGGCGTAGAGTCAAACCCTGTCAAGTAGTCTCAAAGTGGATGCACTTCCACAGCAGCAGCATTACATCATCCCCATCACCACTGATCATCATGCAATAATAAAAAATTGCCTCTGATTCGATGGCTCCCATTGTACTGCTCTCTTGGTGACTTCAGATTTGGTTTCCTCATACACTTCTGCGCCTGTGGTGTTCACAGAGAGACAGTTGTTGGAGGGTCATTGTAGTGGTCGCCACCTCAGGTGGGTGAAGCACTCAGTATGACTCCGCGACTGAGCTAATACTGTTCTTAGTAGGGGGCTTAGTAGGTGGTGTCCTGCGATGTTAGATCTGAACAGGCACCACTGAACACCACCAAAGTGACTCAGCAGAAGTGCAGGGCCCCTCTGGTTGGTGGCCCCATGGTGGCCTAATATTAATGTGCCCCCTTGTAGACTGCCAATCCCGGGGATGAGACACAACGAATCTGGGTATGGATGTGGCAGGGAGATTCGAAATGAGTGGCGTGGGAACAGCAGTATGGGGACATCACAATAGACAAGGCAGAAAAAAACACACAGAATTATCTACTTACAAGAGATGTTGATATCAATGGTGTCTGACCTAATTTTTCAAGCATGCCACAGAGGTGGCTGGGCTCCCTTCAGATGTAATGATCCTCCTCTGATGCATGTTTGAAATCACTGTGTGACTGCAGCTGATAGCATAGTTATCTACCATGTGATAATGATTCTTTAGTTTGGTCAGAGGTGTTGCTATCTTTGGTTTGTGTTCTGTGTTCAGTCATGCCTGAATTGTTTTCGGTATGTCCCATAGGGAAGAACTAGTGACCTGTCATTACGGCATAATTCTATATTTGTTTAGAAATATATGTGCTCTGCCTGACATTCCTTTTTTCTAGAGAACATTGCAAGAACTACCTTCTTATTGCTGAAGGTGCTTTTTCAGTTTGCGAAATACTGTATTTATTATTTCATCTCAAAACTGGCACCCTAGACTACTACACATGTTACCATGGTAGGCGAATTGCTGTTTTGGTTCTGCAAATTTGTTATTGATGTTTTCAGTAATAGGGCCAGTAGGTGGTGTCTTGCACATGTTAGAACTGGTGCTGCTATATCACTACAGTTATCAAGTATTAGTGCAGTGTCCTTTTGGCTGGTAGCTCCATGGTGGCCTAACTTCAATAATTCTCCATGGATCTCTAGCTCTGTGGATGCTGCACAACAAAGCTAGGTGTGGCTTGGGTGGGGAGAGTAAAGATGGGATGTGTGGGAGCAGTTTTACAGGGATGCAAGATATACTGAGGCAGGCACAAACGAAAACAGGCCATTTCTAAAATGTCATGTAGGATTATTCTCTTCATTTGAATGGGAATGCATTCATCTGGGATTTCACTGTGTTTACCGTTTTTATAACTTCAATTGGATTATTGTAGTACATCGAAATGTTGATGATCTGTTTATCATAAATTGATTCAATATTGAGAAATCGAAATACTCTTCTATGTAAAGATGAAGTTTCCAAGTTAAACCTCTTCTATTATAGAATATTGTTTCAGTTGTTTTTTTTCTACATAACTCTGCAGGCTTGAATAGTAATATATGTTTCCACTGCGTGTCCCAAATGTCGTGCATCAGATAGCCATAGCATTACAATGTATTTGCCATGGTTTCTTAGAAGTATTGATGTATGTTCCTTTTTTATATGTTTTTCTTATATTTATTTAAGGGCAAAAAATGTAGAGGCCAATTTACAGAGAGCCTGTTCCTCAAGAGTTTTTTTTTAAGAGTTAATTCTCATCAATATGTCAGAACTACAGAACTTTTACAGCGCGGACATTTATTGTACAGTGCAAAAATATTTTAACGAAGACAAATATTTGAAACCCTGTTACCCCCAGTTTCAACTGTCACGAGCTTTGATAAGAAAAGGCATTTTTTGAATCATCAAGATATTTACTGTTGGCTCAAGGACCAGACTAATACATTCCCTGGCAATGTCCATATATCTTCATACATATGAAGTGTGGGTAATAACATAAGGCATTGCGTAAGTAACAGAAACATTGCAATAAGAATACAGGTAATGGAGATGAGATGCTTTCATAGAATAATATAAGGCATTGCATAAGTAACAGGAGACATTGCAATATGAATGCAGGTAATGGAGATGAGATGCTTTCATAGAATAATATAAGGCATTGCATAAGTAACAGGAGACATTGCAATATGAATGCAGGTAATGGAGATGAGATGCTTTCATAGAATAATATAAGGCATTGCATAAGTAACAGGAGACATTGCAATATGAATGCAGGTAATGGAGATGAGATGCTTTCATAGAATTCTTGCCATTTCCTATAGGGTTCACACAACTAGCGTCACATGGGTATGGTGTTCAATTAGAATTGCATAAAGGGAAGCAGGAAGACAGGACATCACTGAGTATCTTAGATTGAAAATAGATCTGTGGTCATTGGCCTCATCACAGAGCTTCATGCTGACAAAAGAAAGTGGCCAAAAACATGTTTTTTTTAAATCAAAAATTGCTGGATGCATTTATGGAGATTTCCCTGTGTAAAATTAAAGAATTCAGACCATAAAATATGTCTGTAGAAACAGGTTACTCATACGTGTTATAGATAAAAAGGCTTAAGATTTTGAAATACTGAGTTTGGGCGGCCATATTGGATTGTTTCCATGGCAACAGTGCAGCAAACTGAGTAAATATTTTATTTTTATGCTTTACAAGTGATGCCCTTTCAATATATGGCATAACTTTTAACATGGGCTTATAAACAAAATTTCATCAGTTTCGACCCCAGTGTCCCACCTTAACCTATGTGGCCCTGGAGGAGTAAGGTTTCACAGACCTTAACTTCTCTAATAGCCAGCATACAGAGGGTGGCACCAATTTCCTATCCTTCTAAGCTCTAACTTCCCTGTCTTTAAAGAGAGTAGGGACCAATTTACAGCTGGGTGAACTGAGGGATTACTAAAGCCATGGTACACAAACGATTGTCCATCCAGTTGGTAACCACACTCAATGCTGCTTAACCTTAGCTTGGGAAAAGCAAGTTATCTGACCACTGAGCTAACCCAACTTCAAGTGTAATGACTCCAGATGACTGCAGACCAAATCAATCAGAAAGCCACACAGCCATAATTGTGCCTAGTATGAAAAACAACAACAGCAACAACAACAACAAAAACATAAGGAGAAAGCTCAACCTGCAGAATCGACATCAAAAATGGGTTTTTGTGGTACACTGGATTAGTAAATTACTGCAACCATATTCCCCAATAATGTCGGGGTACACCCACTGCCCACAGTCATTTGGTATTTAACATGGGAAAGCCAACAGTTACAGGTCCATCAGCTTATAGTTAGTCATCTCCAAAGATAACTCTACTACTGGCGGAATTGACAGAATGAATGAACACGTTGAAGAAAAAATAATTCTGACTTATTGTGTGAAGTGGAGGTGAGCAATCTTCTGATTATTGACTGCATCTGTGTGTCCAGAAATGCTGGAATCTGTACAAAGCACTTAAGGCCACACGGAAGGAAGAAAAAGAAGATCTTCAAGGAAGAAGAAGAAAAGAAAGAAGAAGAAGAAGAAGAAGAAGAAGAAGAAAGAAGAAGAAGAAGAAGAAGAAGAAGAAGAAGAAGAAGCAGTAGTAGTAGTAGTAGTAGTAGTAGCAGTAGTAGTAGTAGTAGTAGGAGGAGGAGGAGGAGGAGGAGGAGGAGGAGGAGGAGGAGGAGTAGTAGTGTAGTATAGTAGTAGTAGTAGTAGTAGTAGTAGTATAGTAGTAGTATAGTAGAAGAGAAAAAGAAGAAAAGAGAGAAGAAGAAGAAGAAGAAGAAGAAGAAGAAGAAGAAGAAGAGAAGAAGAAGGAGAAGAAGAAGAGTCATTCGGACGAGAGTGTAAACCGAGGCCCCGTGTGCGAACGCACACAGAACACCTTGCCCACACGTTAAAACCTCTTCCGCCTTTCGGAAGAGCAGGCCATCGTGTGCCGGTAGGAGCGGATGACAAAATTATTATTTAAAAAAAGCATGCACACAGGTGTCATGTTTAGAGACCATCCCCTGAGGAATAAAATAATAATGGGATGGCGCTGCACTTGTGGCGATGCGCTCTCCCGGGGAGAGCAGCCCGAATTTCAGGCAGAGAAATCTGCTGTGACATAAAGTGGTAAAAAGTAAAAATAAAGTAAAATAAATAATGAGAAGAAGATCAAAGTTTTGACCATTCTGCTTTAAAGATAAGTAAGTATGCCTTAGTAATTCTAACAGTTATGCAAATGAATCATCTGTTATCTCTGATCTACAGGTTAAAAATGTATGTAGCTGTGATGTATACTTTGTTGATCGCCCTGTATATTGTGGCAAATCTCTACACAGATATGCAAACACTTCTGTAAACAAACTGTTACACTTTCTCATGCTCTTTCAGAAACTGCTTTCTTACTAAGATGTATATACTTAAGTCGCAAGGATTGTCACTACAGAAGAAAATAATACTGGAATGGATTCTATTCATTCATCTACATTGTTATTGTGAGGATAATGGAATAAGCACCTGAACGCTTGTTTAAATTTAGTCCTAGTGTCATTGTGGTGCTGTAATCTCTGTCATGTGTTTCATTTTATCCCCATTTCCACAACATGATCATGTGGCACAAGGGTTGTTCTGATGTGGTCTCGACCCCGAGTTGTTGCAACTGCTTCTTGCAAGACTTCAATATACTGTTGTTTCAATAACTACTGTTATGGTAGACATGTTCACTTTGGCAAACGTATTGATCTTAGATGTAATTATATCATGTTAAAGAGTACGTGTAAATGTGTTGAGGCTAGTAACAATTCACAGTCTTTTATATTGAATCTGTTTGATGTTCTTCTCTAGAAGTGTATTGTATACTATTGAAAGTTACAAAACATTTTTTGTCTGCATGAAATTTGGGCTAATCTTCCAGGGAAGTGTGTGTCATCCTAAGAGCGGCGCCACCCATTATTTCTTTCTTTTCCTATCTGGATATGTATTTTGTTTTCTATCAGAGTGGCTTCTTGTACATAGTTTTGCCAGGACAGCTCTCTTGTAGCTATGGGTATTTTATGGTGCACTAACTGATTATTGAACACACGACTTGGTTTATCATCTCATCCAAAAGACTACACCCAGACAATGCCTCATGGTCTAGTGGATGTGGGAAAAGTTTAGCGCACAAATGGGCATCAAACCAATACACTTTTAAATCCAGACTCTTCACTTTCAAAGTAGTTTTGCTACCTCTAGAGCACAGCCCAAAGGGTCAATGCTACCCATTATTAATATGTGGCCCTCTACTATATATAGCAACACTATGCTGACAATTGATTTGAAATGTTAACAGCTATGAATCTTCATTTGTCAAAAACAACAAAAAAGAAAAAGAAAAAAGTTGTATATTGTTTTAGAAACAATGCTGAAAACTAGTCAACTGCCTACACAGTGCAGTGAAATGCAATCTTCAAAGAGTGACAAAATGAAAAAAAAAATTATCTTTGCATCGAAACTGATGGTGAGGATGATTCTGTAGCTGTTTTTAAAAGTTGTTTTCCTAATGCAGAAGATCAAAAAGACATGCTTTCATGCTTTAACCCATGGCAGGGGCCGGGCTGGGAGATTAATAGTTTTATAATCTATTTGAATCTCAAAATTAACGGGCTGACCCCACCTGCCGTAAACTACACCTGGTAGAAAAAAGTGGCCAAGTACAATCTGACATAGTTTACAGTGTACTGTCCCATATGTTCATAAATCAGATGACTAATTATTAACCTGTTAAGCAGTTGCGCAGAAACGGCACTGGCATTGAATGTAGTTTCATTGACAAAGATTGATGCAGCCCATACTACCTCTCCATGTCCAATGTGTACAGAAACAGTCTGAGCTAAACCAAGATGTCCTTTGACAAGATCTATTGAAGAATTATAAACGTCCACTGTGGTACACGATCTATCATCAAAGGAAGAATATGAATTGCATGGGAGTAACAATCAGGGAGTTTCAGTTTTACAGGAGCATTTCTCATGTCTGTAAGCTGTGTACTCAAAAGATATATAGGCAATATCACACCACACCGCACGCGCGCGCTTGTGCGCGCACCACACACACACCACATCACACACACACACACACACACACACACACACACACACACACACACACACACACACACACAACACACACTCCTTCCTTTTTTTTCAAAACAAAAACAAAATCTACTTTCACTTTTACCCACTCTCTCTTATTCACGTTTACCCTCTTTCCTCATAATATATATATATATATATATATATATATATATATATATATATATATATATATATATATATATATATATATATATATTCCACCACAGAGAACAAAAGGCCATTCATCAGATACTAGAAGAATCAGGAGACTAGCCATTTGCCAGACAGCCAAGTTTGCTGGTCCCCTCATGTCTTCTGTGTCTGCAGACCTCCTGCCTTTGTAGTGAATGCAGACACACATCACAGTATGCATAGATGACAGAAGAGCTGTTGACTTATTGTAGTATGTTCCTAAGGGACACAAAGGGTTTGTCCTGTTTTGGGGTGAGTATAAACCATGAAGGGGATGGGATAGCCCAGTGGTCAGAACATTGCGCTGGTAATTTGATGACCTAGGTTGGATTCCAGGTCAAGGGGAATTTCCCCCTTCAGTTAAAATAGTGCTGACTCCACCCTCCCCAAAAGGACTTCAATAAGATTATAAACCAAGGCCCTGCAAACGCACGCAAATCATCTTGCGCACACGTTAAATCCTGTTCCGCTTTTCACAAGAGTAGGCCATCATGTGCCAATGAGAACAGATGTCAAGATTTACAAAACTGCATACACACGGGGACTCGATTTTAATAAATGCACACAAGTGCTTATTCCATTATCGTCGATATAAAAGAGTTTGTTTTTTTTAATATGAATATAAAAAGTGTCTGTTTGTTCATTTTTCGGGAAGAATAAAAGATATTAATTCCACCAGCATTCCAGAGAAGATGTGTTTTGGATGATGCATCGAATAAACTGTGCCCTGAACAGATCTATGTAGCTATTTCTTTTAAACTATGATTTTTGCCTTTTTTTCTTAATCTGAGGTAAGTTATCTGCAACCTTTCTTTGGAAAAAACCTGACTGCCAATAGGTGTGTGCACAGTGCGATACTGGTGGTTATGTGACAGGCAAAGAACAATACATACAGATGTAGAGCTGGAGTAAAATAATGGAAGCCTTTTGATGTATGTCTTTGTTAAAACTTGTCTTTTACAAAGGGGAGTGAGGGAGCCACTTGGGAGAGAGATTTGACTGATTTGATTTGATTTATTATTTTATATCGGGATAACAAATAAGCACTATTGTGCATTTTCTTTTTATCCAGTTCCCAGTATTGTATGCAGTTTGAAATGTCACTTTCCAACGACGACAACGATGGCCACTCTACGAAAAGCGGAACAGAATTTAAAGTGTGCGCAAGGTTCAGCGTGCGTTCGCACAGGGGCGGGTTTAAAGTCTCATCGAAGGACTCAAAGGAGAGAGAGAGAGAGAGAGAGAGAGAGAGAGAGAGAGAGAGAGAGAAGAGAGAAAAGAGAGAGAGATGAAGAGAGAGAAGAAAAGAGAGCAGAGAGAGAGAAGTTCAGACATCAGATGATTTATTTAGATAGGTCACAGCCCCTTTTGAAGGGGTAAAAAGCATACAAAAATGCCAGTAAACAGCCATGACTGTCAATTGTTCGATGAAAATATGATTATTTAAAAAGGGGGCGGAACTCGCTCTTCACTTCAGTCCCTGTGCCCAAAGGACGTAGGGGACATATGAGACAACGCAACATAGATCTTTTTCATTTCAATCCGTGTGGCTAGTTAGTTTTGCAGGGTTAGGCGTCCAGTCTTTGATGTCTTCAACCCATGATTTCTTTTGGCCCCAAACTGTTTCTTGCAGGATGGTTTTTGCTAGGTGTTGTTCTTGCTTGATGACCAAACCACATCAGCTTTCTCCTCTTTATTGTGAAGAGCACAAAGGCTCTTTGGGCCCACACGCTTTTGATTTTTCTTTCCATATTATTGGTCTTGTTTCTTTAGTATTATATCTGAGGAGTCTTCTGTGGCACTTGTTCTCGAAAGCTTGGATTACCTTCTCTAACTCGTTACATTGTCATTTCCATGATTCACAGCATATGTAGGATAAATATCAGAGTGATTTGTAAAGGTGGTATTAATGTGCAGAAGCTGATGTTTTGCTTCTGATGATCCTCTCGGAGTCTGACTAGAGCAGATGTGTCATTACTGTTGCAATCGAGCTTTCACTTCATTGTTTGTTATGTCGGCCAACTTAATTTATGATGGACCAAAGTATATTGTAATTCCAAATCGCTGTTTCTATAATGTTTTCTTCATCTCCATCTTTATTTCCGTGATGTTCATTATGACGTCGCTGTTGACCATGATCTTTGATTATCTGTACTGACTCACAAGCCGTATGCGCTCGCTATCGATCTGTTAAAATTCGTCTGTAGGATTTGCCAGTTATTTGTTTCTCTGCCATTAAGGTCAATGCACTCTGCAAATCTAGGTTTCAGAAGGGAGTCTTCCACCAATGGAATGAAGAAGTGTTGAGTGGTTTGCAGTGTCTCTGTCATGATGTTTTCGAGGAAGAGGTTGAAGAGTACAGGTGAGAGAAGGCAGCCCTGGCGAACCCCAACCGTGGTCTTGAAGAACTCGCCCACGTGGTTGTTCATAAAAACTTATTGTGGAAGGCGACTGGAATGCTAAGGTGGGACCTGATGCCTATGACACCTGGGCAGGAACCACATGACGATTTGGACTGGGAGAAACAAATGACAGAGGACAGCGGCTGCTGGAATTTGCAAAGAAGCACAAACTGACTTTGGCTAACACATTCCACCCTCACAAGCCATCCAGAACATCAACCTGGCACTCACCAAATGGTCTGATTCATAATCAAATTGATTACATTCTGTCACCCCAAAATTCAAAGGTGGGACACTGGGGTCCAAACTGATGAAATTTCGTTTACAAGCCCATGTTAAAAGTTATGCCATAAATTGAAAGGACATCACTTGTAAAGCCTAAAAATAAAGATTTACTCACTTTTCTGCACTGTTGCCATGGAAACAATCCAATATGGCCACCAAAACTCAATATTTCAAAATCCTAAGCTTTTTCATCTGTAACAAATATGAGTAACCTGTTTCTACAGACATATTTTATGGTATAAAATCTTTAATTGTACACAGGGAAATCTCCATAAATGCATCCAGCAATTTGTAATTCTAAAAAAAACATGTTTTTGTCCACTTTTGGACATTTTGACTTACTTCCTTTTATTTTAATGTTCCCTTAAAAAATTACATTGGCTTGCCATCTCTTGTTTTCTTCAAAGATCTGTACATTAAAAAAATGCACATTTTTTAACAGTTTGCTCATTTTCAGATGCCAGAAGCTGAGCTAACCTGACCATTGATGGGTATTTCCAATATATTGGCAGAATCAATTCTTTTCTTAAATCTCTGAGAACGGGACATTCTAAAACAACATGCATTTTATCCTGAGTTGCCAGTTTACACAAATTACAAACCAAATTATCACTTTTGTCTTTTACATATCACTTCAAATGTACAGCAATATCTGGTACACCACATCTAAATTTGGATAATGCTTGCTTAACATACCTATTCATTTCTATCCCTGTGTAGCATTCATTGCAAAATCTCGTTTTAAATGTTGTATAACAGGAGAAAATGATCACTGTTATGCATGTGAGCATTCCATTACTGCCATGTGCAGTCAATAAGTCTCTGCTTAAAAGATTTTATGAGTTCGTTAATGTTTTTAACTCCTTGATTGTGCCAGACAAACCCAAAACCATACTGTCACAAATATGTACGTATTTTAGATTCCCAAATATGCTTGGGTTTACAATTAAATTGGTGTAGCATTTTATAAGCTTTAAATGGCAATTGCTAATCCTCCATACCAGTTACCTTAAGCCAATAACGAATGCATTCTACATTCGAATTGATAAAAAGTGGATACATTCCTAGGTGTCCATAGATCATGTCATTAGGAGTGTGCTAGTTTACACCAGGGAATGTCTTCAATGCAAATAAATATAACTTTTCTATTGGCTCAACATTTTCTATTTCCCGGACCTCAACCCCATATTGTATAATAGGTTGTACCTTTGTATCAAAGATTTTCAGGAAGACTTTTTCATAATCATTTTCAAACTTTTCTAAGACACTCAGAATACCCAGAATAGCTTTCTTAGACGTTGAAGCTAAATCTTGGCACATATAATTGAAGCTAAGTTTAGTTATCAAGTGAATTCCAGGATATGTGTATAAATTTACAACAGAAAACTTTGTATTGCCATAGTACCATTTCTCATGAGGGTCAATAATCCACCTTTCCAAAATACCATTATGTTGCTTTTGATCATATTTACCTTCAACTGCAGATCTTTAGTAGCAGTATACAGATTGTTTAGTTGTGTTTGCAATCCCACAGCAGTATCAGATAATAAACAACTTCATCAGCAAAAAGTAGTAAGAATGTGGGTTTTTTTCCAGTCAGAGAAAAATACCCCATGCTTTCCTATATTTACAATATCATGAGCTAGCTTATTACTGAAAAGAGAGAACAATACTGGGCTACAGACATCACCTTGTGTAACACCCACTGTGCAGTATATTTAGTCACTAAATTTTGTACCACATCTGACTATTGCTTTGACTTCTTCTACATACTTTTAATGCAACAAAACAAATTACCTTTTACCCCATTTCCCTTAATAATTGTCACAGTAACTTTCTTGAAATAGAATCGAAGGCTTTCTCAAAATCAAAGAAAAGCAGCGTACATATTTTGGTTATATGCAAATTGTTTTTCTAAAACTGCTAACAGAGTAAAAATATAGTCAACTGGAGAATTATCTTTTTTACAGCCTGCTTGGTGCTCTCCTGTAATGACATTTAATTCTGTCCATTCTTGTAGCATGCTATTTATCATGAAACTGTACATTTTCACTTATGTTAGACAACAAAATCTCTCTATAATTGTTTGTTTCATTAACATCCCCTTTTTGTATAGTGGCAACAAAACAGACTCTGTCTATCAGAGAGATAGATAGAAAGAGAGAGAGACAGAGAGACAGAGAGACAGAGAGACAGACACAGACACAGACACAGACACAGACACACACACACACACACACACACACACACACACACACACACACACACACACACACACACACACACACATGCACACAGAGAACAAAAGACACTGTAAAAACAGCTGACTTGTTTTTCTGTAGATTAAAATCAAAGCTAATGAACACTTCTTTATGTCACCATGAAAAGCAATGACAAACCATGACAAGCAATGACAAATCATTTTTTTTAGAAAGAAACAATGACAATTTTTAAGGGAAGGAAACAAGGACACATTTGTCTAATTGACAAAACAAAGGACAGATCATCGTAAGTGGGACAAACAAGGGCACATTGTTTTAAGGGTTCCTCGAAATCTTGAACTTAGTAGGAGATAAGTGAAGAAGTTGATCACTGTGTTTGCACAAGATCCAGTTTGCACAAAAATCTGGTTATACACAGAAAAGGAATTATGAAACTTTCCATATACACGGAATCCAGAAACATACTGACCTAAAAAGCTGATGCCTATGACTGAGAGAAGATACTCAGCATAGATGATGCAGAGAACCAGTAACATCACAGTCAGTCTGTTATTTGATTCACTTGTCTCTTCACTTGTCTTTCCCGTCAACTGTGATCGCTTGATAGACGTGCGACGTAGCCATGTGATTGTCGTGCAACTGCAGATGACCATAGTGAAGAATAGCAGAGGCTGGAAAATCCTTACAAAGTATCTAAAAACAAGTTGTGGATAGTTATTTTCATGGAACCAGCTGATGGTGACCATGTAAGCAATGCTCTGGTTGGTTAAAGGGTCCACTCTCCATGCCACGGTGTCCTTGATGAGTAAGAGAAAGCAGGCGAGGAAGGGAATCAGGTAGGACAGGACAATGGCTATGACCATGGACCTTCAGAAAACAGTTCATTGTTAAGGGCCATGTATGTTGGGGGGGTTTCTGTACACAAGTGTGGTGTTAGCGCACACTAGTACGCTTTCATTTCTCCCTGTATGTCTGTCTGTCTGTCTGTCTGTCTGTCTGTCTGTCTGTCTGTCTGTCTGTCTCTCTCTCTCTCTCTCTCTCTCTCTCTCTCTCTCTCTCTCTCTCTCTCTCCTCTCTCTCTCTTCTCTCTCTCTCTTTTCATATCTCTCTAATATAAACAAATCAAAACATACATACCAAACTTCACATAAACATTTGCATACGTTTTTTTTTTTCTTTTCTAGCAATAATGCAAGATAAAATATCAATAATAAACGGGACTAGTATGTGTTTTATGTGAACCTATATGTGTCTTGCTTGAGATTTTATCTTAATTCGTATAACAGATGTAGAAGACACTACTGAAATATTATTAGAACTATATAGCAACAGTGAGAGGAGCTTGGAAACAAATGTCAGAACAATACCTTGAACAGTTGGACCTAGCATTTCTTGTTTGGAATCTTGAAACATTTTGGAGATGTATCATAGTGTGATGCCAGTTTGAACTTGTTGAGGGAAGTAGGACGTTAAAAGGGCTTGATAGCAAGATGGTTTCAGTAAAAGTTTTGGACTTTAGCTGAGCATAGTGTGAGGTGGCCAAACCACAAGCAGTGTGCCTTTTTATGGCTATTCTTTTTTTCTGTTTTTTCTTTACTAAGATTTGAAACTACAATACCCCTCCTGGCCCAGTTACCTTTTGTGTAAGATGTACAAATTGCAATGTTGCAGAGACTGGTGTAAGTATAACTTTTGCATAAAAACATTCAGCTTTGTTGCTCTTTGACCAATCTCAAGTGAACAGATTCAAGTGTCTTTATGTTTGCATCTGGTGCTGTGGGCCCCATCTTTCACAGAAATAAAAGTGACTTCATTTGGTCTTCACGTGCTGCACCTACAACCTGTTTTCCTCAGGATTTTAATTAGAAACTAGACACCATCACGCTCCTGGTAAGGGTGGTCTACTTCTCACTCTTGTAATGTTGAACTTTTGCTATCCTTGTGATTGCACAGTAACACTTATCAGAATCCTAATGATTCACTGAAAATAATGACACTAAGGTGTTATCACCCTTTTAACAATATTCCCATGTTAAGGGAGATAACTAATCTTTTTCAATACACCTGCACTGTGTGATTTTGCGTGAAACGTTGCTTATATAGCAGTTTTAGCAGTGTCCTGAACTGGGATTCACCCGGATTTGACAGGATTGAATAATTGCCCCCCCCCCCCCCCTGAATCGTGAACTGGGATTTGCCAGGATTTATACACGTTACTTTTCCATCATGCAGTGACTTCACTGATTGCTACAATATGCCAAAGCTCTATCAGGTCCACATGTAAAAAGCCTATCGTGAGAGTATGGAAGTAATTATAGCTCTTGGTATGTACTTAGGAGCAAACGGTGAGCGAGCATGTGTGCCTGGCCTGATGTCATTAACTAATGCGAAATCTAGGGAAAATTTGTGTTCAGAGAATCTGAATGCAAGAGGGTTAATATGAAATTTCATGTAACAAAGTCAAAGGCAGTTTCAAAATCAACATTAAAAATCCAGGTAATTGATTTTTTTTTAAGCCACGGAACCATAAATAGGTGTAATGTTGTTGTCAATGTATATGTTTCTTATGAAGCCAGTTTAATCTCCATTCATAGATTCATGTTATATATTTTACAGATAGCTATTCATGGTGATCTAATCTTATGTACAATAGTTATACAAAGAGACTGGTATCCAGTTCTTTATTAATATTCTTGGTTTGTTTCCTTTATGTTTGCATATGATAATGCCTTTAAAACAAGTTAATTTTCCATTTTTAAATCCAGCATCTACTACAAAAAACCTATTCTACCCCAAAACAATTATAGCTCTCAGCACTAAAGCTATGATTATATACCAGAACTGTTGTTGTTTTTCATTGTTTTTGATGCCTGAGATGCCTCTTCTAGTTTGATTCCCTATTGTAAATCATTTGCTTTTTCAACATATATTTGTAAAACACGTATTACGAGGTCATTTGCCTAACAATGCTTGATGGTAGAGTGTTACATAACTATTCATCAAATTTCTACTTCTTGCAAAATATCCTTCTGAATTTATACAAGAAATATTTTGTCTATTTATGCTCCAGTGAACCCGCAAAACAGGAACCCCATAAACAAAGAAGAAAAAACAAAAACAAATAAAAGCAAAACAGACTTTCAAGTCTTACTTGTAAGTCAACATTCTCCTTGCTTTGAATGGGAAGACGACAAACAGACATCGTTTGAAACTCATCACTGCAATGAGAGATCCAGAAACGAGTCCACAAACAAAGTAGAGTTTGCCAGTTACAGCGCTTGAGATAACAATAAGAGTATGGAACAAAACGTTGTCAGTTGTGTAACAACTGATCATTGAAGATATCTGGAAAATCAGGTTGAAGAAGTCGATGACAGCCAGCCAAAGAGAGACAGGCTATCCTGTCTGACAGACCTTGCGAGAACAGACAATGCAGTTAATCATTAGCATGTATACTTTTAGTTTCAACAGCCAAAAGGTAAAGGTGAGACCCATAACCTATGTGTGCAATGAGGATAACAAGGATCATGACTAATAGCTTCTTTAGTGTCCAGAATATTGAGGGCAGCACCCATTTCGCCTCCGTCACTGCTTTACCTTCTCTGACATGACCCTGAAGAGGGCAGGTTACCCATTTACAGCTGGACACAATTGAAGACTCTACTAATGCAAAGTCCTACAGATATAGATGGTCACCCATCCAGTTTGTAAATGTACTTGATGCTGATAACATTGGTTGGAGAAAGCAAGGCTCTAGAGATCCACTAAGCTACCAAATCAAATAATAGCTAGAGCAGCGCAAAAAGCAAAAAGAATGTCATACATTTGGTATTTAACAATTCTAAACAGTTTGTATACAGACTTCTTGTTACATTTAATTTTTATTTACTTATTCTTTTATATATCGAGGATAACAGAATAAGCAATCATGTGCTTTTTTTTCATCCGGTCCCCATGTGTATGCAGTTTCTGTAAATATTGTCATCTGTTCCCACCGGCACACGATGGCCTACTCTTACAAAAAGCGGAACAGGATTTAACATGTGTGCAAGATGTTTTGCGTGCGTACGCACACGGGGCCTCGGTTTAAAGTCTCATCCGAAGGACTTTTGGGGAGAGTGGAGTCGGCACTGATGTTAACTCCAGGAGAAGAGTCCATTCACAATTAAGACAGGCTGTTTGTTAAAGTAAGGTAGTTCAGTCTTCCTTGGCACCACCCAGAATAACACAAGGCAGAAATACAAATAAATGTCCAATGCAACTCAACGATGTTGATTATAACCTTGCTGATCACTGAGGCTGTATTGGGGTTCTAAACTCTTAGATCATTTTAAAAGAATTTGATCTAGTGTTAAGTGAATACTGCAGACTTTGTGAGAAAAGAATAAAGAAAAATATTTTCAAATAAAGATAGTGGCTGTGAAAAGAAGGCAGAGGGCTTGTCTTTGCAGATGGTTCCCAGACAAAAAATTTCTGATTATTATTGAGAGAAAAGTAGTGGAGGAAAAAAGTGCATGTACGTACTTCTCAATCATTTTGAAAATCACTTTTCAATGATTCAATATTATAAAATGAAATGAAAATAAATTCTAGGTAATCAGTGGCAGTATTATAGGGAATTTATAGAAAGAACCATGCCTTTGGCCTGACCTGACTTGAGTTTTGGCTCCTGGATGAACCCTCATCAGAGGTCCTGACAGTGATTCAAACTCCTCCTGCTGTGGTACCTTACAGCAAGACACTTTTCAGAATTTAAAAGTGTCCATTGCATTCAAAGGAATACATGATATTCATGTGGCCTTTTGAAGCTGCCCTCAAAAGACAATGATAAAAAGAGAAAGAAAATATGCTTAGAATATATGTTGAAAAAAATTGAATAAGAGAAAATAAGCACCTAGTGAATCTTTGTGCTTTAGGTATGGGGATCCTATTAAAGGATGCAAGGGAGGTCATAAAGTTTGTATCCAGCCATGGTCGGTCTTAGCTGGATAATAACCCACACATTGCAATACACTTTAAGTGCAAGCACAGGCAAGAGGAGTTGGGGAAAAATAAATTGTCTACACTCTGATCTACTAGAGATGCAATTCCCCACTTGACCATAAAGTATTATTGAGGAAAAGGTAGTGGAGGGAAAACAAGTGCAGATACCAGCTTCTCAATCATTTTGAAAATGACTTATCAAAGATTCAATGTAAAAAAAAAATGGAATGAAAATAAATTCTAGGGAATAATGTCTTTCAGTGACAGCAGGATTACAGGATTATTTGCCAGGCAGCAGTTCCCAGATAAATTGTCTGATTATGGGGACATCTGCCAGGCAATGGTTCACAGATAAAACTTGCTATGGCAACATTTAACAGGATGTATTTCCCAGGTCCAGCATAAAGGTGCTAGAGATTAAACTGGCGTGCAACAAAAGAGCAATGACAAACCACTTGTACCAGTTCC
>CM060348.1:19877018-19884518 GCA_030674155.1 Stramonita haemastoma
GTGGGCGTTTGCTAGATGGTGGGCTTATGCTAGGGATTTTACAGTATATATACATATATATATATATATATATATATATATATATATATATATATATATATATATATATATATATGCGTCAGTGTCTGTCTGTCTGTCTTTCTGCCTGTCTGTCTGTACATATATGCGTGTAGTGGTCTTAAGAGCTGCGTTTCTCCACAGCATACTAAAAAAAAAAACACGAGATAAAACCCAAAAAGCTGTATGGATCCATCTCAGTCTATGAACAGTAACATGTACCATAATTATTGTATGAGGGCGCACACGTTCAAACACATAGATGGAGTGCCGTTTGTTGTATGTGTGTGTGTGTGTGTGTGTGTGTGTGTGTGTGGTGTGTGTGTGTGTGTGTGTGTGTGTGTGTGTGTGTGTGTGTGTGTTTGTGTCTGTGTTTGTGTCTGTGTCTGTGTCTCCGCGTGTGTGTGTGCGTGTTTGTGTGTGTGAGTGTGCGTGCATGCGTGTGTGTGTATGTGTTTATGTGTGTCTGTGTGTCTCTGTGTGTGTGTGCGTGTTTGTGTGTGTGTGTGTGTGTTTGTGTGTGTGAGTATGTGTGCGTGCGTGCGTGTGTGACTGTGTGTGTTTGTGTGTGTGACTGTGTGTGCGTGCGTGTGTGTGTTTGTGTGTGTGAATGTGTGTGCGTGCGTGCATGTGTGTGTTTGTCTGTGTGTATGTGCGTGTGTGAGTGTATGTGCGTGCGTGCGAGTGTGTGATATTTTTGTGTGCGTGCGTGCATGTGCGTGCGTATCTGTGTGTGAATGTGTGCGTGCGTGCATGTATGTGTTTGTGTGTGTATGTGTTTTGAGTGTGTGTGCGCGCGTGCGTGCGTGCGAGTGTGATATTTCTGTGTGAGTGTGTGCATGTGCGTGCGTATGTGTGCGTGTATGCGTGTGTGTGTGTGTGTGTGTGTGTGTGTGTGTGTGTGTGTGTGTGTGTGTGTGTGTGTGCAGTCACGCACATATCACAAAATTATGCTTCTGTGCCTGTGGTGAGTTTGGGGTTAAAAGTTCAAGGGACATGTTGTGGTGGTCTCCACCCAGTTTGACCATATCACCTGTCCTACTCTGACTTTGCCACTGAGCGATTTTTGTCATCAGTATGGGGCTTAGTTAGTGGTATCCTGTGTATATCAGCTCAGAACATGCACCACTAAGAGAATCAAAGTGAACAAACTTGTGACCCCATAGTAGCCAGATATCAACGGGCTCCCTGTTGACTTATGGCCCTGAAGATGTGACATAACAAATGTGACGCTCCACCACATAATGAATCGGAGTGCACCAGTAATCAATTTTTAGTTATTGACATGTTTTTAGTGTGCAATATTGTGGCTATCAAATACAAAAAAAACAGATTTAAAATCGGACAATTCTGTGGAAAGTTATTACAAATTGAAATGACAGACTGCAGGATGTGACAAAATGAGAAACGGGCAAGTTTATTTTCGTAACAGGTTGTCAGAATGAGGGCTTGGGTATTTTCAAAACACATTTAAAAGCAAAAGGAATAAAAATGATGCCGTGATATTTCATAATAAGGTAGATAAACTTCTATAGTTTAATAATCAATCAAAATCTCAAAATTAACACTTTGACCCCCACCTGCCTTTAATAGCTCCTAGCGCAAAATTGGGTAATGTGCTATGTGCTAAGCGACTCATTTCATGGTGGAGCGTCACAATATAAGAGTAAGGCTGGGACAGAGAGAAAGTGAAATAAATGACATAGCAGTTTCTGTTGTAGTTGATGCAAACAAAATTGAAAGGCGGCTCCAGAGTCCTATGCTCCTGTCTCTTCTTCTGGTAGCTGTTGTATACTGAAGACTTTGATAAATGAAGGAATTTATTCTTTCTTTTATTCTTTTATATCGAGGATAACAGAATAAGCAATCACCTGCTTTTTTTCATCTGGTCCCCGCGTGTATGCAGTTTTGTAAATATTGTCATCTGTTCCCACCGGCACACGATGGCCTACTCTTACGAAAAGCAGAACAGGATTTACCGTGTGCACAAGATGTTCTGCGTGCCTTCGCACACGGGGCCGGTTTAAAGTCTCATCTGAAGGACTTTTGGGGAGAGTGGAGTCAGCACTGATGTTAACTCCAGGAGAAAAACTTCCTCCACCAGACTCGAACCGGGTGGTCAAATTGCCAGCCCAATGTTCTGACCACTAGGCTATTGTAAATCAAGATACAAATAAGAAACATGCTGACAAGATTTTTTTAAACCACACTATACTATATTATAATATACTTTCTAGCCATGTTGATAGTAATGGTGTCTGACCTAATACAGTAAATGTTCATTGAAGGTATTTCTCTTAGGGTGTGTTGTGAAAACCACTCCATCCTTTCAAAACATGCCACAGGGGGTGGTTTGGTGCAGTTGAGACCTAACAATCCTCCTCTGCAGTATGTTTGAAATCACTGTGTGACTGCAGCTGAGTAACATAATTATCAGCTATGTGATGATTATGCTTTACTTCAGTGAGAGGTGTTGCTATCTTTTGTTTGTGTTCTGTGTTCAGTCATGCCTGAAGTACCTAGGGTTTGTCTCATTAGGAAGAGCTTGTGACCTGCAATTATTGCATAATTCTTCATTTGTTTACAAATATATCTGCTTCTCTATGAGAACATTGTCAAGAACTACCTCCTTATCGCTGAGGGAACTATCAAGTTTGCTAAATACTGTATTTACTATTTCATCTGAAAATTAGCACCTATCCTACTACATATGTTTTCCAGTTGCTAGCATTATCCAGTTTCATTCGGCAAATTTGCAATTGATTTTATCAGTAAGACGGCCAGTGGGTGGTGTCTTGCACATATTGGCTTGGAACCGCTGCTGTTATATCACTACAGTACTAGTGATCAAGTATTTGTGCAGGGTCCTTCTAGATGGTTGCTCCATGGTGACCTCACTTTAATAAACTCTCCATGGATCTCTAGCCCTGAGGATTCTACATGACAAAGCTAGGTATGGTTTGGATTGAGAGAGTAAAATGGGCTGTGTGGGGACAATATGACCAGCATATCAGATAAGACAGGAAGAAAAAAAAAAAAAAAACAGGAAATTTCTAAAATACCATTCAGGATGTTTCTTTGAATTTGAATTGGACTGCATTCATCTAGGAATTGACTGTTTCTTACCCAGTTATTTTTCTATATGATTAATGTAGTAAAAGCAAAAATTGATGCATTGTTGATGATAAATTGACTCAATATAAAGAAATAAACATAATTCTGTAGCTGCTGATGAAGAAGTTTCAAAGTCAAAACCCTTCTCTTATAGATTACTATTTCGGTTGTTTTTTTTGTCACATAACTTTGTAGGCTTAAATAACTATCCTGCTAAACAGACCACGTGTCGCTACTGAATGACCCGTGGTAACAAGGGATCACTGCTTTTCTTTTTTTTTCTTTCTTTCTTCTGTCCACCAAGTTTGGTATTTTGTTTGTTTGTTTGACTTTGCTGCGTGTCCCTGTAGTTCCTTCAGGTTAGGAGGGGCACTTTGAAAAGCTGCTTATGTTTATACTTCTCATACTCATGATTATGTTTATGCTTCTCATACTCATGATTTACTCATGATTTACTCATACTCATATTTAGTTGTTTTTTCATACTCATGATTATATTGATTCTTCTCACACAACCGAGGCTGGACGTGGCAAAGCCTGCGGTGATGATAGCAACTGTGCACAAACTAGATGTATCTTGTCCTGGTCTTGGAGATGTTCTGATGCAGGAACAAGGTTAGGGGACTTCAGCACATGGCATACTGCAGAAACAAGCTGAGAGGGGCCAGGTTTGAATTCCACATTCTGGGGTAGGAATGTTTGACCACAGTGTGTATGGAGCATACAGAAATACCTATACCACTGTGGGCATTGTCCACTTGTGTTGGAAAGCGAGGGGTCTGCTCTGCAAAATAGACAACAGAAGTGTTCAGTAGTTTGCTGGTTTGGGTTATTGTGCTTAAATCCCACTCCTCCACCTTCCATGGGTGTATAAGGGAGGTTGGAAGTTGACGGGGGCAGCAATGACATGAACAGCATGATTTTCCTTGTCTGAAGACCAAGATTCAGGTAAGGACAGTTAGTTATAGAACATGCTGGCGTTCATGTTTACCTGCATCTGAATGTAACGGGGCGGTAATTAGTTACTTCCCATGCGATCAGAACTGCCAATGGCAACGTCGTGTGTCTAAATTTAGAACACACCTGCAAATTGTGGCACATTCTGTTTTGTTGGGGATTGATTGAAAACCTCCGTTGCACATACTTTGCCTATAGCAGTAAAATGTAATATTGATGCAGCTTTTATTTATAGGTCACCTTCTCATTGTCTAACCGTGCTGTTGTTGCCATGATGTTGAACACAGATGCCACAGATCAATCACATGCACTGTGTTAAGCGAAGATCACAGGGATTCAATAAACAATGTTGATACGATTTGTAGCTAGAAGCAGTTCGTTGAAAAGTATTGCTAAAGTAGACTACAGATTTATTGTGTCATAGTAGGGTTAGTCTCCTGCTTTACCTGTGCCATAGTTAAAAAAAAGAATGACTTCTAAACTTCTTATTACATATACACATATGATAACTGTAGTCTTAAACGATGATTATACACTGCGGCACATTCAGAGTTTGCTGAATGAGATATGATTAATAATTTAGGTTGTAGCTCTCTATTTAACAAAAAAAAATCTCAAAAAAACATTTGAATCTTCGTTTGTGTGCTTAGTGGAAATCATCACGTTCATCTTCAGGAAACGGCACACATTAATGCATTTATCATCCTACATCCCAAAAGCGCATACACCTACTGCACTATTTGATGATTTGTAATTGTTGAAATTGCAGCTGTTGCTATTAATGCTGGTGCTACTGCTGTTGTTATGTTGTTGTTGTTTTTTTTTATCTTTCAAATCATGAACACAAATTACTTATTATGTAAACGGCAGCTGTGTTACTCATATGCTGTTATTGACAAAAGCTGCCCTTTTCCCTTTTGCTGTTTTTTGTTGTTGTTTCTACTTCTATAACAGTCTGCTGCTTCCACTTACACCTGTGTCAGTTTCCCCCACTTTCATCTCCTCTCAGCATCTAATTAATCAATCCCAGCCCAGCCAAGATGGGGGCCAGCTGGTGCTAATTATAGCGGGAACTGACCACACTTGCACTATGTAAAAGAAAAGGGCTTACTAAATAGAGCTAAGTAAACTAAGTGATGTTGGATTTGTTTACTGTGCCAACATTGCATGAAGAATTGCTGTCTTTCCATAAGTCTGCTGTAGGGCATTTATTCATAATTAGGCAAAAATAAATAAACTTTTTAAAACAAATAAGTGATACAGTCCTTATTTTCCATATGAACTGTCTCTATTTTTGTCCCTTCTGAACAAACTGTAAAATGTAAAGTATTGGAGAAGAGGAAAGGTAGATTGTAGTGAGGTTACACTTCTATCATGCTGACACAGCACAGTGTTTTAATGATAAAACACAGTTATTTAAATCATCAAAAACTTTGTTGTTGGCGCAGAGACTGGACTGATACGTTCTCTGGCCAGGTCCATATATCCAAATACATCTGAAGCGTGGCAAATAATATAACATATTGTAGAAGTAGCAAAAGACATTGCAATAAGAATGCAGGCAATGGAGATAAGATGCTTTCATAGACCTCTTGGCATATACTATAGGGTTCACATAACTAACGTCACAGGACTATGGTGTTCAGTTAGAATTGTATAAAGGAAAGCAGGAAGACAGGGTAGCACTGGGTATCTTGGATTGAAAATGGGTGGCTGTTTTTGCCATTGACATCACAGAAATTAAAGCTGACGAAAGAAAGTGCCTTTGTCGGAAAAATAAAGGTAAATGTGTCCCTATAAGCTATGTGGCCTTAGTGGAGTGAAGCTTTAGAGACCTTAACTTCTCCAAGGATCATCATATGGAGTCCGTTGGCCCTCTCCTCTCCCTCCAACTCTACTTTCCCTGTCCCTAATGTGGGAAACAACAACAACAAAATTGTAAGAAGTGAAGGTGACCAATCTTCTAATGTTGTCTTCATCTGTGTGTCCCGAAATGCTGGTGGAATATGTACAGAGCAGATAAGGTCACACAGAATCTTAGAAGAAGAAGATTTGCAAAGAAGATTTGCGAAATCAACGAAGAATTGTGAAAGAGAAGAATTACGAAGGAGAGTTGCGAAGAAGAAGAATTGTGAAGGAGAATTGCGAAAAAAAATTGCAAATGAGATGAACGGCAAAAACAATCTGTAAAGGAGAGAAATTGCCAAGAAGAAAAATTACGAAGAAGAATTGTGAAGAAAAAATTGCGAAGGAGAAGAATTGTAACCATTTCTACTGCCATCAAAAGGACCTTCACACATTACCAATGAGATTTGCCATCTTTCTCTATCACTGCTGAGTTCTGCACCCTCCTGTAGCACTTGGCAAAATAGGATGTTGATGGTCTGCTCCTTGTTGGTGTGCACTCAGCTTTACCTTCAAGAACTGTAATCAGTTTTGCTTGCCCGTTTGCATGACATAAATGTTTCAACTTGTACTTAACAATTTCAGCCAACATTTAGTTTTACATTGTGCATTTATGTTAAGTGTATTTGTAAAAGCACTGAGACTTTTATATTAAACCTGTTTCACCTTTTTCTTACAAATGTATTGTGCAGCACTTAAAGCCACAAAACATGAATTTTATCTGCCTAAAAATCGGGCTACTCTTCCCAGGAAGAGTGCATGCTACAAGAGCAGTGCCAACCATTATTTCTTTTCTTTCCTGTCTGCATGTGTATCTGCTTTTTTTTTTTTTACTAGATGTCTCTGCATGTTAAGAATTATTTACTTTCTAGAGGTGTTGATAATATGATTGAATGTCTGACCTAAGAAAATAAATTAATGTACATTAGAACCTTTTTTATGTTGGAGTGTGTTATAAAAAAACACACACACAAAATCTCCATTTCAAACATGCCACAGAGGTGGTTGGGCTCCATTCAGACCTAATGATCCTCCACTGCAGCATGTTTGAAATCACTGTGTGCACACTGCAGCTGAGTAACATAATCATCTACTATGTGATAATTATGCCTAGGTTGTGTGAGTAGCGTCACTAGCTTTGGTTTCTGTTCTGTGTTAATTTAAGTCATGTCTGAATTCTTTTGATATTGTTCCACAGGGAGGAGCTCGTCTTTTGCAATGTAGCATAATACTCTATATGTCCACCAGATTATTGCAGGTTCAAATCCAGCAAGTCATACAGATTTTGTGACAGTATTGCTTAAATCATCTGACTAACACTGCAGGTGTATGCATCTCTGAAGCCCGATCCAGTTCTCTATGACTTTCATTTTTCTAGAGAAATTTGCGAGAACCACCCTTTTTCATTGTTGTGAAAGTGTTAAGTGAGCTAAATGTTGGTGTTGCTAGGCAGAAATGAGTTTATTG
>CM060348.1:19892018-19897018 GCA_030674155.1 Stramonita haemastoma
TCATCCCATTCCCATTGCCTGTACTCTTCTGTCATTGTGTGCTGCTATGCTCAATGCTTCACAGCATATACACATGTAGACATGACCAGAGAACACAGCAGTCTCATCAGCATGCACACAGGTGTCGTGTTTAGACACCATCACTGAGGGACTTTTTTTAATGGGTAGGCGCTGCACTTGTGGCGATGCGCTCTCTCCAGGGAGAGCAGTCCGAATTTCACGCAGAGAAATCTGCTGTGGTATAAAGTGGTATAATTTTTTTTAAAAAGAATTAAATTAAAATCTTGGAGCTGATAGCGATGTCCTTGTCCTTCCAGATACCTTTTAGTGTTATCACTGTAGCTATGTTCTGGGCTATCCTGAAAACACAAGAACTACAGATTTATACTTGAGTCCTTCTTCATTTAGCATGGAATGGTTAAGCTCTGAGAAATAATAATCATTTTCAGGCAGCCGCTAAAACGCGAGCAAGTGTACTAAAGAAGTAGCCCTTCTTAAAAAAACTATGACACAGATTGACAAGTGCAACAGGATATGGGCACACAAAGACGCCAAAATCCTTAGCCTGCAACAGCAGTATGTTAACAAATCTAGCTTCAAATCATATGACAAAATTCGAGTATGAAAACGCTGTGATCTTCAGATGCAGGTAAACATAAAAGCCAGCACTTTCTGTGGCTCACTTTGCCTGCCTGCATCTGGGTCTTCAGACTGTGAAGTCATGATGTTCAGGTCATTGCCCCCTCCCCCACCCCACACCTCCTCCTTCATCTACCTGATTGTTTATATGGAAGGTGAAGGAGTGATTGAAACTCCATGACCTACCCCATCAAACTGCTGCAGGCACATAATGTGCAGTTAGCAGAGCCAAATACTGTCTTTCCAGCACAAGCTGATGATGCCCATAGAAGTTTACATGTTTGTCCATCATATTTAATTGTGGCCTTCACTGCAGCAGAGGAGGGATGTGTTGTTTCGGAACGTGGGCAGAAATTCGATTATAGTGAAGATGCCTTACCCACCGTATATCCCCACTTTCTCGGCCAAGTGGCCATAAGGACAGGTAATGTTGAAGATATTTTTCCAAAGACCAACAAGCCTCCAGGTGGCAGCACAAAAGGACTGTGCAAGTGCAGCCTCCTAGTCAGAGATTCATAGTCAACCATTCAAGACCGAGCTGTAAAGTGAAATTCCATGAGTGGGAAAAAGGCCACTGATCATACAGCCTTTCAATTGTTGTTTCCCCCAGCGTCAATGGTTCAATCAAGAATTGTGATAAAGTCCAAGCACTGAACGCATAAAGGTCTCAGGGTAACACGTCTGCATGCTTGATCCACTCTATGGTCGGACATTCTAGCTCCATGATGTGGAATTAAAGCCTGGCATGCCTCCGCTTCTCGCTCTCTTTTGCCATGTGCTGAACTTTCTGACCCTGTTCCTGCATCAAAACATTTCCCAATACCAGTACATGATACGTCTAGTTTGTGCACCCTCTGTCATGTCTAGCACGTGCTTTCTGAGAACCATGAATAGAGGCATGAGTGTGGCTAGCCTGAACAGAATTATTATCTCAAGTTATCTATCTCAGCAGAAAGAACTGCAGGGGTACACAACCAAATTTAAAACAAACAAGCAACAACAATAAAAACGAACTGAAAGCCAACATAAAACTGAATGGATGAATGCAGTCTAATTCAAATGAACAGAAAATCGTGCGTGGACAAGAAAACATTGCCTCTTTTAGTTTGTATTTCTGTCTCATGATATGTGACATTCCCGTCCTATTGTTTCCACACAGACCATGCCACTCTCCCCGCCAAAGCCACGCCTAGCTTTGTCAAGCAGCATCGTCAGGGCAAGAGGTCATGGAGACTGCATCAATGTTAGGCCACCAAGGGCTACCAGCCAAAGGGACCCTGCACTAATGCTTGATCACTGTGTAGGTGTAGTAGCACCTGTTCCAAGCTAACATGTGCAGGACATCAACTATTGGTCCTCTCTTCTGTGCCATCAAAACCAAAGTAGTAGAACCAAACTGTTCAATATACCAGCCTGGGGTGGTGACTACCACAATGACTTATCAGCAGTCCTTCTATGAACCTCCAACCTGAAAATATTTTGTCATTAGCTCACCCAAAGAACACAATTGTACATAAAATAAAATGGAGATCACTGTAAGATCACAGGGCCGAGACCACTTTATTCAGGATCATTTCTTTGTTATTGTTTGATGATACGTATTTGGGTAAGACGATTGAAAATGCTTTTATGGAAGTGCATTTTGATTTAAGACTTCTTGACATGACTGAACTCTACACATTTGTTCTTAAAACATTCCACTGTCAACAAGGCGTGAGACATACAGACACGTTTACAGTTGGTAAGATAATTTGACCTATGCTCTCAAACTTGTAATTTATAAAGCAAATAAAACTGGAATGTGTGGCCACTGTCTCCAAAGAAAACCACTAACAAACTTGCTCTTGGTAAGAACTGGCAATGAAGAAACTCTTTAGGGATTAAGATTCCACTTCCTTTCTTCTGGTATCCTTGTGCAACAATATTGTGCCAGAGCAGCTGGTTTTTTTCTGTATTGATTTACTATTTTTGACCCCATTATGACCACAGCCAGTATCAATGGCAGGCGTCTATACATTCCATGACAACAGCAGCCCACCACTGGTGCTGACTACATGGGCAGTACTTTTCTGTTACTTATTATTATGCTGTTTTCATACAATGTGTTTAAAACTTAGTAAGGGGGAGATCAGGGACTGTTCCAGACCACTACACACGGATGGTACAGAGGGAAATGGAGAAGGCATCTGGCCTGTGATAGCAATGCTCTTCACACTTACCAGTGAACATAATGGCGTCTGCTTTAGAGCAAATGTCTTATCTGATTAATTAGAAGAGTAATTAAATTGTGTTGTACTGAAACAGACAGACCTGAACGAAAAAATGCTCAGTGAGTCAGATAATGAAAGCTGGAAAGAAGAGGAAGGATAAAATGCCGCAGTTAGGAAGAATAGTGACCCAGAAAAAAGCATGCTACTCAGTACATTTATTTTGTGTAGGTGATCCTGCACAACACACAAACACCACACACACACACACACACACACACACACACACACACACACACTGAGTGTGGAGAAATGTGGCCTCTCAAATCTTAGGGCAAACACACCTGAAAATCAAAGCCTTTTACTTCTTTCCCTTTATCACCACAATCTACCTTCCAACTCGTATCCAAAAAAAACAAACCCGATATGCTGATAACACAATATCAAAAAGGAAAGGGAAGAAAAACAGGTCGCAAGTGTGCCAAAGTTCGTCAGGTGACAGCAAAGAGTACCCCTCTGACACCACCCACAAATTCTGCATTTTCTGTGATGTGATGTGTCCCTCTGCCATCGTAAAGACTACCTTAGAGACAACGGTGGTTATAGGGCGACAACATTTTTCCGCATATTTGACGTGATGCATGTGACACTGTGACACTCATGTGCATAATACAAAGCTATGCACACAACAAACACATCAGGGTATGAATGACAGTGTAAATGCCAGACATTGATTGATCATTACTAGTTTTTATTAAAAAAAAACATTAAACAAAACTTCTATCCTCTTGATACAGATCGTAAGACAACAGTTGTTATAACGACAAAGTGTGACACATTCGTAAAGTACACTTGCAGACAACCATTGCTAATTGCTTCAATTAAGCGTTGCATCCTTCTTTGACACCAACTTCTCGATTCATTGTTATACCAACGCATGTTTTGCTGGTATGTCATAATTGTGGACCATAATTTTACCTGTAGATGGTGACATCGTGAGTGACAATATCAAGGTATATGATAACCAGACACGCAAACGTACTTACAAATGTATGCACCAAGACGAATTAAATACGTCTTAGAGCTTAAACTGTTGCTAGACCTTGAATGCCGCATCTTGCACATACTCCAACAGGCCTCCATGATTATGTTAGCACAACCTGCGTAGCTTAGGGTTTGCAAGTAAGTTGATGCTATGACTTCTCCTTTCTCTGTGTTCCTTAGCTAGAGCTCTGTGGTTCACCAATGGCGAGTTCTAGTACCTGCAACCCATTTTCATACCTTTCAGATAGCAGATTGCCGGGTGTATAATTGTGTCTATGCATCCTTCGTTACTACATAATTATGACATTTACAAAACTGCGTACACTAAGGGACTGGGTGTAATAAAGCACAGGAGTGTTTATTCCATTATCCTTGATATATATAAGAATAAATAAACAACATAAATATATAAATGAATATTAAAATAAACTGCAGGTGCAGATTGGCTTACTCTTCTGAAATTGGAAACGCAGTTTAACAAGATTAGTGCACAAAACATTCTGCTTGCGTTCGTTTGTGGTGATTCGATTTACAGTCTAATCTTAAGATTATTTGTAGTAGTGGAGTCGGCACTGATTACAATCTCCTGGGACACTTTTTTCCATAAACTAGAGTCTTTGTTGTAGCTCAAACCCGCTTTATTTCATTTTGAGCTCAATTCTACAACCAATAGATTATTGCACTCCCCTTCCTTTACCTCTACATTAAGGTTTAAAAAAACCATTTAATCCCATTGAGATACTCGTTAAGGAAGCAATGCATCTAATTTTGGAAATAAGTATCTCTAGAACATGTGTAGGTGCTGGGATACAAGTCTTTCATATGAAAACAATAAAACTGATATCTGGCCAGGCAACACAGTATTGCGTGCACTTAAAAGCACTCAACAACAACAACAATCATGAAAGTAGCTCTTGACAACGCTCTCCAGAAAAGAAAGAAACCTCATAGAAACAATGAATATAGCTGTAAACACTAAAGAATTACGCCACGTTACAAGTGACGAGTTCTTCCCTATGGAACAAACCCAAAAGAATTCAGACAGGACTCAACACAAACCAAAGCTAATGCTTTTAACATAGGTAAGGCATAATTATCACATGGTAGATA
>CM060348.1:19899518-19919518 GCA_030674155.1 Stramonita haemastoma
TATTTTTATAGATTTCCGTTTGGGGGGTCTTTTTTCTTGACACGATGTTTACTTATTAGCGTTGCTCTGAATCCTTTCGCTGGCGGCTATGTTCAAATCTCTATGAAACTGGTTTCTACCGTAAGGATGGCTTTCTCTACCCACTATTCCCAGACCAACATCACAGCCACGACTACTGTGGATTCAGTCACAGAGTTGAGTGATGCTGGCAAAGCGGCTGGCAGACCCTGGGATACTTCAGATCCTTTCTTCACTGCCAGTACCCGGGATCTGGTTGTCACAGTGTGCAAGTGCTACATTCGACATATCGTTCTGTTCATAGGAATCCCTGCTAATATCATCTGTTGTATTGTTTTCTGGAAGGTGATTTGAGTGACTCTTCCTTTTTTTTTTTTTTCAAGGGGGTGATCTTACGTCACACCAATGTAGTCACCAATAGTGATTTAGGGGGGTATTTTTCAGGTGAAATTATAACTGCTGTTACATGTACAATATATACTGAAAAAAGCACAACAATGATCTCAACAACGATACACTCACCACATAAAGAAACAAGGCTCAGTAACCCGAGTGTTATTAGTGGTAGTTCATATCATAAAACATGCATTTTGGGGGGAACATATCATACAAGGTGTATAAATCAGTAAAGGGAAACTTTGAAGCAGAGGCAACATTCTATGTTAGCTATTGATGCATTTATAGTGCAAACACTTTCATGTAAATGTTGCTTCACTTTTATAATTTACATTAAGGCTGTTTTCCCTTAGTCCTTTTCTTAAGAATATGACGCCAAAAGACCGCTTTTGCATGCACGATAACACCCCCTAGCTTTATAAACATTTTTTTTTTGTTACACAGTTTCCACGGAGATTACTGGATGTATTATTTATTTGCCTTGTACAATTCTTGGTGTAAACCACCACGCCCAATATTACGCACATAATTCCACTCCATATGCTTAGTCTTAGGGTGAACGGATAGCCTAGTGGTCAGAACATTGCGCTGGCAATTTGACGACCCGGTTCGAGTCCGGTCGAGGAATTTTTTTTCTCCTGCAGTTAACATCAGTTCTGACTCCACTCTCCCAAAAAGTTCTTCGGATGAGACTATAAACCGAGGCCCCGTGTGCGAACACACGCAGAACATCTTGCGCACACGTTAAATCCTATTCCGCTTTTCGTACGAGTAGGCCATCGTGTGCCGGTGGGAACAGATGACAATATTTACAAAACTGCATACACACGGGGTCCGGATGAAAAAAAGCACATGATTGCTTATATTGTTATCCTCGATATAAAAGAATAAATAAATAAATAAATAAATAATAAATAAATAAATAGATAAATAAATAGATAAATAAATAGTCCTTGTTGCCCCTGCCAACTTCATGGTTTCTCATGTCATAAATTATTCAGTTATGTTGCCAACAAGAGAAGTTGGTAGTCTGGGTTAAAAAATGCCCTCGGTCTAAAGCCTTGAAATATCGTTTCCATGAGGCCCATAATACTTTGGTTTCACAGCACATAACCTACCTATTCTTTCATTTATCCAAGTAAATACGTATTCTTGTTGTTTCGCGTTCCTGTTATATGCTTGTGCTTTATATCAATCTGACTGACTCTAAGCAGCTTCCTAAAGCTATATTTAAGCAGCTTTGATTTTTTTGTCAACCCTTCTTTGAGTCCAGGAATTTCATGCTTATAATCATGACTGGCTATACTCAGAACTTCATTGTTTTCTTTTTAGGCTGGTAAATAATGCTGCAATCTATCCAAATGCTGTTTCGCTTGATCATTGTACTTCTAGCCATGCTTATTCTTGTTTTTATTTCTTTGGTACATAATTCTTTATTTGTTCTCATTTAGATGAAATATTTAAAGACTTTGACATTTTCTATTGAAGCTGTGTTATTCATTATGTTATTCTCTGTTTGGCAGCAGATCTGCTAAACATGCAGCACATTTGCCAATTTGGAACTGAGTTTGAGACCAGCTCTTCTTCCTGTTTTTTCTACTCTGTGTAATACTGTCTACATGCTGGTAACATCATGAGGGTCGACCGCCAGAACTATCAGCCACTTTTGAACTTTTTACTTATGGCATGTGTCAGTGGTCAGAGCGCTCGCTTTCCCCCAGTCAAGTTAAGCAGCGTCGAGCGTGGTTACCAGTTGGATGGGTGACCGTCTGTGTACCTTGGCTTCAGTACATTTCCCCCAGTTCACCCAGCTGTAAATGGGTACCTGTCCTCTTTAAGGTCAGGGAAGGTAAAGCTGCCAGAGAGAGGAAATGGGCGCCGCCCTCAACATGCTGGTCTCTAGAGAAGCTGAGGTATCTGACGCCTCACTCCCCTACGACCACACAGTTTATGGGACACCTTTACCTTATCTTTACCTTTTACTTGTGGCATGTACATATTCTTCCCAATATACACTGTACTACAATACGTCTTTGTGGTTATATTCTGTTTTAAGTAGTTATTTACAAAAATCATGAAAAGTACTGGTAAAGGTGTCCCATAACCATTTCCTCTCCCTTGCTTTACCTTCCCTGACCCTACAGAGCGCAGATACACATTTACATCTGGGCGCACTGGGGTACTGTACTGAAGCTAAGGCATGCAAACAGTCACCCATCCACTTGATAACCCCGCTTGATACTGCTTAACATTGGCTGGGGAAACACAAGGGCTCTGACCACTGAGCTATCCCGTCCCAACCATACCAGTTTACAAAAGTTCTCATCCTTCCCAGACTTGCCAATAATGTCCAGAACAGGAGAGTTATTTCCTGCAATGCAAGGCTACTTCGCATATTCATAAAGAGTTATTTCCTGCAATGCAGGGTTACTTCCCATATTCATAAAGAGTTATTTCCTGCAATGCAGGGTTACTTCCCATATTCATAAAGAGTTATTTCCTGCAATGCAGGGTTACTTCCCATATTCATAGAGTTAATTCCTGCAATGCAGGGTTACTTCCCATATTCATAAAGAGTTACTTCCTGCAATGCAGGGTTACTTCCCATATTCATAGAGTTAATTCCTGCAATGCAGGGTTACTTCCCATATTCATAAAGAGTTATTTCCTGCAATGCAGGGTTACTTCCCATATTCATAAGGAGTTATTTCCTGCAATGCAGGGTTACTTCCCATATTCATAGAGTTAATTCCTGCAATGCAGGGTTACTTCCCATGTTCATAAAGAGTTATTTCCTGCAATGCAGGGTTACTTCCCATATTCATAAAGAGTTATTTCTTGGAGTGCAGGGTTACTTCCCATATTCATATAAGTGGATCAGTCGTCTAGAGGTAACGCGCCTGACTAGAAAGCGAAAAGTCAGGGTCGGAGTGAGCGGTGGTTCAAATCCCTGGAGGGCTCAAAACTTTTCCCCCATCCATTAGATCATGAGTGGTGGTCTGGACGTTAGTCTTTCTGATGAGACGATAAAACGAGGTCACATGTGTTACACATCATTATTTAGCAAACGTAAAAGAATCTACGGCAACGAGAGGGTTGTCCCTGGCAAAATTATGTAGAAAAAAGCCACTCTGAGAGGGAAACAAATACAGTTGATACAATTGGAAACAGAAAAAAATAATAATGGGTAGCCGCTGCACTTGTGGCGACGCGCTCTCCCCAGGGAGCGCAGCACGAATTTTAAGCAGAGAAATCTGCTATGACATAAAGTGGAATAAATATAAAATAAATAAACAAAAATCCTCTATACCACCAGACCTGGCCAAATCATGAAGGCCATACCAGGCATTGCCAATTCAGCAAAAGCTATGATTTGTTTTTTTTCTCACTGCCAAAGCCGTCTATTGTTGGATGGTCAAAGCTTGTAGAGACAGTGTGGTTGTAGGCTACCTTGTTTTTACCCTGCACAAACTGAACAGATGTACCTGGTCACTGCTGACTGCAGGAAAGTGGGAGTTTCTGCCAACCCAATTCTGTTGTAATCCTGATAACAGAGTGATGTGGTAGCAACGTCCTACTAATAGAGAAACTATATACAAAGATGCATACGTTTCTAGACTTTCATATCTATCTGCATTTGCAAAAAGAAGAAGACTGAAAGTAAAATTTAAAAGAACGAATTGTTAACACTATTGTTTGTTTGGTTGTTTTTACGTGCCAAAACCCCAATCTAAAGTGCACATCATTATAGTGTACACGTTGTGCACTAAACCATTTACATTATGAACTCCTCCTCTTCTCCCTCTCTTATATAGAGAGAATGACTTCGACTTACTTACACGTTATAATTTGCAGAGGTCAGTGCTTCTAAAAAATACATTTAAATTTCCTCATAGGTCACACTTCGTCAGAGCTTTGAATTGACTGCTATTGTGACACCCCCAATTTCAATCTTTTTGGTGACTTGTCTGGACAAAACTCACATCTGTCTATGTATATGCTGCCAGAAAGCTTCGTGGCATGTAGGTTTGTAAAGAAAACAAAACATATTTTGTTGTGTGTGTGTGTGTGTGTGTGTGGCGTGGTGTTGTGTGTGTGTAGTGTGTGTGTGTGTGTGGTGTGTGTGTGTGTGTGGTTGTGTGTGTGTGTGTTGTGTGTAATCATAGGTATTCTCTTTTACCTGATTTGCAAACTTTGCTTTCTTCTTGGACTAATTCCAATACGCTTCCACTTTCAAATAGGCCTGGTATCTTTCGTATTTTCTCTTCTTTTGTTTGTCTTTTATTTCTTCAGTACAGATGTTTGTCATGACAACCCAACTTTCCTTTACAAGCTTATCATTATCTACCTATAGTTTTTAGCAACTGTTAAAAATTGTTGCTTGCTTGAATTTGAAAACAAGAGCCAAAGACTGGATCTTTACGTTTTTCTCAGGATCAAGCCTAGGGATAGTATAGTTTTAATATTTATATAGCTTTTTTTTTTATCTTACCTTTGCCATCGATAGTATGTGGTCTGTGTCACAGTCTGTGCCTGGCGAAGTGTTTTTAGTATAGAATTCCTGACTTCCATCTTCTATGAATCATTATGTTGTTGTTAGATTCCTCACTGTGTCACCTGATAGATCTAATATATGTTCTCATCTTCTGCTTGGCTGCTTAAAGATTTTTTTTTTGCTGCCTCGTTTTCCTTGACGTCCCCGCCCCGTTGCTCCCACGCCGCTCATCTCAATCTCCCCGCCACAGCCATACCCTGATTCGTTGTGTCTCATTCCCGTGGTCGGGAGTCCTCAGGAAGCCCATAAATATTAGGCCGCCGCGGGGCCACCAGCCAGAGGGGCCCTGCACTTCTGCTGGGTCACTTTGGTGGTGTTCAGTGGTGCCTATTCTGAGCTAACATACACAGGACACCACCTACTAAGCCCCCTACTAACACAGTATTAGCTCAGTTGCGGAGCCAGACTGAGTGAGCCACACACCCGATGTGGCGACCACCACAACGTCCCTCCAACGACCGTCCCCCCGCGAACCTCCAACCCCAAAGGCTTTGACACAAACTCACCATAGGCACAGGAGTGTATGGGTAAACCGAACCTGAGGTCATCATGAGACCAGAGCAACGGGTGCCACCGAATCAGAGGCAATTTTTATTATTGCATGATGTTCAATGAGGAGGAGGAGGATGTAATGATGCTGCTGTGGAAGTGCATCCGCTTTGAGTACTACTTGACAGGGTTGTCCCTCTACGCTTACTATCATAATATATCCCGGCGTCAACCGGGCCCGGGAGATAAAGACACCTGCAGTGTTGGTCAGGTAATTTGAGCAACACTCTCAAATTTGCATCCGTAAAGTGGATGAAGCTCGACTGTGTGGTCCCAGTCTCCTCACTGAGCCCACAGCACACTCATCTAGGTAGGATCGGCCGGAGCCTGAAAAATCCCTATGACTTAAGGGATTCGAACCCGCGACCTTCCAGTGCGGAGTCCAAGGCGCTAACCACTTGCGCCATGACGGCTGGCTGCTTAAAGAAATTTTGTTGTGAATTCAAGTTTATTTGCCTGGTAAAAGAATTCCATTGTGTTACCTCTTTCATTTCTCTTTCCAAGATTACAGGGCCCAATTGCAGTTTTCTTGTCTTTGCATTCTCCATGTTTGCACTGAAATCACCTCTTATAATACATAGTTTCGTTTTAGATTGTTTTCTTTGACAGTTTGTAGACATAAAAACTAAATTAATTCCCTCATCCATGGTAGTAGATATGGATGCATATAATACATGTATGATGTTGAAAACGTGCTGCTTGGTGTTTAGCTTCAGGGAAGGAATATGATCACTGATTGTGTTAAAGATTGTCATTACTGCTGTGTGTTCTATGTCCAAACAATAAACCAACCCTGTTTGTGCCACCAATTTCAATCCTGCTGTACACAAAAAGGGTTATTGTGTGAGAATTTACCTCTGCATCTCCAGGTAAACCCAACAGGTCCAGTAATGATCACGTCACTTCTGTCTAATTTGTTTACGAACAGGTGTAGTTTCCTAACTATGAATCTTTTGGACACTGATGTACCATATCTTAAGGTTTTCTTTCTTTACATGTTTTTTTTTTATCTTTCTTGGGGAGTCTTGACATGGTTGCTTCTGGCAGAGAGACATTGGGGTGAAACATTTTCATCACAAACTACCTTTCACCACAATGAATCATCCATCCCTCCTCAATATCACTAGAGTCCTGTTGGGGCATCTCAAAAAACCAGAACTGTTCCATATTTTTCTTTTCTTTTCCTTCGCCATGTTGGTTCAGTTCCTGGACAATAGTAGTATGATATTCACTTTAGTCACTACGACCTTGACCCTGGAACTGGGAATTACTTCCTGGCAAACGTTCCCCTGATTGATTGTTTTATGATTATGGGAACAGGTGCCAGGAAAACATTCTCGTAATCAGACGTTTTTATCTGGGAACCGCTTCCTTGCATACGTTTCTATAATCATCAGATGCTTCAGACCAATGGCGTCTGCTGTGGGAACAGAACAAAACCTGTTGTCCAGCTGCAAATCAAACTAAAACTCTGTTTGTAGGGACCACACAAACTCTTTTCCACCACAGCAACTTCAATAGAATTTGGGAATACAGCATATATGATACAATAATTATAGGGTACTAATCCAGTTCAAAAGTACCTGTTCAGTGATGCATTATCTTAACTTGTTGTGTTTCAAAATGGTTCAAGTCTGAACTATTGTAATCCTCTTTTGGCTGAACTTCCTGTGTTGTTGTTGTTTTGATTATTAATTATTATTATTATTATTATTATTATTATTATTATTTTATTTTATTTTATTATTATTATTATTGTTTTATTGTTGTTGTTGTTGTTGTTGTGTTGCTGTTGCTGTTATTGTTATTATTATTATTATTATTATTATTATTATTATTATTATTATTATTATTATTATTATCATTATTATGATCATATCATCATCATCATCATCATCATCATCATCATATCATCATCATCATATTATTATTATTATTATTATTATTATTATTATTATTATTATTATTATTATTATTATTATTATTATTATTATTATTATTATTATTATTGTGTTGTGTGTGTGTTGTTTTGTTGTTGTGTATTGTTGTTTTTTTGCTATTATTATTTTTTATTTTTTATTATTATTATTATTATTATTTTATTATTATTATTATTATTATTATTTATATGGAAGGACGGTGGCAGGATGGTTAAGACGTTCGCCTGCCAATATGTAAACTGTGAGTTTCTGGGTTCGTACCCAGCCTCGCCCTTTCTTCCTAGTTTGAGAAAAAATCGGACTGAATGTCAAAGTCATTCGGATGAGACTAAAACCGAGGCCCCGTGTGCAAACGCACGCAGAACATCTTGCACACACGTTAAAACCCCGTTCCACCTTTCGGAAGAGTAGGCCATCGTGTGCCGGTAGGAGCCGATGACAAAATTATGAAAACCAGCATGCACACAGGTGTCGTGTTTAGACACCATCCCTGATGAATAATCGGGGGCATGGAGTCCCAGGGCGGTTCGGGGCTGTAGGCTATATGGCAACGTTCTGGTGGCTCCTGCGATGGCACTGGAACCATTCGTATCGGTCAATGCTTTCCAATGGATCATTCCAGTGGCGTGGAGAGGGGGGGGGTCTGCTGCATGGGTAACAGCTTGCCCTCCATACTTACCTACCCAGGCCTTGCGCTTAAAGACTAGAGCGCAACTCCATAGTCTTCCGAGACTGAAGGGTGCCTACTACTACTACTACTACTACTACTACTACTACTACTACTACTACTACTACTAACTACTACTACTACTACTACTACTTATTTATTATTATTTTATTATTAATTATTATTATTATTATGTTTATTATTATTTGTATTATTATTATATATTATTATTATTATTATTTATTTTATATATTTATTATTATTTATTTATCAGTTATAGTTATTATCATAGTATAGTAGTAGTAGTAGTAGTAGTAGTATAGTAGTAGTAGTAGTAGTAGTAGTAGTAGTAGTAGTAGTAGTAGTATGGCGTTATGTTGACTTCCTCATGCTCCCTTAAAAGCCTATATTAATAGATAGTGGAAATCCCAGTTACTTGGTTTGATCCTTGCATTCCTCAGATGGCTGTCACCAGTTCAATAGTTTACTAAGTCTTTTTTTCCAGGAACTGTAAACCTTATTGTCCTACACAAGTGTTTCGTTCAGATAGATGCAATTCCCAGATGGAGTGGCCTTTGCCTCATGCTTTCATACCATCAAAGACTCCACACTTTCTGAGCTGTGGACCTCTGATGAAGGCTCATCCAGGAGCCGAAACTCAAGTCAGGTCAGCCCAAAGGCATGGTTCTTACTAAAAATCCCTACAATGCTGCCACTGAAAGACAGTATCCGTACATTTTTTTTATATATATTATTGAATCTTTGAAAGTCATGTTCAAAATGATTAAGAAGTTAGTACCTGCACTTGTTTTATCTCCACTACTTTTTCCTCATTAAAGGAATTCAAGAATATGACTTTGGTTTGTTTATCTCTTTTTGTGTGTGTCATGTATGTGGTTATCTCACAGCATAGTATCTGTACAGGGTTTACCCGTATGATTGGCCAGGAAGTTGATCCAAGGAAGGATAGTTGAGTTTGTTTTAAAACCCTGTTTTAATATGTATTTAGTTGCTCAGTTTAAACTTGACAGTTGAAAATGCTAAGAAGTGAGAGCCTTAATACAGCCACAGCCGACAGGGGGGTTCTATTTATTGTCGTTGGGTGGTATTGGGGCTCCTATGAAACTTGGTGCTTTTCCCTTGTGTTATGCTGGGTAGTGCCTGAGTGAGCTACCTTACTTTAACTAATTGTCTTGACTAAGAATGGATTCTTGATCAAATCAAACTAGCTGTTATGACAATAACACAGTTGTATACAACAGTTAAAATATGGTAAACAAGGTATGAAATTGTTTTTTTCTTTTTTGCACTCTTCTATCCACTTGGGGACACGATTGTTTTGTGGTCAAAGTATTTAATTTCTCTTGACCAATGTTAAGGAGCTTCAAGCACAGTTTCAAAATGCATGGGTGACCATTTACACACCCTGGCATCAGTACAGTACCTGGGTTTACCCAGTTGTATATGGGTACCTGCCCTTAAGAATCAGGAAAGGTAAAGCAGCAAGAGAGAGGAGATAGGTGAACCCTTAATATACTGGGCCCTGGAGAAACTGGGGTCTCTGATGCCTTGCTTCTTTGTGACCAGTTAGGTTATGGGACACCTGTACCTTTTATCTTTTGTCTGTTAAAATTAAAATTCTAAATCCTAATGATTAACACGGATTGTCTGTACCACAGCAAGGTCTGTCAGACAGGATCAACCTTCTCCTCTTCTGGCTGGCTGTCATCGACTTCTGCAACCTGGTCTTCCAGATACCCACAAAGATCACTTGTTACGACAATGACATCCTTCTGTACAACAATGTGGATGTTATCACAAATGCAACGTTAGGCAAATACCAGTTTGCGTGTGGACTCATTTCTGGATGCCTTATTGCAGTGATGAGTTTAGAACGATGTCTGTTTGTCGTCTTCCCATTCAAAGCCAGAAGAATGTTAACTTACAAGTAAGTTTTAAGAAGTATACATACTAGTCTTTGTTTATTTCTTGGTTGTTTTGTGTTTGTTCTGTTTTTATTTGCTAGAAAGAATTCCTTAAATACACAACAAAAAATATAACATCCAAAACCAAAGCTACGGCAAAAAAAAGCAGTTTTATCGTTTTTCTCTACTCGTAACAAGCTATAGGGCAACGAAACATCTACCAGCCCTTCCATACATGTTACCCACTTTTGGGTATGGTATATGCA
Organism: Stramonita haemastoma; assembly: GCA_030674155.1. Taxonomy (NCBI): domain Eukaryota; kingdom Metazoa; phylum Mollusca; class Gastropoda; order Neogastropoda; family Muricidae; genus Stramonita; species Stramonita haemastoma. The sequence goes on from CM060348.1 coordinate 19,909,835, forward strand.
TCCACATATATACCCATCACCCACATAAGGATAACATGTTTAAAGAAATATAGCTTACTTTCCGAGCCTGAATCTAAACTTTCCTACGCCACCAGTTTGCAAAACACGTATTGTTTCCCTTAAGACCTAGCAGATTAGTGATCCGTTCATACTTCACTTTGTAATCAGATTCAGATACAATAATATGGAATCAAAGACTGTGCGAAGTTATGTATTCTTCCTGTGTGTGTGAGCGTGTGTGTGTGTGTGTGTGTGTGTGGTGTGTGTGCGTGCGTGCGTGCGTGCGTGCGTGCGTGCGTGCGTGCGTGTGTGTGTGTGTGTGTGTGTGTGTGTGTGTTCATTCATTCATTCATTCATTCATTCATTCATTCATTCATTCAATCATCCTTTTATATCTAAGATAATGGAATAAGCTCTCATGTGCTTTTTTACATCCATTCCCCCTTGTGTATGCAGTTTTGTCAATCTTGTCATCTGTTCTTACCGGCACACGATGGCTTACTCTTACGAAAAGTGAAACAGGATTTAACGTGTGTGCAAGATGTTCTGCGTGCGTTTACACACGGGACCTCGGTTTATGGTCTCATCCGAAGGATGTGTTGTGTGTGTGTGTGTGTGTGTGTGTGTGTGTGTGTGTGTGTGTGGTGTGTGTGTGCCGCGTGCGTGCGTGTGTGCGTGTGTGGTGTGTGTGTGTGTGTGTGTGTGTGTGTGTGTGTGTGGTGTGTGTGGTGTGTGTGTGTGGTGTGTTGTGTGTGTGTGCTTATTTGTGTGTGTGTGAGTATGAGTGTGAGTGTATGTGTGTGCTTATTTGTGTGTGTGTGTGTGTGTGTGTGTGTGTGTGTGGTGTGTGTGTGTGTGTGTGTGTTTATTTGTGTGTTAGTGTGAGTGTGAGTGTGGTGTGAGTGATGTGTGTGTGTGTGCTGTGTGTGTGTGTGTGTGGTGTGTGTGTGTGTGTGTGTGTGTGTGTGTGTGGTGTTGTGTGTGTGTGTGTGTGTGCGTGTGTATGTGTGTATGTGTGTATGTGTGTGTGTTGAATTCCTGAGAAGCCAAATAGTTTTACCTGCAAGCAAGTTATGCCTCTTACTTTTAAAAAAATGACATGCCAGTCCTTGTGTGTAAACAAACTGTTCATTCAATAATTACGATGCATGTAGCAGGTACATCAGTGGCCATTTTAAGTGCATTTAATGTGTCTAGTGTACTGTCATAACCAATGCAGAAATTTTATATTCAGCTTAAAGGAAGTTTCTTTGGTAAAAGATAATGTATTTATCCACCCAAAATTACCGGTTTGCACATAAAAGAGATTTCCTACGTAAAGAAAAAAACAAGAAAATTCCTGCAGCTGTTACAGAGTTTGGGCAAATATACACAGTGCAGTGTACTAGAAAAGAGAATCTCTCTCTCTTCATTTAGGGATAGTGTTAACAGTGCAATAGCACCCTAGTGCCACTATTTCTAGTTAATCAGAAGGGTTGCTTTAGAATATCAAGGGCTGCATCCTAGAACGATTGGCCACATTTTTTTCACTTTTTTTTTGTTCATCTTTTTGGCATATACAGACAACTTTTTTAGAATATACTTTACGGCTACAATGAGTCTTAATGGTTGTGAATCAGGTTTAATTATTTGCCAATAAAACAACATATTCATGTATAAAAGTTTTCACTCAGCCCAATCCTGTCAATAATGCCCAGAAAAGGATAGTCATTTTTGTGCAAATGCGTGGCTACTACTTACCTTTAGTCCCTTTACCACCAGACCTGGTCACGTAAGGGAGGTCACTCCTGGTAGTGCCAGTTCAGCTACTTTTCTATTTTTTCCTGTGACAAAACGTGTCTTTCTTGAGATAGTTAATGCTCGTGGAGCCAATGTGACTGCAAACTACCTTGCTTTGACCCTGAATAAAAAAACAACAACTGGCCAGCTGTACTGATCAAGGGTGGTGGGTGGGGAAGTAGGAGTTTCTGCCATTCCTAATCTGTCGTAATTGTGATAACAGAGTGGTGTGGCAGTAACATCCTGCTGCTAGAGAAACTGTACCACGAGACAGATCATTCTAGAGGTTAATTTCCATCCGAGTTTTGCACACGAAGAAGACCATAAGTAAAGTTTAAAAGTAAAGATTATGAATGAAGTAGTTTACCTTTTTTTTCATTTTAAATCGAGATTTCATATACAGTACTTCATATTGCTAAAGAGTACACCGTGCATACGATAACGTTTGAAGTACAACCCTTTCCCCCCCCCCTTGTCCCCTCCCCTCATGAAAAGAATGTGTTCGATTTGGCTAAACTTAATGATTTGCTGAGGTCAGTGGTTCTTATCTTATTTTTATTTATATTTTATACCACTTATGTCACAGCAGATTTCTCTGCGTGAAATTCGGGCTGCTCTACCGGGGAGAGCGCGTCGCTACAAGTGCAGCGCCTACCCATTATTTTTTTTCCCTCAGGATGGTGTCTAAACACGACACCTGTGTGCATGCTGTTTTTTTTTTTTTTTTTTTTTTTTTTTGTCATCCGTTCCTACCGCACACGATAGCCTGCTCTTCCGAAAGGCGGAACGGGATTTTAACGTGTGCGCAAGAGTTCTGCGTGCGTTCGCACACGGGACTTGGTTTATAGTCTCATCCGAATGACTTTGATATTCAATTCGAGTTTTTGTCAAACTGGAAGAAGGGCGAGCTGGGTAGGAACCCAGAAACTCGCGGTTTACATATTGGCAGGCAAACGTCTTAACCATCCTGCCACTGTCCTTCCGTCCACCGTTCTAAGGGTGGATTAATGTTTCTTTATAAGTCTCTCTTCATTAGAGCTGTGAATTGACTGTTATTGCAGCACCTCATTCTAAAGACTGGGGAAAGTGTTTATTCACTGTCTTGACAGCACTACTGTCAGTCAGTGTGCATGCAGCCTCATAGCTTTGCGGCATGGAGGTATGTAAAGAAAAGAGTCCAACACTCTTACTCATTTCTCATCCCCTTTTTCTCAAGTGGCTTTGCTCAGTGAGTTAGAGAAGATGAAGATTATAGCGAGGAGAGCTGAGTTGTTTGAGTTGCATCTCAAAGGTGGTGTAGGGATCCCCCTATCCCTGTTTAAGACTGCACTAAGACGATGTGACATAAAATCAGGAGTTAAGCGTTGCTGAGTATCTGTGCCCCCTTTTTCGAGTGTTAGGGGGCGAATCAAGCCGCAAAACCTGGAACCAAAAAGGTTGCAGAGTCTCTCTACCTCACTTCTGCCATAACTACCAACCTGTCTGATAGAGGCTTTGCACCGAGAGTATTGCGGTCAGGCGTGAACACTTCAACACGGCTAAAGATGGTTGAAGTGTTCACACTGTGCAGGAACATCATTTTCCCCACACCTACCCCATTTTCTCACCCCCTCCTTTCCTCCTCTCTAATGAAATTAGTAGCTTGTGTTGTAAAGTCAGGCTAATGAACGATCTTAGTCTCTGAATCTATTTGCCAGCAGAGTCCAAGGTGTTGTCAAGATTGACGAATCTCACTGGCTAAATTTATCCTTTGGTCAGCTGGAATTGTCAATTTTGCAGAGATCATCACTCTTCCATATTTTACCCTGAACCAATAAGTTAGAATCTTATAACTCAAGGGTCTGTCAGGGATATCAATTTAATAACACTTTCAACAATTATTTTGGACAACCCAGCCGTCTCCTACACCATTATTGTCGAACATGACTATCCGCATGTATTTGGTAAAACCAGATTGCTCTTTTATAATCTAGTTTGAATGAAGTGTTTTTGGGAGAGGATGACAGTTCATTAGTAATTAGTCATGGACTTTAGAAAAAATCAGAGTTTAATAAGATAGCGATGAGCAGAGAGAGAGAGAGAGAGAGAGAGAGAGAGAGAGAGAGAGAGAGAGAGACAGAGACAGAGACAGAGACAGAGACAGAGAGACAGAGAGACAGAGAGACAGAGACAGAGACAGACAGACAGACAGACAGACAGACAGACAGAGACACAGAGAGACACAGAGAGAGAGACAGACAGACAGAGAAAGACACACAGAGAGAAAGAGAGACAGAGAGATAGAGAGAGATACTCAGAGAGAAAGAGAGAGAGATACAGAGGCAGATAGAGAGACACAGAGACCGAGAGAGAGGTCAATGCACATTCTGCTGACACCAGACTTGAGTACAAAAAAACCCACAAAAAAGCACCCAACCTTTAACAATGAACTGTTTCATACAGGTCCATGGTCATAGCCATCGTCCTGTCCTACCTGATTCCCTTCCTGGCCTATTTTCTCATCATCATCAAGGACGCTGTAGAGTGGAGAATGGACCCCTCAACCAACCGCACCAAGGCTTACATGGTCACCGTCAGCTGGTTCCGTGACAATAACTATCCTCAACTTGTTCTTAGTTATTTCGTAAGGGTTTTCCAGCCTCTGCTTTTCGTCATTGTGGTGAGCTGCAGTTGTGCAACAATCATTTGTCTTCGTCGCACATCTATCAAGCGATCACAAATGACGGGAAAAACAAGTGAAGAGACAAGTGAAGGAAATAACAGACTGACTGTGATGTTATTGGTGCTCTGCCTCGTCTATACTGAGTACCTTATCTCTGTCATATGTGGCGATTTTCTGGTTCAATACGTTCCGGGATTCTTTATATATCAGAGATATTATAATTCTTTCACAGTTTATTATCAGATTTTTGTGCAAACAGGATCGTGTGTCAACGCAGTGATCAACTTCTTTACTTATCTCGTTTTAAGTTCAAGATTTCGAGCAACGCTTAAAACGATCTGTCCTTGCTTCTCTCCCTTAAAATGATTTTGTCCCGGCTTCTCTCCCTTATGATGATATTTTCCTTTCTTCTCTCCCTTAAATGATTTGTCATTGCTTGTCTCCCTCATGATATTTTCCTTTCTTCTCTCCCTTAAATGATTTGTCATTGCTTCTCTCCCTCAAAATGATTTGTTATTGCTTTTCATTTTAATAAAAATCTGTTTGTCATCTTTGATTTCAATGTAAAGGAAACAGTCAGCTGTATTGTAAGATATTTGTTGTCGTGTGTGTGTGTGTGTGTGTGTGTGTGTGTGTGTGTGTGTGTGTGTGTGTGTGTGTGTGTGTGTGTGTGTGTGTGTGTGTGTGTGTTGTGTGTGTGTGTGTGTGTGTGTGTGTGTGTGTGTGTGTGTTCGTATGTGAGTGTATGTGTGATTGAAAAAAAATCTTTTGAGTACACTGCTTAAGGACCACAAACGTGCAAACTATCCTGTAGAATTAAAACTCCCTGATTGCTACTCCTGCATAATTTTCATTCTGCTGTTAATGATTGATCATATACCACTGTGGACGTTTATAATCCCCCAATAGATCTTGCAAAGGATATATCGGTTTAGCACAGACTATTTCTGGACAATTTGGACATCGAGAAATAGGATGGGCTGCACCGATCCTTTGTTGAAAAAACTACTGTCAATGTCAGTGCTGTTTCTGCATAACTGATTGAAAAGTTAACTGAGTATTTCAAGTCAAATAATTTATGAACATAATGTGACCCTACACATTGAGCTGTGTCAGATTGTACTTGGCCTACTTTTCTACTAAGAGCATTTTATTTTATTCTTCTTTTCATTCTTCTTTTGATATCGATGACAATGGAATAAGCAACCATATGATTTTTTACATCCAGTGCACATGTGTATGCGGTTTTGTTAATCTTGTCTTCTGTTCCCACCGGCACACGATTGCCTACTCTTACGAAAAGCGGAACAGGATTTAACGTGTGCTCAAGATGTTCTGCGTGCGTTCGCACACGGGGCCTCGGCTTATAGTCTCATCCGTCCTTGCTAATATCGACGCCCTGGTCAACCATTAGTGTCAGCCCAGGATGGCCACCACGTTGTGGGAAAAACCTCATCGATCACACATAAGTGAGATAAAACCAAAGCCCGATTCCTTAAAACAACCTTGTCCTCAGAGACCGACTATTCCACTTTCACACACATCAGAGGGAAAAACAGATTCTCTCAGGAAGTTAAAAATGGTGTCCGTTGGAACATCATCATCATCATCATTATCATCATTATCATAAGAAGAAGAAGAAGAAGAAGAAGAAGAAGAAGAAGAAGAAGAAGAAGAAGAAGAAGAAGAAGAAGAAGAAGAAGAAAAAGAAGAAGAAGAAGAAGAAGAAGAAGAAGAAGAAAGAAGAAGAAGAAGAAGAAGAAGAAGAAGAATACATGGAACTTATATAGCGCTATATCTGCAGTAAAATGCTTGTGCCTAATAACCTGAATATCTCGACATTCCAGAAGTAGATCCTTGATGGCTACCCCCACATCACAAGTCAGACACCATGGGGTGCCCTCGCCTTTCAGCAGATGAACGTCAGTGAGATGAGAATAGCAAGTGTGTATCCTAGGGAGCACTGTTGCTTCACTTCCGTTTCTGACACACAGAGGGAAAACCTCTTTCAGGTTAGGACGAATCTGAAAAAAAGTTTTTTGTCTGTCTGAGTGTTCCATTTCTATTGCCAGAGTTAATGTACGGATATGGATTTTAAAAAAAGACAAGATAATGATAAGAAAAAAGCTACTCTGATAGGAAAACAAATACAGTTGCATGCAGGAAAAAGAAATGAAAAAAAAAGGTTGGCGCTGCACCTGTGGCGACGCGCTCTCCCCGGGGAGAGCAGCCGGAATTTCACGCAGAGGAATCTGCTGTGACATAAAGTGGTACAAAATACACACAAAAAACAAAGATAATCGCCCATACTGATTGGGGAGTAGAGCAGAGAACACTGCTGCATGTCTACAGGCCGCTGGTGCACCCCAAACCGAACTATGGGTATGAAGTGTAGGGATCAGCGAGGCCTTCCTACCTTAAATCTCTGGACCCCATCTTCCACCAGGGGCTCAGAATTATTTGTCTCGGAACGTTCCTAACAACGCTGGAGTATAGGTTGTAGGCAGAAGTGGTAGAACCCTCTCGTAAAAACCACCGTCTGAAGTTGACCTTGAACTATTTTATGAAACTCTTTTTGCAGTACAATAACCCGGCTTAGGATTGTATTCTCAACCCCGGGTTTGGGCCAAGCTTGAGAAATCTCCCTCTGCCAACCCTTTTCTAGACCTCCCCGAGTTCCCTGAGATGCCTATGTGGATGGTGGAAACCCCGGCTGTCTGTTTTGACCTTGCCGCTCATAACAGCTTAAACAAGAGCAAGTGCACTGATCTTTTTTTTATATTTAGTCTTTTATATCGAGGATAATCACTGTATCACTGAGGAAGTAAGAAACCCCTCTTAAGGTCCTATGACACAGACTGATGAGTGCCACAGGATATAGACGCACAAAGACTCTCAGATCCACAACCTGCAACAGCAGTGTGTTCAACGAATAGCTCCTAGTTGCAAATCATATCAACAGACTTTCATTATGAAACCACTGTGATCTTCAGATGCAGGTAAACATGAAAGCCAGCACTTTCTGTGGCTCACTTTGCCTGCCTGCATCTGGGTCTTCAGACTGTGAAGTCATGATGTTCAGGTCATCGCCCCCTTCCCCACCCCACACCTTCCTTATCTACCTGATTGTTTATATGGGAGGTGAAGGAGTGATTGAAACTCCATGACCTAACCCATCAAACTGCTGCAGACACACAATGTTCAGTTAGCAGAGCAAAGTACTTGCTTTCCAGCACAAGCTGATGATGCCCATAGAAGTTTACATGTTCCTCCATCATGTTTAATTGTGGCCTTCACAACAGCAGAGGAGGGAGGTGCTGTTTCTGAAGTTTGATTATAGTGAAGATGTCTTGCCCACAGTATGTCCCCACTTTCTTGGCCAAGTGGCCATAAGGACAGCTAATGTTGAAGATATTTCCCAAAGGCCTTAGCCCCCAGGATGCAGCACATAAGGACTATGCAAGCGCAGCCTTCTAGTCAGAGATTCATAGTCAATCATTAAAGATCGAGCTGTAAAGTGAAATTCCATGAGTGGGAAAAAGGCCATTGATCATACAGCCTTTCAATTGTTGTTTCCCCCAGCGTCAATGGTTCAATCAAGAATTGTGATAAAGTCCAAGCACTGAACGCATAAAGGCCTCAGGGTAACACGTCTGCATGCTTGATTCACTCTATGGTCGGACATTCTAGCTCCATGGTGTGGAACTAAAACCTGGCATGCCTCTGTCTCTCGCTCTCTTTTGCCATGTGCTGAAATTTCTGACCCTGTTCCTGCATCAAAACATTTCCAATACCAGTACATGGTAGTCTAGTTTGTGCACCCTCTGTCATGTCTAGCACGTGCTTCCTGAGAACCATGAATATAGGCATGAGTGTGGCAAGCCTGAACAGAATTATTATATCAAGTTATCTATCTCAGCAGAAAGAACTGCAGGGGTACACAGCCAAATTTAAAACAAACAAGCAACAACAAAAACTAACATGAAAGCCAACATAAAACTGAATGGATGAATGCAGTCTAATTCAAATGAACAGAAAATCGTGCGTGGACAAGAAAACATTGCCTCTTTTAGTTTGTATTTCTGTCTCATGATATATGACATTCCCGTTCTAATGTTTCCACACAGATTATGCCACTCTCCCCGCCAAAGCCACACCTAGCTTTGCCATGCGGCATCGTCAGGGCAAGAGGTCATGGAGACTGCATCAATGTTAGGCCACCAAGGGCTACCAGCCAAAGGGACAGTGCACTAATGCTTGATCACTGTGTAGGTGTAGTAGCACCTGTTCCAAGCTAACATGTGCAGGACATCAACTATTGGTCCTCTTTCTGATGCCATCAAAACCAAAGTAGCAGAACCAAACTGTTCAATATACCAGCCTGGGGTAGTGACTACCACAATGACCTATCAGCAGTCCTTCTATGAACCTCCAACCTGAAAATATTTTGTCATTAGCTCACCCAAAGAACACAATTGTACATAAAATAAAATGGAGATCACTGTAAGATCACAGGGCCGAGACCACTTTATTCAGGATCATTGCTTTGTTATTGCTTGGTGATACGTAGTGGTAAAGACGATTGAAAATGCTTTTATGGAAGTGCATTTTGATTTAAGACTTCTTGATATGACTGAACTCTACATATTTGTTCTTAAAATATTCTACTGTCAACAAGGCGTGAGACATACAGACATATTCATTGTTCTCAGGTAGCTTGAGCTATGCTCTCAAACTTGTATTTATAAACCAAATAAAGCTGGAATGGGTGGCTAGAGTCTCCCAAGAAAACCACTAACAAACTTGCTCCTGGTAAAAACTGGTAATTAAGACACTGTTTAGGGATTTTGATTCCACTTCCTATCTTTTGTCTTGAGTCTAGTGCAATAATACTTCAAGCATCATATTCCAAGACAGAAAGAGCCACTGCAGTTGTTTAGGTTTTATTTATTAATTGTTTGTTTGATGCCTTCTTTACTTTTACTACCTTATTTCCTTTCTCACTCCAGCTCTGCCATACCCATGCCACCCATTTCAGTCTCTCTGCCCCAGGCTCATCCCGATATGTCGTGTCGCATCCTCAGGATAAGAAGTCCACAGGGAGATCATTAATGTCTGGCCATCACATAGTCTCCATCCAGAGGGGCCCCACACTGTTTCCAGGTCGCTTTGGAAGTGTTCAGTGGTGCCTGTTCTGAGCTTTGGAAGTGTTCAGTGGTGCCTGTTCTGAGCTTTGGAAGTGT
>CM060348.1:19924518-19932018 GCA_030674155.1 Stramonita haemastoma
GTTTAGCTAAGTTCTCCACAACGATGTTGGTCTTTTCCTGCATCTGTTGCTGGGTGTGGGAGAGAAGGACCAGGTCATCCGCAAAGTCAAGGTCGTCTAGCTGTTTCCAAGGTGTCCATTGGATGCCATTACATTTCTGGTCCGTTGAGGTTTTCATGACCCAGTCGATGGCCAGCAGGAACAGGAAAGGAGATAGCAAGCATCCTTGCCTTACTCCGGTATCTACTTCAAAGGCATCGGTGAGCTGTCTGCCATGAACTATTCTGCAGGTCATTCCTTCATATGATTTTCTGATGATGTTGGTGATTTTCTCTGGCACTCCGTAGTGTCTCAGTAGTCTCCAGAGGGTCTGTCTGTCGACGCTGTCAAAAGCCTTCTCATAGTCTATGAAGTTGATGTATAGTGGCGAATTCCATTCCAGGGACTGTTCCAGGATGATGCGCAGTGTTGCAATCTGATCCGTGCATGATCTTTCCTTTCGGAAGCCAGCTTGTTGGTCACGGAGATGCGGGTCTACTGCGTCCTTCATCCGGTTCAGCAGGATGCGGTTAAACACCTTTCCTGGGATGGACAACAGCGTTATCCCTCTGTAGTTGGAGCAGGAACAGAGGTCGCCTTTCTTGGGGAGTTTGATGAGGTAACCCTCTTTCCATTCTGTTGGTATTTCTTCTTCCTCCCAGATCTTGCCGAAGAGCGGGTAGAGGAGCTTCACACTGGTCTCGACGTCGGTCTTCAGGGCTTCTGCTGGGATGCTGTCAGGTCCTGCAGACTTACCGTTCCTCAATTGCTTGATGGCGCTGCGGATCTCTTCCTTTGTGGGAGCACTACACTTGATCGGCAGGTCGCTTGCGGCTGTTGGTATCTCTGGTGGGTTTGTAGGTACTGGTCTGTTGAGTAACTCCTGGAAGTGCTCAATCCACCTGTTTTTCTGTCCTTCGTCATCAGCTATTACTCCTCCGTTCTTGTCTTTTACTGGTCTCTCTGGCTTGGCAAACTTCCCTGTTAACTTCTTGATGATGGAGTACAGGTCCTTGGTGCTGTTCTGGTGAGCTGCATCTTCTGCTTCTTTTGCCAATGTCTCCAAGTAGTTTTGCTTATCTGCTTTAATGCTTCGCTTTACAACCCTATTTGCTTCTGTGTATTCCTCTTGGGCATTTGTTTTTGCTGATCGTGTCCTGCTGCTGTTGACGGCTAATTTCTTTTCTCTTCTTTCTTCTATTTTCTCTAGCGTAGCTGCTGAAATCCATTCCTTGTGTGTGAATGATTTGGGGCCCAGTACTTCCTGACATGTTGAGGTCACTGTCTCTCTCACTCTCTGCCACCTCTCTTCTATCGTCTCCTCTTCAAGCAGCTCTCCTAGGACTTGGAACTTGTTGGATAGAGTGACCTTGAACTCTTCTTGCTTCCTGTTGTCCTTCAGCGCCGTGGTGTTGTAACGCTGGCGTTGACTGGATCCCCCCGTCCAATTTCTCTTCAGCTTCTGCTTCAATCGGGCAACAAGTAGATGGTGATCCGAAGCAACGTCTGCTCCTCGCTTGACGCGTACATCCTGCAGGGAGCGGCGAAACTTCTTCACGATGCAGATGTGGTCGATCTGGTTCTCCGTTGACAGGTCTGGCGACACCCAAGTTGCCTTGTGTATCCTTCTGTGCGGGAAAACACTTCCTCCGATGACCAGGTTGCTTGTGGCACACAGGTCTGCGAACCTCTCCCCGTTGTCGTTCATCTCGCCTAGCCCATGCCGCCCCGTGATCTCCTCGTATCCCTGGTTGTCACTACCTATCTTAGCATTGAAGTCGCCCATTACGATGATGATGTTTCTCTTCGGTCTGTCTTGTATGATGGTCTGCAATCTGTTATAAAAGTCGTCCTTCTCCTCCTCCTCGCTGTCGTTCGTTGGGGCGTAGCACTGGATAATGTCCATGTTGATCCTCTTCTTCTAGGTACGGAAAGAGGCTGTCATGATCCTTGGTCCGTGTGCCTCCCACCCGATGAGCGCTCCCTGTGCTGGCTTGGAAAGCATCAGGGCGACTCCCTGGGTGTGTGCAGAATTTTCCTGCTCGTGCCCCGAGAACAGCAGCAGCTCCCCGGAAGTCAGTCGCTTCTGCCCGGAACCAGTCCATCTTGCTTCGCTGATTCCTAGGATGGTGAGGTTGAATTTCCTCATCTCTGCGGCTACTTGCGCTGTCTTCCCCGTCTCGTACATGGTCCTGACGTTCCATGTACCGATGGATGTGGTGGTCCTGGTGGAGATGATGGTCTTCGGTCTGACGGCTTCCAGATGACTCTGGCTTTCACCGCCCGACTTCATACACCTTCCAGCTGGAGGTCCATCCCTCCGCAGGTCCGCGATGTCTGTTAAATTGCTATTTGGCGTTTCTGTAGCTAGAGTTTTTTTCACAGGGTGGGGTAGCTAACCCTACGCCAAACCCTCCTCCTTTTTCAGCCGGGCTTGGGACCGTCCTAGGCAGAGTTTATTAAACATTACTTCATTAAAAACACACATACTGAAAACCATAACATTTAACACAACAATAATACATCGGCACGATGCCTGAGGAAAAATCGGGGAGTCGAAGTCCCAGGGCGGCTCCGGGCTGTATATGGCAACGTTTTGGTGGCTCCTGCGACGGTACTGGAACCATTCGTATGGTCATTGCCTTTCCAATTCAAGTGCCGTGGAGAGGGGGGAAGGTCTCCTGCATGGTTAACAATTTGACCTCCATACTTACTTACCCAGGATCTGCGCTCTAAAAGACAAGAGTGCAACTCCATAGTCTTCCGAGACTGATGGGTGCCTACTACTACTACTACTACTACTACTACTACTACTACTACTACTACTACTACTACTACTACTACTACTACTACTACTACTACTACTACTACTACTACTATAATGCATTGACCTAATGAAAAAAAAACAATACTGCTGACAACCAAGAGATTCAACAGTGGAAAAGTTATTTTCAGCCCAAAACTGAGGAAGAGGGAAACATTAGAGCCTGCCACAACTTTGTTTTGTCACAGGCTGTCTGTTTTTTTTTGTTTTTTTTTTTCTCTCTCTGTCTGTGTCATGGTCTGTCCACATGCTAGCAGCTCCCCCCACCCCCATCTCTCTCTCTTTTCTCTCTCTCTCTCTCTCTCTCTCTCTCTCTCTCTCTCTCTCTCTCTCTCTCTCTCTCTCTCTCTCTCTCTCTCTCTCTCTCTCTCTCTCTCTTTCTCTCTCTCTCTGTGTAGATTCAGCGCTAAAAAAATACATTATTGTTGTGACGTGTAAAATAAACTACACGAGGGTTATGCCATTAATACCAAAATTAATGTATATTGGAGGCAAGAAAAAATAAAAATTGAGTTATCTATAGTGGTGGATGCTCCAGATAAGTCAAGAAGCATGAGAAGGGAATTTTTTCCAACATCAAAATCATAGAAATGTATTTCAGGTGTGGTATCAGTAGTGTGTGTACTGCGGTTAGTGCAATAGCAGGCTTAAAAGAGGGAGGATTTTGTAATGAATAATTTTATGGTTCTTGATGAAATTCAGGACAACGTACTCAAGGACTTTGGAGACAGAAGGTAAGTTAAAGACAGGCCTACTAGAGTTCACAATGTTGGGATCAAGGTCATACATTTTGGTAGAGGTGTGAACATTGCAATTATGAGAGCCGATGAAAAAACTTTCTGAAAGAAGAGATAGGTTTCCTATTTCAGTAACAGCAGGTACAAATTGTGGAAGGCAATTCGATAAAACAAGTACAGGCAGAGCATTACAATCGCATGTTTTACTTGAATATATTCATCATGTAGATTGACTTATTGCTTTATCCACATGTTACCGGGATAGTATAGGATCTTGAACCTCCTAGTGTAATCAGGAAAAACAAAAACAAATTAAAAAAATGTGACGCTCCACCACATAATGAGTCGCATTGCACCAGAGGTTATGTCAGTTTTTAGTTATTGAAATGGTATTAATTTGCAATAAAAAAGCTATACAATACAAAAAACAGATTGAAAATCGGACAATTCTATGAAAAGTTATTACAAGCTGAAATACTAGACTGTAGGAAATGACAAAATGAGAAATTGACAAGTTTAGCGTTGTAATAGGTGGTCAGAATGAGGGCTTGGGTATTTTTAAAACATGTTTCAAGTCAAAAGGAGACAAAAATATGATTTGATATTTCATTATGAGATAGAATAATAGCTGTACATTAATAATCAATCAAAATCTCAAAATTTCCAACTTGACCCCACCTGCCTTTAATGGCTCCTAGCAGAAAAGTGGATTATGTGCTAAGCGATTCATTTCGTGGTGGAGCGTCACAAATATCTACACTTCAGAGAAGCTTGTCGAACAGATGATGAAGAACAGAACCGTAAGCATCTGCCGTGCTGTTCTTGTCATCTGAGGGACAGGTTAATAAGGACAAAACAAGGTCAGTCTTATACAGAGAACATCTAATCCTGCTGATTTTATTAACAACTATTGCAGCTGTCCTTTTGTTGAATGGATATTAGGTTGATTGTGGCTAAAGGCGTTTAGCGTGGAGTCGCTCTCTTCCAATTTTGCTTTCTACGCACTGACTCGTGGTAGCTTTTTGGTTTATTCTTTTATCAGACTCAAAGGATTTCTTGTCATCAAGCAATGTATTTAACCTTCCAAAAGTACAATACTTTGCTGTTTAATTTAACACAAGTCTTCAATAGGAAAGGAGAGTTGCTGTTGTTGTCGTTGTTGCATTCCCCAGCTTAACACCCTGGGGGTCTGTTACCCAGAATGTGCCGCTCTGACCCACTCACTAACCGATCCCACCTGGGAATCACTGTGAGATTGAAACTGCACACTGAATAAGACGTTTTACGTGTATGACTGTTTTCAAGTACCTCGCCATATAGGCAGCCACAGTCCGACTTCTGATGATATTTTTCTCTCCTCTAAAAGGAGAGTGCAGATTGTTATGCTAAGAGCTTGTTCTGGATGAAGACAATCTCAACACAACATTTAACAACATGTAGGCCTTGCCAACGAGCTGACATCAATAACTGACACAGCTTTTGGCCTAGGCCATTATTCATCTTTACAATGACCTAGTCACTGAGAGATGAATTCTGTCACATTGGACTCCCTCCTCCCCATTCCCTCTGACCCCCCCCCCTCCCCCCCCCCCCCCCCAAGGGAGAGTCATTGATACATATTTGTTTTTCCATGCAAGCTTTGAGCACCTTTAAGCCGAATCTCCATCTCTCCCAAACATTTTCTGAAACACCTGTATTTTTCACCAGTTGCTTTTGTTAAAGTTAATTGAACAAAGAAGTGATAAAAGTAAAATATGTTACCTTTAAAAGCAGGTAATGGGTAAAGAAAAAAGGACAGGGACTAACAAATTAATGATCCTCTTCCTTCTGCTGAAAAAAAAAGTCAAGGGGTTATTTTGCTTATATTCAAACTGTTTAACTTTTCAACGTCTTGCAGGTTTTTATGCGCCATGATCTTCCCAGAGACAACGTAGTGTCTACAGTGGTGTGAAAAGAAGAAACTTATTATCGGATGCTCTACAATACAATGTGCACAACATCTTAAAATATCTTTTTACTCAAACCCCAATAGTATTGGTCTTATAGCTTAGAGGAATGCTCGCATGGTTTGGCAAGGATTCAGTCTTTAAGACAAACACAAGTTTTCAGTCACTTGGGATTATATATATGCCTAAGTTAATTACATATTACCTATTCTTAATGTTTATAATAAAAATTGTTAGATTTTCTTTATGTATGTGTTTTATATGCCGCCTAAAAAGTCAGATTTGACTAAGCGCCAGATAATCTGTAGCAGAGGAACACCCGCTTCTGAGATTACTGCTAGCAGCCAAACAAGTATTATGTAACCTTCCAGCACAGAAAGAGTCTCTTGTCATAATCCGGAATTTTGCATATCTTAGATGATTCTAGATGTACTTTGAATGCTCTTTCTTCTGGTGAAAACCCCATCCAAATCAGATGATTAGTTTTTGAGACATCGGGTTTAGAATGGGGTTTACCTGAAAACAGCCATTCTGCGAAAATGAAGAAAAACTGAATCACAATTTCAATGTTAAATTTTCCTTAGCAACCAATGCTTAATCTTTATGAAACTTTGCATGCTGATTGAGTACACAAAGAAATACATACCTACAAAGTTGTGTGGTTATATACGAATTTTCTCAAATATTAGATCAATTTTAATGAGCGACTACCCTGGCCTGTGTGCTCATTTTAGCTGATTGTTGTATCTAAGGTTCTACAAAAGATATTGCAGTAACATTTTACACAGAAAGATGAATCATTATTTAAAGCTAGGATATTAAGTTTCAACAGTGAATATCATGATTAAGCATTTGACAGTTTTTTTTAACATTATATTTTGTGAAAGACAGGTACATCACTTCATCTACAATTAGCTAATGTATAGAATGTTGAAACTAAAATTATTACAAAGGCAAAACATATGAATAGAAAGGTACCATAAACAAAAATTAGGATATGCAAATTCACATAGGTGTAGACAACAGCAATCTGGATTTTACTTAAAATTAGCAAAATTATATCACCAAATTTAACCATGCTTAAAATTAAAACCATAATAAACCATTTTTTAAAAAAAATAATAGCATTTATCTCAGAAGTCAGGGGAATACTTACTATAGAATTTGCACAGTAAATGAGGCAATATTGTAGACATTGAAAATGTATCCAAAGTTTTAAGATAATGTGAACATACACAAAACCCAAGTCTCTTCCCCTAGCTAAAATTAGACTCCGAAAACTCATTTGTTTGGGTTGGTTTCTTTTTTGTTATTTCCCGGTAAGTTGTCCATATTTCTGGTCTCACAGTTAACTGATGCTCTTGTATTTCTTGTTTTTTATATTTTATTGTCTTATTTTGAAATAATTTATAATAGACTTTATGAAGCAGTTTTGTTGACTTTTTTTTTCTTCTGAGAGTGAGATGAACAAGAATGAGAAAACTTGATATTTTGGCAGTAAATAGTATTTTGATTTGATTTCACACACACACACACACACACACACCACACACACACACACACACACACACACACACACACACACACCACACACACACACACACACACACACACACACACACAACACACATCAGACAATGCAATGCAATACAACACACACACACCATACACACACAGTATACACACACTGCATAGTGTAACTCTGCTTGTTTCCTTTCTTCCTCCACTATCTTTTCTGAATTTGTTCACAGATCAAATATTTGTTTTAATCGAATTACTCTTTAATTGAAAATTGAAGCAGAGTTCTGCTTAAGATTAAAATAAATCCTCAAACAGCAAACATAGTTTCAACACATGAAATATTTCATACCACCCACTCACTCACACACACACACACACACACACACACACACACACACACACACACACATACACACACACAACACACACACACACACACTACCACACAACAACA
>CM060348.1:19937018-19942018 GCA_030674155.1 Stramonita haemastoma
TGCTAGGAGCCATTAAAGACAGGTGGGGATCAAGTTGTCAATTTTGAGATTTTGATTAATTATTCAACTATATCCGCTATTCCACCTTGTAATGAAATGTCAAGACATAATTTGTATTCCTTTTGCTTTTAAATGTGTTTTGGAAATACCCAAGCCCTCATTCTGACCACATGCTACGAAAATAAACTTGCCTGTTTCTCATTTTGTCACATCCTGCAGTGTATCTTTTCAATTTGTAATAACTTTGCACAGAATTGTCCGATTTTCAATTTGTTTTTTGTATTGAATAGCCTTTTTATTGCAAATTAATGACTTGTCAATAACTAAAAATTGACCTTTGGTGCAATGCAACTCCTTATGTGGTGGAGTGTCACATATGAGACCCCACACCTTGAGCCCTGTAAGACTGCACCTGGCCTACTTGTCTGCTAAGAGTGTTTTACTTTCTTCTTTTCATTCTTCTTTTTTTTATATAGAGGATAATGGAATAAGCAATCATATGTTGTTTTTTTTACATCCAGTCCCCGTGTGTATGCAGTTTTGTAAATGTCTTCTGTTCCCACTGGCACATGATGGCCTACTCTTACGAAATAAGATTGGACTGGATTGGAAGGTAAAGATGTCCCATAACCTCTGTGGTCGTAGGGAAGCAATCTTATTTCTATAGCCCCGCTGACCACACAGGCCATATGGGGGCTTTCACCTGGTCAAAATTAAAACATAAATCAAAACTGTGCAACTATATCCAGATTAAAATGGGGTGTAAACCAACTGCAGTATCCTTGCTTGTATGGATGCCCTCCAAGGTCAGCCCAGGACGGCCACCACATTGTGGGAAAACCCACATCGATCACACATAAAATTAGATTAAAACCAGATTCCTTAAAACAACCTTGTTTTACAGACCGACTAAGCACTTTCACATATATCAGATGGAAAAAACAGATTATCTGAAGAAATTAAAAATGGTGCCCACTGGAACATCCCGTAAAAGGATCTTTAGTGAGTCAGCAATAAAATGATTGTACCTAATATCCTTAACATCTCGACACCCCTGGAGCAGATGCTTGATGGTTACTCGCACATTAAAAGTCACACACCATTGGGTTCCCTCGAATGAATGTGAGTGATATGATAATAACCCATATGTATCCTGGTGAGCACTGTTGCTTCCCTTCGAGTTTTGACACACGGAGGGAAAACCTCTTTCAGGTTAGAACGAATCTGAAAAAGTGTGCTGTCTATCTGAGCATTCCATTTCTCTTGTCAGAGAGATTGCACGGATAATATCCCCTCCTGAATGTGGAGTGGATCGCAGAACACTGCTGCATACCTATAGGCACTGGTGTGCCCCAAACTGGACTACAGGTGTCAGGTGGATGGATGGGCAAGGCTTTCCTACCTTAAAGCTTTAGACCCAATCCACAACCTGGGGCTCAGAATCTGTTTCGAAGCATTCGAAACAAAGCCACTGTATAGTTTGTACGCAGAAGTGGACGAATTTTCTCTTAAAAACCACCGTGTGAAATTGACTTTAAACTAGTTTATGAAACTCTATTTGCAGTATAAAATCCATGTTTATGATTGTATTCTCAATCCCTGTTTGGGGCCAAGTTTGAGAAATCTCCCTCTGCCACCCCTCGTCTGGGTATTTGGATCCTTCCTTAACTCCTGGGGGGGTATTGATCTGGTGCCATCTGCATCTTCCCCAAGTTCCCTGAGACATCTATGTGGATGGTAGAAACCCCAAATGTCTGTTTTAACCTTGCTGCTCATAACAGCTAAAACACGAGCAAGTGCACTGAAGAAGTAAGAAGGCCTTCTGAAGGACCTATGACACAGTTGATAAGTGGCACAGGATATGGACACACAAAGACCCCCAGATCCACAACCTGCAAGAGCTGTATGCTCAACAAATTGCTCCTACCTTCAAATCATATCAACAGACTTTGATTATGAAACCTCTGTGATCTTCAGATGCAAGTAAACATGGAAGCCAGCACTTTCTATGGCTCACTTTGCCTACCTGCATTTTGTTTTATCAGACTCTGAAGTCATGATGTTCAGGTCATCGCCCCCTTCCCCACTCCACCCCTTCCTTATCTACCCGATTGATTATCTGGAAGGTGAAGTAGTTGGATTGAAGTTCCATGAAATACCCCATCAAACTGCTGCATTTAGTAGAGCAAAGTACTTGCTTTCCAACACATGCTGATGATGGCCATAGAAGTTTACATGTTTATCCATCACGTTTGATTATGACCTCCAAATTATCAGAGAAGGGAGGTGCTGTTTCGGTGCAAAACTATGGATAGTCAGCATTGGAGATGTTCTCCAAAGGCCAACTAGACCCCAAGGGCTGCAGTACAGAAGGACTGTGCAAGCCAAACCTCTTAGTCAGAAAGTACACAGTTGATCACTGAAAACTAAGCTGTAAAGTGGAATTCCATGAGAGGGAAAGCCACTGATCATACAGTCCTTCATTTTGCTGTTGCTTCCAGCATCAATAATTCAATCAAGAATTACCTTAAAACCCAAATTTTAAAGGCATAAAGTTACAGAGGAACACTACTGTATACTTGATTTGCATCATGGCCAAACATTCAAGTTCCATGGTGTGGAATGAAAGCCTGGCCTGGCTCGGATTCTCGCAGCTTTTTGCCATGGGCTGAAATTCCTAACCCTGTTCCTACATCAGAACATCTCGAAGACCAGAAGTTGATACATCTAGTTTGTGGACCCTCTGCCATGTCTAGCACATGCTTTGTGAGGAGCACTTTTTCACCTGAATGAACTACAGGGGCACTAGACAAAATCAAGCAAACAAGAAAAGAGAGAAGAAAGAAAGAAAGAAAGAAAGAAAGAAAGAAAGAAAGAAGAAAGAAAGAAAGAAAGAAAGAAACAAGGAAACCAACACAATAGTAAAGAGATGAATATAGTTCAGTCCAAATAAATAGAACATTGTGCATGGCAATTTAGAAATTGCTTTTTGGGGGTATGTTTTCTTGCGTAATCTGATCTGATGCCCCAATCCTGCTGTTTCCACATAGCCTATCTCACTCTCCCCATCAAGCCACACCTAGATTTGTCATGAAGGATCCTCAGGGCTAGTACTCCACTGTATAATTGTTAGGCCACCATGGGGTACCAGCCAAAAGGACCCTGTACTTACGTTGCACTTATGCCACCATGGGGTACCGGCCAAAAGGGCCTTGCACTTACAATTACGCCAGCATGGGGTACCAGCCAAAACGACCCTGAACTTACCTTGCATTTACGCCACCATGGGGTACCAGCCAAAAAAGAACTCTGCACTTATGCCGCCATGGGGTACCAGCCAAAAGGACCCTGCACTTAAGCCACCATGGGGAATCAGCTAAAAGGACATTACACCTATGCTTGATCAGGGTGTAGGAGCCTGTTTCAAGCCAACATGTACAGGACGTCAAATACTGGCCCATTTACTAATGATATTAAAAGGTAAGTCATGGAACCGAACTTGTCAATATGATAAACTGGGCTGGTGACCACCACAGTGACTTTTCAACAATATCTTGTCATTAGCTTCTCCAAATCAGAAAAAAGTGTACAAACCGGGACAAGATAGCGTAGTGGTCGAAATATTGGGCTCACAATTTGACAACCCGGGTTTGATTCCCATTGGAGGGGAATTTTTCCCTTGGAGTTAACATCAGTGCAGTGCTGACTCCACTCTCCCGAAATGTCCTTTGGATTAGACTTTAAACCAAGGCCCCCTGTTCAAACGCACAAAGACTATCTTGCACACACCTTGAATCCCGTTCCACTTTTCGTAAGAGTAGGCCATTGTGTGCGGTTGGGAACAAAAGACAAGATTCACAAAACTGCATACACACGAGGACTGGATTTAAAAAAAACATGAATGCTTATTCCAACATCCTCGATATGAAAGAATAAATAAACAAATAAATATATAAAACCAAAACTGAGGTCACCATAAGATCACAGAGCTTAGACCACTTTATTAGGGATCATTTCTTGGTTGTTGCCTGGTGATCAGTAGTGGATGCTGTTAATGTCACAGAAGTTTATCTGATTTAAGACTTCTTAACAGGGCTGCACTTTACACATTTGTTCCAAAAATACTCTACTGTCAACGAGGCATGAGGCATACAGACGCTTCCAGTGCTGCTCAGGTCATTCGAGCGATGCTCTCAAATGTGTCTTTATAAAGTAAATAAAACTGGAGTGTGCAGTCACAGTCTCAAAATATTTTATTTTTAAAAACAATGACTTGCTATTGATAGAATTGGTAATAAAGAAACTGTTAAGGGATTTTGATTGCATTTCCTCTCTTATTTATTTCTTTTTAACATTTTTTATTCTTTTATATCAAGGATAATTGAATAAGCACTCATGTGCTTTTTTACATTAAGTCCCCATGTGTATGCAGCTTTGTAAATCTTGTCATCTATTCCCACCAGCACATAATGGCCGACTCTTACGAAAAGTGGAACAGGATTTAACGTGTGCGCAAGATGTTCTGTGTGCTTCTTATAGTAACCTTGTGCAATAAATAGTGTGCCATGGCAGCTGTTTTTGTTTCTATATTGATTTAATCTTTTTGACCCCATTACGACCACAGCTAATATCAAAGGCAGGCGGCTGTACATTCCATGACAACATCAGCCCACCATTGATGCTGACCATATAGGCAGTACTTTCCCATTACACATGTATTACATGGTTTTCATACAATGTGTTTAACACCTAGTGGATAGGTGGGGACGGGGGATCCAGAGAATGTTCCAGACCACTAACACACCCATAACAGAGAGGGAAAGGGGGGAAGGCATATGCATAGGGCATGGGACAACAATGGCCTTCACACATAGCAACATGGTGAAAAAATGGATCTCCTATGGAGTTAATGACTTATTGACTTATCACATGATTAATTGAAAGTTGTTTACTGGTGGTAGACATCTTTAAACGGAAAATGTTATGGTGGTGGTGGTGGT
>CM060348.1:19958310-19960810 GCA_030674155.1 Stramonita haemastoma
CTCTCTCTCTCTCTCTCTCTCTCTCTCTCTCTCTCTCTCATGGCTTCTCGTGGTGCAGTCGCACTAGCAAGATGACATTTGACCAAAGAGAAAACACTGTATTGCTTCACATCAGAAAGGCCTCCAGTTTGCCAGTTTATTTTTTACATCTGTATCTATTGTGCTTTGTCTGTCACCAGTCTATCAAGCAGCGAAAGAAAAGAGGTGAGGGGCACCGCCTTCAATATGCTGGCCCCTAGAAAAATTGAAGTCTCTGATACCTTGCTCTCCAACAACCACATAGGTTGTGGGATCACATTCATATTTTACCTTAAAGTTAACTGATCAGAATCTCTCTGTGCCACACACAAAGTAATTGTGTGGCTTTCTTGAGCAAAAAATGTTAGTGAGAACTCACCACTTACAACAGAAAATCCAAGACACACACAGTTAGTTTAATGAATTGATATGAAAACTTTTCATATCTTCCAGACCTGTTTCTCCTAATGCTTTCTAGTTTGTTTTACAGTTTAAAAATGCCCTTACACCAGTGACGTTTATAGACAACAGGGCCTTTGACATTTCATACTGTGCAGCTTTATTTGCATGTGGACCAGACCAAGGTATCAAGTGTGTGTGTGTGTGTGTGTGTGTGTGTGTGTGTGTGTGTGTGTGTGTGTGTGTGTGTGTGTGTGTGTGTGTGTGTGTGTGTGTGTGTGTGTGTGTGTGTGAATATAAATGACACCTACATATTAAGATGTTGGTCTGTTTCAAGAAATCAAGGAACACATCTGTATCAACTACAAGACTTCAGCATCACAGAAACCACTTTGTATAGTGACACAGAAATCTGCGTTACGATCAACTATTGTAGTTGTCTGTTAAAAGACACCAAAGTGGCTTGTGTAAGGCACTCTGTACATAAGGAATGCCGTGCCATGTATGCTAATAAAACAGGAATTGACGCTAGAATTAAAGAGACCTAGGAACAAATATTTCCTCGGAAAAGCAGAAATTCACAGCCAAGCACTGAAAATAGAAGATGTTTGTTCTGCAGAAAAGGAGAAAATCTGGCTAAGAAATCCAAAAGAATTTCAAATGATGCCACTTGAAAACTGAACCTATTGGGATCATGCTGTTTCAGCAGTCAGTATTGGAACACTACGAGTCTAAAAGAGAGTCATGGGCCCAAAAATGTAAAAGGAAAAATAGAAATTAATTTTGTTCAAGACTGCATTGCCACGGACAAAATATACCATGCTGCCTGTTATACCAACTTTCTTTCCCAATGTTGGGAAATAAAACATGGAGTGATGTTTCCAACCTATAAAGATATTGATGTAACCCCTGAAGCTCTTCTGTATATTGTAAAATGTATTTCAAAATATAGTAAGATGTCATTGTCTAACTGAATGCTGAACAGCAAAATGTACATGCCCTAAACATGGCCATGTGTCTTCAGTTGCCTGAAGGCAATGCAGAGGGCAAAGCTGCACACATTCAGAATTGCTGAAGGTCCTGGACTATCAGATTAGGAAGACACACTGCACAATGCATTTTAAGATGTTGGATATATACATTTTGTTAACCTGCCATCTTCATGACATTGAAACTAAATCTGTAAACATCTATAAGAGATGTAACAAGTGATTTTGTGAAACAATAATTTAATCATTGGCAAAATGGTAAATATTTTACTAGCACCTCTTAAATGTCGTCAGATTGAGAAATAGAGTTGTTTGTGTTGATGAATACAATGTTGATCAAGTTTATTCAACTAAGAAAAACATAACCAAGGTGATTGTCTGTTGCCAGTACTGTTGTATTGACTGAAAGTTGTACTTCGTTTGAACACTAACGACATATCAGCAATATATACAAACAGCATGTATCAAACATCATTTTCTGTGCATTATATGAATGTATTTTGAGTGTTAAATATTATTACACTTATAATGATTGCACAATGTCAACATTTTGCTGCCCACAGTAATGTTATCTGTAGACTTTTCTCAAGTTTGCAAACAGGAAGTGCATTTCCATTACTTTTCCCCCAGTAAAAGGGAATAAGGCTGTCAGAGTATAAACGTTTTAGTTTAGAAATGTAATTTATCCAAGCCTGCTTCAACTAAGTGTAAACCATTTCTGAATGGACAGCCAGAGCAGCTTGTAAAGCAGCACAAATGGGAAATTCCGTTTCAGCTCAGCTGCACTGCACCTACTCTTTTCAAACACGAATTAAAACTTATCCCCCCACTATATTTTTATTAAAACCATTTTGGGATGGTCAAGAACATCCGCCAAAACATAAACCAAGTGAAACAAAATTTGAAGCAATCACTTTTTGCCAGAGCCCTTTTGGGGGAAAACTTTTTCCTGGACTACAGCACAAACAAACCAACAATACCACTGCCTTTAGTCTCTACTTATTTATTTATTTATGTATTTATTTTATTCTTTTATGTCGAAGGATAATGGGATAAGCACCCTTGAGCTTTTTTACATCCAGTCCCCGTGTGTA
>CM060348.1:19963310-19970810 GCA_030674155.1 Stramonita haemastoma
ACACACAACACACAAACAACACACACAACACACACACAACACACACACAACACACACACACACACACACACACCACACATTAAACCAGTAAACTAGAATAAACAACATTGTTGTCCCAGGCTACCGGGATAAAGCACGTTGTTCAGACAGGTATCAATGCAAAACAATTCATCAGGCATTATGGCTTTCAGGGGCAGACTTCAGACCAGACAGAGAGCCTTGCCTCTGGATCATTTGTCTTTCTTTATCACATGTTTGTGTGCCATGAATGACCTTGCTTAAGCTGATAAAGACTTTCAGTGTCAGCAGGTCGTCAGTCTCTTCCAAGGATTCTTTGCAATGTGGTTTTGTATAGGAATTTGTTGTGGGCATGTGGAGTTATTTGCAATGTGGTTTTGCGTGGAGAATGGGATTTTGCGTGAAGATGGCTGGTTTGGGAATGTTGAGTCGATTTGCAATGTAATAGGTTCAGATCTTGTCGGAATGTAAAGGTATTTGCAGTTTGATTTTGCATGAAGAGAGATGTTGGCATGTAAATCTTTTGCAATGTGATTTTGCGTAGGAATGGTTGTCACCATGTGAACTTTTACAATGTGTTTGCCTGTGGATGGCTGTCAGTACGTAAAGTTGGATTGTGGATTTACGTGGAAATGGCTGTTTTCGTATGTTGAGACCTTTGCAATGTGGTTTAGCTGAAATTGTAGTCTGCATGTAGACTTTTTTTTCGCAGTATGATTTTGCGTGAAGAGAGTTGTCGGCATGTTCGATTATTTGCAAAGTGGTTTGTTGGAGATGGATATAGCAGTTTGGGTTAGTGTCAATGTGGTTTTGTGTGGATCTAGTTGTTGGCATGCAGAGTTATTTGCAATGGAGATTTTTGTAGAGATGGCTGGTGGCGTGTAGAGCTATTTGCAATGTGGCTTGAATGAAGATGTTTGTTTGTTGGCATGTAGAGTTATTTTGGAATATGGTTTGCATGGAGATGGATGAAAGTCATTCGGATGAGACTAGAAACCGAGGTCCCGTGTGCGAACGCACGCAGAACATCTTGCGCACACGTTAAAATCATGTTCCGCCTTTCGGAAGGGCAGGACATCGTGTGCCGGTAGGAGTGGATGACAAAATTCTTTTTTAAAACCAGCATGCACGCAGGTGTCATGTTTAGACACCATCCCTGAGGAAAAATCGGGAGCTGGAATCCCAGGGCAGCTCGGGGCTTATATGGCAACGTTTTGGTGGCTCCTGCGACGGTACTTGAACCATTTCCTATTGGTCATTGCCTTTCCAATGGATCATTCCAGTAGCGTGGAGAGGGGGGGCTGCTGCATGGGTAACAGTTTGCTTCCATACTTACTTACCCAGGCTTTGCGTTCCAAAGACTAGAGCGCAACTCCATAGTCTTCTGACACTGATGTGTGCTTACTACTAATAACATGTCACAAACTAAAAATTGATCTTTGGTGCAATGCGACTGATGTGTTGGAGCGTCACAAATTGAGACAAACCCTTACAATGTTTACGCATATGTTTTGATGCTATTTTCTCAGAGTTTGGTGCTCCTCAATAGCAATCTGATTTTATTATTTTCAATTTTGGTGTAGGACAAGCTTTTTAGCTTTTGAAAGAAATAAGGTGAAAGCCTATTTCAAGAGAGTCTTATTTTGCTGTAAAAGGCTACGTTTAAATACTCTTTAGCCCCTTGTAATAGAGTCACAGTCTATTTCAATTCTCAATAAAAAACAAATATATATAAAAAATATAATGTGATACTTTGGTCATATCTTATCATATGCCATATCTTTGTTTCATTATACATATATATATATACTTATATTATTATATATTATATATATATATATATATATATGTGTGTGTGTGTGTGTGTGTGTGTGTGTGTGTGTGTGTGTGTGTGTGTGTGTGTTATTTTTGTGGTTTGCCTTAAAGTGAATCAGTGAATTCTGAAAGGCAACACACAAACATAACTTCTCTCTCTCTCTCTCTCTCTCTCTCTCTCTCTCTCTCTCTCTCTCTCTCTCTCTCTCTCTCTCTCTCTCTCCTCTCTCTCTCTCTCACACACAACACACACACACACACACACAACACAACACACGCATGCACACACACGCGCGCGCACACACACATACACACGCGCGCACACACACACACACACACACACGCTCGCACGCGCGCGTGCGCCCACGCTGCACGCACACACGCACGCAGACTTAACTCATAAATTTTAAATAGTCCTTAAGTTTATCCCCAAGAAACACAATCACATTCATTTCACTAACAGTAATGCTTTCTCTGGCGTAGGAACCACTATGAAGTGAAATTTGTCTATTGATCCTCTTTAGGTGTGTCTGTCTTCATTGTTATTAATTGCATTATTCAAAACTGTTTATTGGCAATGATGTGTAAAGTAAAGTACAACACAAAGCAAATGACAGTTTTAGGGTGTGGTAAGTTGTTGTTGTTGTGTGTTCCCCAGCTTAACACCCCAGGGGTCACCCAGAATGTGCAGCACTCTGACTCACTCGCTCATCCCACCTGGGAATCACTGTGAGGTTGAAATTACACCCGAATGAGACGTTTGCCTGTATGACTGTTTTAAAGTATGTCGCCTAAAGGCAGCCATACTCCGACTTGAACGAGGGGTAGTCAGTGTTGTTTTCTCCTTATAGCAAGGTTGCTGCCTTAACTGTTGGATCTTTAAATAAATTAGCAGACAAATGTGTCATGCACTGCTATTTAAACTCTATTCTTTAAATCTATTTTTTTATATAGAGGATAATGGAATAAGCACTCACGGTGGTTTTTTACATCCATCCCGTGTGTATGCAGTTTTTTTCAATCGTGTCATGTTCCACGGCACACAATGCCTACTCTTACGAAAGCGAACAGATTTAACGTGTGCGCAAGATGTTCTGTGTGCGTTCGCACACGGGCCTCGTTTAGTTCATCCAAAGACTTTAGGAGAGTAAGTCAGCACTGATGTTAACTCCCGAGGAAAATCCCTCGAACGGAATCAAATCGAGTAATCAATTGCGAGTGCAATGTTCTGACCCTAGGCTATCCTGTCCCCATGCCTTAGAATTCTGATAGAGATTCTAAGGCATGGCAGTTAGTCAGCTGCTACTCTGCATGATCCCTAGGCTGTTTGCTGTAACACATGTAAAAAAAAATTCACTGAAAATACTTCATAATTAATCAGAGTCTTTTTTTATCTATACCTTTCGTTTAAATTATTCTAGAGATTTAAGAACCCATTGTATGTCAACATTTAGCCTGCCAACAAGTAAACAGTGAGTTTGGGGTTCAGTTCCCAGCCTCGCCCTTTTTCTTCCCAGCTTGACTCCAAATGAAATCGAACTGGATGTCAAAATCCAGGTGGTGGTGTTAAACTTTCTCACACGCATTGATCTGTAACACAGATGTGTGTGAAGTAAAGTACCTACAGTAAATCATGGTGTTTATTCATGTTTGTTTATTTATTTATTTGTTTATTTTTTTTATTTATTTCTTGTGTGCAATGTACCTGCAGTAATGTATGGTGCTCTTTTCATATTATTTTATTTATTACTTATTTATTTATTTATGTTATTTATTTCTTCTTTTACATCATGGAAAATGGAGTAAGCATACGAGTGCTTTTTACATCCAGTTCCCGTATTTATGCAGTTTTGTAAATGTCGTAATCCGTTCCCACCAGCACACGATGGACTAATATTTCGAAAAGCGGAACAGGATTTAACGTGTAAGCAAATTGTTCTGCATGCATTCGCATACAGGCCTCGGTTTATAGTCTCATCCAAGACACTTTTGAGGCGAGTGGAGTCAGCACTGATGTTAACACCATGGAAAAAATCCCCTTGAACAGGATTCGAACCCGGGTTGTCAGATTGCAAGCGCAATGTTCTAACCACAAGGCTATCCCGTCCCCTTTAGCTTTAGTATGTTAATTAAGTGACCAAGACTGTCCTACAGGGAACAGTACAAGGAGGGAGACGAAGAGGCAGACAGAGGAAACGATGGGAAGACAGCATCAGAGAGTGGACTTTGCCTGTAGTGGAACGGTTTGCTACAGAGTGCAGAAGATCACAGCTAGTGCAGAAGACTGGTTGCAGAATCTTCAGTTGTGGCCCCATGGTCTACCAGACTACCGACTAGGTGTAGATGAAGGTAAATTAATTTGATTAAAAAAAATAATAATACATTTTTTATTGTTGTTGTTGATGCTGTTTTTGTTGTTACTCTTTTTTTGTTTGTTTGTTTGTTTGTTTGTTTGTCTTTTTGTGATTGTTGTTTGTATGTGTGACATGATACATTGAATTTAGCGCGTGTGTGCAAGCATGCGTGCATGCGTGTGTGCAAGCATGCGTGCATGCGTGTGTGTATGTATGTGTGTGTCTGTTTATGAATGGGTGCATGCGTGCAGGCATGCATACTGATAGGGATATGAGCGTGTGTGTGTGCCTTTTGGTTAATCATTTGAAAAGTAATTAATGTAACTTGTTTATGAAACAAAATTGCATTCTTACTTTTTTGGATTTTATTATGTTTTGGTAAGAAACGTTTGCCTCTGTTTTTTTCAGTTGAAAAATGAACATTAAAAAAGTTTTAAAAAAGGGAAAATTAATTTGATTTTTTTTTAATGTACTGCCAAGCCAATTTACGACATCAGTGAGGTAGTTGGAGTATTTCTGTTACCAATGTGGTTGTTGTTGATTCGCTGTTGTTGTTGTTGTTTTTGTTGTTGTTGTTGTTGTTATTGTTGTTGCTGTTGTGCGTTCCCCAGCTTAACACCCTCGGGGGTTAACCAGAATGTGTAGTCTGACTCATTCAATCCTACCTGGAAATCGTTGTGAAAATTAAAATTACACACTGAATGAGAAGCTTCCGAGTATGACTGTTTTCAAGCACCTCGTCATATAGGCAGCCATACTCCGACTTCAGAGGAGACCAATGTGGTCGTTTGGAGCTACTTTAGACAACAGGAACGATCCTACTGTTTGTTTGTACCTGTAATTTTCAGACGTGTTTGGCCTGGAAGAAATGCATGCACTTACCATTAGCTAGTCTGGCCCCGACAAACGTGCTTTGTCAGTTGCTAACAGAGACAAAAGTGTCATGCCCTACATCATAACATCCTTCTGCTTCAAAATAATATGCCTATACTATCTGTGGTGGAATCAAACTCTTTCAATAGCAACCTGACAATCCTTAAAAAAATAGAACAAATCCCCGTTAGTCGGAATATGGCTGCCTATATGTCCAGAAGATTTAATCACAAGCATGCATGTTGTCTTTTTATTTCAGAGAGCAGACACGGTGTCATGCTAGCTAGTTCCCTGCTGTGATAAACGAGAAAGAAACATAATTATCAAGAGATATTCCTTCTGTTGCAACAAGCCAGGTAACGCACAACAGTAGCAACAACTACAACAGTGGCAAAACATCTGCAGTAATAACGCCGGTAGCAACAGCAACAGCAGCAGCAGCACCAGCACCAGCACCAGCAGTAGTGCTAACACCAAGTACTTTAACAATAACAACAGCACCACCACCCCAACAACAACAACAACTACTATTTCTACCACAACAACAGCAGCAGCAGTAGCAGCAGTACTAACAAATACAACACCAGCACTAACAACAACAAATACTACTTCTACAACAACAACAACAGCAACAGCAACAACAACTACAACAACAACAACAACAACAACAACAACAATAACACGGCATTTTGATAGGCAGGAATAACAAAATTCGCACATTTTCCAGGGTATTATTTTAAACGTCGGTATCTGTATATTTCCTGGTCACCTTAATTTAGTCATACTGCTTGTCCAAAGTCTGATTCTTTTTTTTTCATGGCAGACGTTTACAGCATGGCCAAATCTCTTTCAGAGTAGCACGGAACCTGGAACTGAGCACGAGATAAGCACAGAAGTTGATGCTAGAATTCAAACACGACGAGGTCAACACAAAAACATGCTGGAAAGAGATGAACGAATTATGGTAACGTCTGTACATGAAAAACCCAGGCAGCATATTATGAATCGTGCTGTTGACGATCTGACACACGAGCGGAATAGCGTACACGATGCAGAGAAACAGCAACATCACAGTTAGTCTTTTGTCAGCAGAGCTCTCTTCTTCAGTGGTTTTCCCGGTCATCTGTGCTCGCTTGAGGGAAGTTTGACGAAGATGAATCACAGTGATGATGCTGCAGATGACGATAGCGAAGAGGGAGAGAGGTTGTCCAACTAGGTGAATGTATGTGGGTATCAGGGTTTGGTATCTTCCTTCCGGGAACCAGCTGGCTGTTGTCATGTAAGCGACGCTGCGATTGGTGGAAGGGTCCACTCGCCATGTGACGTCACCGGCGAGGAATTGTGGGAGATAGGCCAGGAAGGGAATGAAGTGGGCTAGTATTATGGCGATGACCATTGACCTGTTGAAAAAAGTCCTTAAGATCCCTTGTCGCAAATAAAAACAAACCAACTAAAAAGCCCCAATATACAAACAAAACAAACAACGTCGTATGAAAAAAATGTTAAGAGTTTTGGTGTCACCTATGTCATGTGTGTGCCTTTCTGCTCTGTCTTTATGTCTGGCTGCCTGTCTCTGTCTGTTTATCAGTCTGCGTGTTGTGTGTGTGTGTGTGTGTGTGTGTGTGTGTGTGTGTGTGTGTGTGTGTGTGTGTGTGTGTGTGTGCGTGTGTGTGTGTGTGTGTGTGTGTGTGCGTGTGTGTGTGTGTGTGTGTGTGTGTGTGTGTGTGTGTGTGTGTGTGTGCGTGTGTGCGTGCGTGCGTGCGTGCGTGTTTGTCTCAGTGCATCTGTTTGTCTGTCTGTCTGTTTGTTGTCATCGCGTTCAAAGCCAGGAGACAACTTTCCACATAAAAATAAAAAGATATCACATATTATTGATATCAAATATCCTTTTATTGTTTGTGGACTGTTGCGTGCGTGTAACTGATTTCAATGCGTGCGCCTGGATTTTGTTGCTCGTTTAAAAAGATTATGTGCTACACAAATTTACACACAGTATAATTATCGATATTATCATTTATGTCATCTTTATAAGATATTTTTTAATCTTTAGACAATATGAGCTACAGCCAGTCATCGAGCCTATTTTTCATAATCTCACCTGTAACTCAACAATCTCCTAGCTTTAAAAGGAATGACGACAAACAGACATCGCTCCACACTCATCACCACGATAAGGTTCCCAGAAATGTTTCCGAAAATGACGAAGACTCGGCTGATCTTGGCACTGACGACCACGTTGACATTGTTCAGAAAGATGGCGTCAGAGGAAAAACAGGTGAGGGTGGTGGGCAGCTGGAGAAACAGGTTGAGAAAGTCTACCACAGCCAGCCAGAAGAGAAGAAGGTTGATCCTGTCTGACAGACCTTGCTGGGGAACAGCGAATAATTATATCATTTTACACAAGCACACTTCTAGTTAGGGGTGGTGGGAACGGGTGATA
>CM060348.1:19978310-19980810 GCA_030674155.1 Stramonita haemastoma
ACAAGAATATCAAATATTCCTTTGAATGCAATTGATACTTTTAAATTCTGAAAATTGTCTTGCTGTAGGGTACCACAGCAGGTCAAGATTCGATCACCGCCGGGGCCTCTGATGAAGGCTCATGCAGAAGCCGAATCTCGAGTCAGGTCAGGTCAGGCCAAAGGCATGATTCTTGCTCAAAAATGCCGACACTGCTGCCACTGAAAGACATCATTCCCTAGAATTTATTTTCATTCATTTTTTTAATTGAATCTTTGATAAGTCATTTTCAAAATTTGGTACCTGCACTTGTTTTTCCTCCACTACTTTTGTCCTCAACAATGGCGATATTTTGCATAAATTATGGAGAGCACTTTGCTACAAAGAGCAGTGCTGGTCTTTACTTGTGTTGTTTTTTTTGTTTGTGATCTTGTCTGAATGTCTATTTGTTTTCCTTTCAATGTGTTTTCGGAGGTGTTTGTTGTTTTTTTTTTACATATTATGCCAAGGACATCTCTCTTGCTGCCATGGGTTCTTTTATGTGCGTTAAATGGGTGTTGCAGTAACACCTCTGCACGTAACTCAGGTTACGATAAATCTTATGAATCTGACGGGGAAAAAATCCTCCAATACTGATATTACAGTTTTATCAATTTCATTTGTGTGCCTGTCTGTCCATTGTTCCGCTGCTTTCATGCTTGGAGACTAGTATGTCTCCAGCCATTTTCTTTAGCTGTGTCGTTGTTGCAGACATAAATCCTGATAGCATTAAAAGCCCACAAAAAAGCTTAACCAAGGTCCAAAAATATATAGCTGTTTCTTAGCCACCCTACCCCCATCCCCCCAAAACCCAAACGAGGCAAGTAAAGAGACAAAAAAAGATTTTAAGCTTGCGCTGCAGTGTGTTTGTGTGTGTGTGTGTGTGTGTGTGTGTGTGTGTGTGTGCGCGCGCGCGCATATGTGTGTGTGCATATGTGTGTGTGAGAGAGAGAGACAGACAAGACAGACATACAGACAGATAGAGAGAGAGAAACAGAGAGAGTATAATCTTAAAGACCTTTCTTACGGGATTTGATTATATTTTTTGTTTTGTACGTTATTAACTGATATAAATTCACAATAATGAAGCAAGTCTACCTTCAGGAAATGTGAGAAGATAATTTTTACAAAGAACAGTTTCTGCACACAAAGCACTAAACTATCGTCCTCAAAAGTAGTCCATTGAAATGCAGAAAAACATAGTTTGCCATTTGCCAGACTGCAAATGTAGTTTTTCTATGACCACACATCACTGCTGCAATTAACTCTGTGGTCTTGATGAAATGATTGTGGACGTGACTGTGGCCTAATCATGAGATCAACTATCGATGATATTTTGTAGGAATGAGACAGGGAATTCCGCTGCTATAACTTCTGTTACCCCATTGTTCAAGTATGTTTAAAAAAAAAAAAAAAAAAAAAAAAAAACGGTCGACAATTTTTTTCTTAGGAGAACCACAAATATACGATATTGAAACTTAACAAACTATTTTGCCTATGTCGTCTGCTTTCAGATTTTGATTTTTTTGTCGAACAAAATAGGAAGAGAATGTGTTTGCTAAGGTCACGTGTCTGTTCGTTTGTTTTAAGCCATTAACGGTGCTCGCACTTACTTCAAAACAAGACATATACCGTGATACTTACATCTCATTAATCAATATATTTAACACTATTTAACACCATTATGCTCTTAATATATACATCGAAATATGTGTTTGTCGACACCCGTTCCGCTTTTCGGAAGAGTAGCCTAGTATGTGCCGATGGGAACGGATGACAAATTTTAGAAAACCCCTTGAACACGGAGACTGGATGTAAAAAAGCACATGAGTGCTTATTCCATTATCCCCGAGATCATGAAAAGAAAGAAAGATGTAAAAGAAAAATGCACATGAGTGTTATTCCATTATCCTCGAAATAACAGAATAGAAAATTAAATTTATGTTGTTTGGAACAAAACCATTCTGTAACTCATGTGTAGACAGGTCTTAGGAGAGTGAAGCCCTAAGCCTGAGTTGATTGAATGTATCGTATAACAATCGCAGTGTCTGTGGGTTGGCTGAAACAAACTTCAACATTTGCCAGACAGGAACCAAAAAGGTCAAGTGTATGTAGATATCTAAATCTTTTCTGTCATTCTAAGCGTCTTTAGAATATATATATACAATTTTCCTTGAATATCAGATTGGTGGATTTATCAGGTTTTGTTCAAACATTGTCATGTATGTATGTATTCAACAATCTTACCCTGTTATTTTCTTATCAATTCCTCTGCTGTATCAATTTCTTTGTTCTTTTAAATTGTTTGTCTGTCAGTTTTGCTAGTCTCTCTCAGACCAAAGATAGTTCTATCTTTGCTCTGACTCACTTTCTTACTCTTCTTTGTATGTATGAATGTGTGCGTGTGTTTGTGTGTGTGTGTGTGAATGTGTGTGTGTGTGTGTTTGTGTGTGTGTGTGTGTGTGTGTGTGTGTGTGTGTGT
>CM060348.1:19985810-19993310 GCA_030674155.1 Stramonita haemastoma
TTCTGGTTTGTAGACAGTGTTCCTAGTGTTCGCATGTGATCCCTGTGCTTCTGTCTATGATTCAGCAAGCTAGGATTATTATCATGGTTCAAAAGTGAAGGTGTACCCATAACCTATACGATTGTAAGGGAAAAAAAATTCAGAGACCTCACTTCTTCAGGGGTCAGCATATGAAGGGTGGCGCTCATTACCTCTCCCTCCCTGCTTTACATTCCCTGACCTGACCGTAAAGAGGAAAGGTACCCATTTACAGCTGGGTGAACTGGGGAAACTGTACTGAAGCCGAGCCGTGCAAATGGTCACCTATACCCTTAGTAACCACATTCAGTGCTGCTTGATCTTATATGTTGCAGATAACTCTAAGAACCTTCTCCCTATTCTAATCTTCCAAAGAGATACAACCTCCCCAAACATCACACCAATCAAAAATAGTTCCAAACTTAATATAAGGGATATCATATATGTGGCTGATTTATGCAGGCCGGTCAGGGAGAAGGAATATTGACTGGAAAGGACTAAATTGGAAAGCATAACCCCACATTATGCTATTTGCCAAACTGCCGACGTTTCCCCTAGAGTCAGACACATTTTTGACACCATTTATCCCTTATACCAAATAGAATAAAAAATAAATAGGAAATGTGTCTGAAAAAAATCTGCACTTTGTTTTTGGCTGAGTCCTCCTTTTTGTCCTATGGTTTGAATAAAGGAAAGTAGTGTTTGGGGGTTAAAAGATATCTAAGGTGATTTTATTGATATTAAGCAATGTGTGTGTATGTGCGTGCGTGCGTGCGTGTGTGTGCGTGTGTGTGTGAGAGAGAGAGAGGGAGGGAAAGAGAGAGAGAGAGATAGAGAGAGAGAGAGAGAGAGAGTGTGTGTGTGTGTGTGTGTGTGTGTGTGTGTGTGTGTGTGTGTGTGTGTGTGTGTGTGTGTGTGTGTGTGTGTGTGTGTGTGTGTGTGTGTGTGTGTGTCTACAACGAAGAAGTTAAAGAAACAGAAAACGATATTTCCAGAAGCAGATCTGATCTCCACAGCATGTTACAATGAAAGAGAACAGAGTGCCTGTTTCCGTAATATTGCTCGGTGTCTGAGTTGTTAAAAGAGATAATAAGATAGGGATAAATTAATATCTCAAAACTACTGTTTTAGTACCTGCATCCACGTCAATGGGACGGGACAGCTCAGTGGTCAGTGCGCTCGTTTTCCTCGAGCTAATGTTAAGCAGCATCGAGCGTAGTTACCAATTAGACGGGTGAGGCCTAACCTTCAGTACAGTCCCCCAGTTCACCCAGCTATACATGGGTACCTTCCTTCTTGGGTCAGAGAACGTAATTCAGCGAGGGAGAGGAGATGGGTGCCGCCCCCAATATGCTGGCCCCTAGAGGAACCGATGTCTCTGATATTTCGTTTCCATATGATTGCATAGAGGAGGATATTGCCGTCACTGGCTTGGATTCCGTTCTGATTGGTTTGCGATCTAGGGAAGTTTTATCTCTTTGGAAAACTCAGAAATGGGGAAAGTTTTTTAAAGGTTGTTTGCATGTTTTCTTCATACACACGAACACTATTGCCCACGCGGACACACACACACACACACACACACACACACACACACACACACACACACACACACACACACACACACACACACACACACACATACACACACACACACACACACGCACGCACATACACAGACAAACACACACAAACACATACACACACACAAACAAACAAACACATGCGTATGCACGTACACAGAGAGCAGCCATATGCATTAGAGAGAGTGCAAAAGAGCTTGATGATAAATATTATGAACAGGAAAACAGGGGATAAAAGAGATACAACTCACACAGGTTATGACTGTTGCGTGTAAGCATCACTATGACTTTTCTTCTTTGTTTTTCTTAGTTAAAGCTGGGGGATGGATAGCCTAGTGGTCAGAACATTGCGCTGGCAATTTGACGACCCGGGTTCGATTCCGGTCGAGGAGATTTTTTCTCTGGAGTTAACATCAGTGCTGACTCCATTCTCCTCAAAAGTCCTTCGGATGAGACTTTAAACCGAGGCCCCGTGTGATAACGCACGCAGAACATCCTGTGCATACGTTAAATCCTGTTCCGCTTTTCGTAAAAGTAGGCCATCGTGTGCCAGTGGGAACAGATGACGTATACAAAACTGCATACACACGGGGACTGGATGTAAAAAAAAAGCACATGAGTGCTTATTCTATTACCCTCGATATAAAGGAATAATGGATAAATCATGTCAAGCTCCAAAATTCATAGCTTCAGAGATGATATCTAAACAAGTCTTCCAGGTGAAGGCTTTTTTTTTCTTTTTCACGTTTGATTTACTGATCCTACCAGCATGCTACTGGCCTACTCTTCCAAAAGGCAAAGAGGGGTTTAATAATCATTATCTGAGTAAGATGTTGGCATGCATTGTAACGCAAAATATTGCTTAATAGTCACTTTCGAAGCACTTTTGGAGAAGTGGAGTCAGTACTGGCGTTAACCCTGAGTGAAATCCCTTCAAACTGATGCTTCGGTTGGGTGTTTGCACCCAAGTCGTCAGATTGCAAGCTCAGAGATCTAACCTGTAAGCTATCCCCGCTTTTCGTTATATCTTTATGAAACCAAAATAATTCCACGAGGCTGACAGTAAAGGGATATTGATATGCTTCCTGCCTTTATACATGCTTGCCTTTGTATGTCTTTTATGGAAATGAAAATGTGTTTGTGTGTACACAGGCGTGCGTGTGTGTGTGCACGT
Source organism: Stramonita haemastoma (assembly GCA_030674155.1). Taxonomy (NCBI): domain Eukaryota; kingdom Metazoa; phylum Mollusca; class Gastropoda; order Neogastropoda; family Muricidae; genus Stramonita; species Stramonita haemastoma. The sequence continues at coordinate 19,988,586 of CM060348.1, forward strand.
GCTTGTGTGTATGTGAGATAGTTTGTTTGCGTATGTATGTGTATGTGTGAGTGAGTTAGTTTTGTGTGTGTTTGTGTGTGTGAGTGTGAATGGGGGGTGGGGGTGGGGTTGAGGGGGGGGGGAGTGGATGTTTTCCCTGCAGTTTGGGCAATTCTGTAAGCTCTTCTTTTTGCTCTAAACCCACCACTGAAGTGGATTTGGGGACTATGCCCTCTTCATGTGAAAGCAGCTTCTGTGATGTGGAATACAGTTTTTTTAATTTATATAGCTAGGTGTTAGAAAACTCCACATTATGATAAGTTTCCTGCAATTCATGTGACAATATCAATTCAATTGAAATCAGCTGCCTCTATCACCATTGCTGATAGGTAGGAGAAACTCAACGCAATACCTCGCAATGTGATTATATGACATTCCTTTTTTTAGCAACTTACTTGAAGAGCTTAGGTGATTAGAGTGGTAGGGAAGGGAATGTGCTGTTTTTCGGGGGGGGGTTGTTTTTTAGGTTTTTATTTCTGGAGGGGAGTGGGGGGTTGATCTACTTGTGTCCTGTCATCTTTGCATGCGCATGCAAACTTATATGGAATCAGTTCGGTGAGAACTTGCTCCGTGTGGATGCAAGGGGCCTGTCAGTCAGTATAACTACCCCTCCTACCTTTTTGATATTCTGTGCTAAGAATTCCTTTTTTCCATCTCTCTCTTGTGTTCCTGACTTGTTCATTTTTAATCCCGCTATGTGTTCCTTGTCTATTTTCTGCCTTCTTTGTGTCGATTCTCCTGCCTTGTTTCCCCCCAGAAAGGCTTAAAAAGATAACAGTGCTCTCTCATGCCAAAGTCAGATGCTTTGGGCCTGACTTGTCAGGCACTTAGGGCAACTTATTTTCGCTCATATGACAGACAACAACAGGTGCTGTCTAATTAAGTGTTCGATGACGAGAAGACAAAAGTGAAAGGAGCTTAGTGAGTTTATGGGATCCCAGGTATGTCACCGATGAAAAAAAACGAAGACAGTTGCAGACAGGAAAAAGAAAAAGAGTGGATGGCGCTACACTTGTGGCGACTCGCTCTCCCCGGGGAGAGCAGCCCGTATTTCACGCAGAGAAACCTGCTGTGATATAAAGTGGCATAAAATGAAAAAAATAGAATAACAATAAAACGTTTTACGGTGTTAGTTGTTGCCTCTGTCTGTTTCTGCTATGTTTTCTGTTTCTGGTTGTGTTTCTTACTTTCCTTCTGGTTTTGCTCACTAATTCACACTTAGTGTGTGTGTGTGTGTGTGCGTGCGTGCGTGCGTGCGTGCGTGCGTGCGTGTGTGTGTGTGTGTGTGAGTATGTATGTATGTATGTATGTATGTATGTATGTATGTATATGTATATGTATATATATATATATATATATATATATATATATATATATGTATGTATATATATATATATATATATGTGTGTGTGTGTGTGTGTGTGTGTGTGTGTATGTGTATGTGTATGCATGTGTATATGTTTGTGTGTTTGCGCGCTTATGATGTGTGTGTATGTGTTTGTGAGAGAGCCTGCATGCGCGCATGCTTGCAGGTGAATGTAAATGTGTGTGATTCTTGTGGATACACATCATCCAATTTCTGAAATAACTTTAGAGCCACGCATAATATTCCAATACTTTCTAGTTCCAATATAAAGAAAAACTGTCCAGACCTCAAACCAATCGGAAGTAATTCTCAAGCAAATACGGGCAATATCATTTGTGCATGGCTGCTTTATGCATATGGAGATCAGGAAATCTTGGAAGTAGAGTAGGGTATTGGGAACTGTAACTCTGTGAATATTCCATCTGCCAGACTACAGATGGCCTGTGTGACCACATGGCATTGGCATGCTGCATCATTTCATGGACACAGAGAGAGGGGGGGGGAAGAGAGAGGGAGGGAGGGGAGAGGGGAGGAGGAGGGGAGAGAGAGAGGAGAGAGAGAGAGAGAGAGAGAGAGAGAGAGAGAGAGAGAGAGAGAGAGAGAGAGAGGAGAGAGAGAGAGGAGAGAGGAGAGAGAGAGAGAGAGAGAGAGAGAGAGAGAGAGAGAGAGAGAGAGAGAGAGAGAGAGAGAGAGAGAGAGAGAGGAGAGAGAGAGAGAGAGAGAAGGAGAGAGAAGAGAGAGGAGAGAGAGAGAGAGAGAGACGGGGAGGGAGGTAGAGAGAGAGAGAGAGAGAGAGAGAGAGAGAGACAGACAGACAGACAGACAGACAGACAGACAGACAGATAGACAGACAGACAGATATACAGGCAGGCATGCAGGCAGAGAACAGATAGTGAGAAAGACAGAGACAGTTAGAAACGTGCACACAGAGAGGCAGATAGAGAGTTAGAGAGAGGCAGAGAAACAGACAGAGACAAGAAGAGAGACAGAGAGGAGAGAGAAACAGATAGACAGAAGTAGACAGAGGATTGAATCAGCGTGAATCAAGACAGGTCTGGATGGTGAAACCGGTCGTGAAAAATCTACCAATGATTATAAAAGAATGGTTTGAGTTTTACAATCTCGAATTTTTTATGCTTAAAAAAAATCTTTGACAGGAGGGAATACCATTTTAAATTCAGAAATAAAACAAGCGATTGAGATGAATGGCAATATTGTAACGATAAACCGATTCAGTTCTTCGACATAGTTTACACTTTAAACAGTAATGCGCTGTAGTGATGTGACAGAACGTTGTGTTGAACTAATTCAAGAAGGACACATCTACTGCTACATTTTGTTTTACCTAGAATGCTTCCATTGTCTACAGCTTAGTTTTCCGGATGGAAGATAGCTAATCTTTCAACCTTACGGACCAGAAAACTCGGCTGAGGACTGTTGCAGCTTCTCCTGTCTACATTCCTGAAAACATAATGCACATGTGTTTCTGATATCATTGTGGGACGCTGTGGTAAGTAGATTACCTCCCATTGGATCATAGCTTTGTCGCAGGGTCGTGTTACTAAATCGAGACACACTTGCGAAGTGTAAGATGCTCTGTTTCCTTGGGCGGTGATCGAAATCAATCTGTTCCATATCCTTCACCTTCAAGGTGAAATGTAGAATTTATGCGATCTATTTTTACAGGTCACATTTTAGCTGTCTGCTTTTTGCCCACCGAGGTATTGTGCAGAGATGGGACATCAAATATTTGTATTTGTATTTGTACCACTTTATGTCACAGCAGATTTCTCTGCGTGAAATTCGGGCAGCTCTCCCCGGGGAGAGCGCGTTGCCACTAGTGCAGCGCCTACCCATTTTTTTCCTGCATGCAACTATATTTGTTTCCCTATCAGAGTGGCTTTTTTCTACAGAATTTTGCCAGGGTCAACCCCCTTGTTGCCGTGGGTTCTTTTACCTGCGGTAATAGTGATGTGTAACACTCGAGACCTCGGTTTATCGTCTCATCCGAAAGATAGCGCCCAGACCACCACTCAGGGTCTAATGGATGGGGAAAAAGTTTTGGGCCCAAACGGGGTACGAACCACCGCACACTCTGACCCGGACTTTCTGCTTTCTAGGCAAGGCGCGTTACTACCTAGACCACCGATCCAAATATGTCCACACTGTTACAACTGCATATCCTCTGTCAAGGACAAAATCCAGAACTGCTCTCATTTAAGAAAGGTGATGGTTCATTAAAGCAACAGAAGTGACGTTTCTTCACTTTTAGTCGCAGATACTAATTTTTGCAATTTGTTTTATAAAAAGTTTAGAAGGATCATCGACAGAGCTTTCTAGAGCTCAAAACATATTCTATATGGGTACAGGGTAGCTCAGTGATCAGAGCAATCGCTTTCCCCAAGCTAAGGTTAATCAGCATCTAGCATGGTTACCAATTGGATGGGTGACCGTTTGTGCGCCTGGATTTTCTACAGTCCCCGAGTCCACCAAGCTGTAAACGGGAACCTGCCAGTTTTAGGGTCAGGGGAGGTAAAGCAGTAAGGAAGAGGAGATGAGCGCCATCCTCAATATGCCGGCCTCTAGAAAATTTGAGATCTCTGATGTCTTGCTCTCCTACGACCACATAAGTTATGTGACACCTTTATCTCTATACCTTTACCTTATTCTACATGGAAATGAAAGCAATTCTATATGGAACTGAAAGCAAAACCACACCAGATAGATTTCATTGTTGAGGTACTATGGTCTGTAAATATTGTAACGTTGGTCTACCACCACTAGCTGACAAGTTGCCTGAGGCCAAATACACACTGGACTGTAACTATACACTCGACATCACTACTCTACAATCTGCAATATGCACCTAGTCCCTAGGGTATATGAAATAGCACTCTATTAGCAACCAAAATAAAAATAGCAACATGTTGCAAATGTACCTGACAATTAAGCATGACCTTCCACAACACAGTGAGTCCAACTTCATCAAAGGTCAACTTTATTTTAGATTAAATATTATCAATTAGCAATGCAAACAGTTATTAATTGACAAGAAAAAAAACCTGTGACTAGGAGCAGTATTATGTTTCATTTAGTTTGATATAGTAGTTTAGGTAGAGCAACCCCCTCCCCCCAACACACATACACACATAAAAATCACACACACTCTCACACACACACATACACACACGCACACACGCACGCACACACACACACACACACACACACACACATAAAAATCACACACACTCACACACACACACATACACACACGCACACACGCACGCACGCACGCACACACACGCACACACGCACGCACG
>CM060348.1:19998310-20000810 GCA_030674155.1 Stramonita haemastoma
ACCATCACCATGATCCTCCTTCTCCATTAAATTTTGCTTCGGTCTTTGATATCCCTGCTGCCTATACAGATTCTTCCTCTTTTTCTTTTTATATATTTAATGTCCGTTCTTTATAAGGCGATTCAGATAATTGTACATTCACGTATGACTTGTATATACAATATAATCCAGAAATTTATATACACGAAAATAATTAAAGCACTGTTTTTTGTTTAGGATAACAGGTGCAGTACTGTATATTTCCCATCAGAGTTTAACCAGGTGTCAACTGAGCCTGAAAGATACAGACACCTTTAGTGTTGGTCAGGTGATCTGAGCAACACTGTCAAACTTTCTTCTGTAAAGTAGAAGCAGCTTGGCCGTGTTGTCTCAGTCTTCCCAATGGGCCAATAGCAAGCCCACTCTGGGTAGGAGCCAGCTGGAGTCCGAAAAATCCCTACGACTCTTATGGGATTCGAACCTGTTACTTTTCAGTCTGTAACCCAAGGCATTTATCATTTTCCCCATGGCGGTTCCAATCCAATCTATTCATGTTGTTTATAGCCCCGCCAACAACACAGGCCATATCGGGGCCTTCCCCTTGTTCCCCTTAGCAGTTCTTTATCTTTTGCCCATCTCACCACATAGTCAGAAATCTAGGAGGTAACGTGCCTGCCTAGAAAGAGAAAAGTCCGGGGCGGTGTGTGCGGTGGTATCGAATCCCGTTTGGGCCCAAAATTGTATCCCCATCCATTAGACCATAAGTGATGGTCTGGGCGCTAGTCTTTCGGATGAGACGATAAACCGAGGTTCCGTGAGTTACACATCTTTATTTGGCGCACGTAAAAGAACCCACGGCAACAAGGGGGATGTCCCTGGCAAAATTTTGTAGAAAAAGCCACTCTGGTAGGAAAACAAAATTCAATATAGTTGCAGACAGGAAACAGAAAAAAATGGGTAGGCACTGCACTTGTGGCGACGCGCTCTTCCCGAGGGAGAACAGCCCAAGTTTCACACAGAGAAATCTGCTGCAACATAAAGTGGTATGAAAAATAAATTTAAACTTTAAATAAAATAAATAGAGGACAACGACAATTCGTACATCTTTGCTGGAGCGTAAATATAACTTCAACAACAAACAAGGCGTCAAGAGTTAATGCCAGGTGGATCTACTTCTTTCATGGGTAATGTTGGTTTTTTGATGTCTCTACCTTTCCAAAGGTGTTTGCTTTTTCTGTGGCAGTGGCAATAATGTTTCCAGCATCCACAAGGTGGATCGGTGGTCTAGAGGTAACGCACCTGCATAGAAAGCGAAAAAACCTGGTTCAAGTGTGACGTGGTTCGATGTCCGTTTGAGCCAGAAATTTTTCCCCATCTACTAGACTGTGAGTGGTGGTCTGGGTGCTAGACTTCGGGATGAGACGATAAAAAGTAGTCCCGTGTATTATACAAAATTATTTAGCACACATAAAAGAACACCTGGCATCAAGGAAGTTGTCCATGGCAAAATGATTTAGAACAAAGTCACTCTGATAGGGAAACAACATTTATTAATACAGTTGCATATACAAAAACAAAGAAAAAAATGGGTGGCGTGAAAATAATCCCTATAAAGCCTATTCTCCTCACTGGCGATTTTTCCCTGCTAGTGGAAGTATTCCCTACATGCCACAAGCTAACGTGGGCTTAGTGATAACCAGTAGTCGAGGATTTATCACTAACGCATGATTAGAGTAGATCCTCAGCGTGTCGTGAAAGTACGGTTTATGGATTTGGCACAACTGTTCTATCGTGACACGCTCGGCATAGCTCATGTGTCACCAACACCTCTTACGGTTTCAAATGTTCTGGTTTATCTGCTGGGATCATCAGTCACATGCGTAGGTGAAGTCTATCTTAGCATGTACAGGCGTTTTATGTTTGCAACAAATGCTTAATATAATGAATGTATAATCACCTCTGCAATCTTTGGGAAACAATGATTTGAGCGCTTTGTTACTAATAACAGATCTCAATGAAGTAAATAAATAATATTGTTTTGTGTGTGAAGGTTCGCAGATATCATTTGAAATGGTACAACTCTGACTTGTCATCGATGGTGACCTCTAGCCTCTGCTACTTGGACAATGAAAAAGGGAAGGAGATATGGGAAGAGGATTGGTGGGGCTTTGCTACAGGGGCACTGGTTAGTGTGGGATATTTTTCAGGTGAATGAGAAGGGATAGTGGCAGACAGCACCTGGGCTTTATCACAGTTCTTGATTAAGCCAGTGATACTGGGGGCAACAACAAAATGAGAGGCTATATGATCAATGACTTTCCCACTCATGGAATTCCACTTTACAGCTTAGTCTTTAGTGATCGACTATGACTCTCTTACTACGAGGCTTGACTTGCACAGTCTTTATGTGCTGGAGCCCAGGGGACTAGTTAGCCTCTGGAGAACATCTCCAACACTGACTGTCCTTATGCCCTCTTGGCCGAGGGAGTGAGGATGTGGTGTGTGGCAAGGCATCTCCACT
>CM060348.1:20010810-20013310 GCA_030674155.1 Stramonita haemastoma
CAAAATGCGAGCGCAATGTTCTGACCACTAGGCCATCTGTGTACTATAATATGTGTTGTGTTTATGTTTCTCCCTCAACGCAACAACCATCCTTGGTTGAACCTTACTGGTTGGCCTGCGCGTTGATAGGAGAACCAGAGTAGAGTAGGTTTTCAACCTGGGGTTTTTTGGTGGCTTTTTTGCGGATTTTGCTTGTTTTCTTGTTGTCTTTGTTTGTTTGGGGTTTTTATTTGGGGTGTTTTTTTGTTTGTTTGTTTGTTTTTGGGGGGGGTTGTTTGGTTTGCTTTCTATTGTTGGGGAGCTTTTGTTTGTTTGTTTCTTTCTTTCTTTTTGCGTTTATTTTCTTTTGTTTTTGTTTGTATTCTGTTGCTGTGAATCATGGACTCTGAGAGCAGAGTTAGAGAGGAGAATCCAAGCATTCGAGAACAAGTGCCACAGAAGACTCCTCAAAATATCATACAAAGAACACAAGACCAATAACTATGTGAAAGAAGAAATCAAAAAGCGTGTGGGCCCCCAAGAGCCTTTGCTCTCCACCATAAAGAGGAGAAAGCTGATGTGGTTTGGTCACACCACAAGACACAACACCCTAGCAAAAACCATCCTGCAAGGAACAGTCGAGGGCAAGAGAAGAAGAGGCCGCCAAAAGAAATCATGGGTTGACAACATCAAAGACTGGACCGCCCAACCCCTGCAACACCTCCTACTAGCCACACAGGATCGTGAAGCATGGAAAAAGATCTCTGTTGCGTCTTCTCTCATGTCCCCCCTACGTCCTTTGGGACATGGGACTGAGTGGAGTGGAGTGGAGTGGCTATTGATTGTTTTTGTTTGATAGTGCGCTGGACTTTGGAGGCTCACTAATGGGGAACTGTCGCGTATGCGACCATTTCGAATGGCCATTTAGGTAGCTGCATTCCGACTTTGAGGGATACAAAATCCTGCTTACATAGGTATATTGAAAACATGAAAAAATTAAATGTTTCAAAATAATAATAATGATGATGATTTTTTTTAAAATCATGATGGTGATGATGATAGAAAAAGTAATAATGATGATGATGATGATGATGATGATGATGATGATGATGATGATGATGATGATGATGATGATGATAATAATAATAATAATGATAATAATAATAATAATAATAATAATAATAATAATAATAATAATGATAATGATGTTGATGATGATGATAAATAATAATAATAATAATAATAATAATAATAATAATAATAATAATAATAATAATATAATAATAATAATAATAATAATAATAATAATGATGATGATGATAATAATGATAATGATGATGATGATGATGATGATGATGATGATGATGATGATGATGATGATGATAATAATAATAATAATAATAATAATAATAATAATAATAATAATAATAATAATAATAATTCCTTTCTCTACCTTCTGCAACGAAGCTCAACACGTAGCATCATAGATCCACTATCGATTGTTGAAGGCCATCAGCCTGTCACCCTGTCCAGTGAGGTGAGGGCCCCTATGCCATATACAGCTGAAGAGCATGAACAGAGAGGAAAGAAGCTGACGCCTGTCACTGATGATGCTCCAAGCCACAGACCACAGTCTAACAGACCAGCATCCTTCCTTTGAACACATTTTTTTCATCTCACCAGGACTGCAAGCTGTATAAGGGTATAAGGGGAAATTTGGAGCCGAGGACATTTTTTTTCATTGTGGTAATTTACCAGCATGTCATATTGTAGCAAAGTAGTGATGCAGTCATTACATATCCCAAACTTTGGCTTGTGCCAAGCTCTCAGAGAGTTTTCTGATGTAACCAGAAGGCTAAATCTAACCTTTGAGTGTTGTGTTTCTGTGAAATGCTAACATTTAGATTGCCTTGATGTATGACAAGCTATCGATATAAAAAAAAAAATCTACTCTCTATCAAAGCAAAAAAAACCACGATTTTCTGAAGCTGCACACAATACTTGCAAACAGGCAAATCTGTAAAGCATGACATCCATGGCCACTGCCCTTATATTGATCTATGAGAAATGCAGCACACTCAGACGTGTACACACTGTACGTCGACCTGACCAAGGCCTTTGACACTGTCCGCAGAGACAGTCTCTTTAAGGTGCTGGCAAGTCTCAGCTGAATGCTGCAACTGCAGGGAGAACAGAAAGGGAAATTCAAGCACACTGCTTGCTCTCTAGCAGCTTTCCAATTGTTGTAGATGCTTTGACGTGGCTACCTAACAGCATGAAGATAACAGTAAAGGTGTCCCATAACCTAGGCGGTCGTAGAGGAGCGAGGCATCAGAGACCTCAGTTTTTCTAGGGGGCCAGCATATTAAGGGCGGTGCCCATCTCCTCTCCCTCGCTGCTTTACCTTCCCTGACCCTAAAGAAGGCAGGTACCCATTTACAGCTGGGTGAACGGGGGGGGACTGTACTGAAGCCAAGGCGCGCAAATGGTCACCCATCCAACTGATAACTACGCTCGACGC
>CM060348.1:20015810-20020810 GCA_030674155.1 Stramonita haemastoma
AAAAGGCCTTCATGTAATGAAAACAGCGATGTAAAGTTCACTCTTTTTTGTGCTGAATATATATCTTTAGATCATATTACAAGGTGTAAAAATAATTCATGTTTAATCGTAAAACAACCTTGTCTGGAACCTCTTTGTTCCACTGAAAAGTTGTGTTTGTTTTCTGTCCAAGTCTACAATCTTTTATTTAGGACTGAAGTTGATACATTATGTATAACGCTCATCAATATCCATCTGTAAATCTGTGGACTTTTTATTGCATCTCCTTTCTCTAAAAGTGGAGTTCAATTAGTGGGTCTTACTGCTTTAGAAGACCCCCCTAGCCCTCGAATCACAGATACAAACATTTTGTCAAACAGGTCCAACAACACTTTCTGAGTTTAAAAAGTTATCTACAGAAACAGAGTATGGTCAAGCAGCTTTACCAGGTGTCAGATTTTAACTAATTGTAGGCTTCATTGCCACAGGGGGTACAGTATCAAATACCGACACCCCCACCCCACTGTACCCCCTGTGGCAGGGTTGAGGTCTGGTGCTACAACGTCCCACTCTCCCTAAGGAAAGTGAATGCGCAAAATATAGCCTCTCCTTTCCACGTGTAGTGATCGCCGAGGGGGCCCCTGTCTGGTAATGGACAGGTGGTCACTTGCAATGGCCTCACCTACATTACTGTGCCCGTAGCAACACCTTCCCGTGGTGCCCCCTGTTCTCACTGAGCTTGCTACGTCATGGCGCGGACCGAGTACCCAGTGGTATAACTGGGTCCGGGAGGAAAGCTGGCCCCCTTAACGTGCGGCACGCATGGCCCACCGTCGTGTGGATATGCCCTGGTGCCCACGCACCAGCCTCCCAGCTATGGGTAAAATAGCGAAGACTGAAGTACCCTGCTGGCAGGCCTAAAGAACTGAGGGCTGGTGCATCCCTAATGGAGACCTGGAGAGGAGATTGGCGCCACCAGGGAATACCCGAAGCCCACTGAAAAGATATGATAGACGCAACCAGAGCCAACAACATGCCCGATCAGTCGAGGCCCGGAATACCAACGACCGCGCTTTCCATCGACGAGCACCAGGATGGAAGCGATAAGTGTGCTACTGGCGCTCAAGACATAAAGACATTAAAATTGCCATCTATAAACATCACCATTGGGACATGGAATGTCCGCACTCTCTATGCTTGCGGAAAAGTGAAAGAACTTGAGCACGAACTGAAACGCTACCAATGGAACATAATCGGACTATCAGAGGGGAGATGGACTGGTTTTGGAGAGACAGTGACTGATGATGGACACAAGATCTGGTACAGCGGAAGTGAGACAGTGCATGAACATGGCGTAGCCTTTATCATACACAAAGAAGTAGTTGGTTGCATCCTGAGCTGTACACCAATATCCAGTAGGATTATCTCCATCAGAGTGTCAACCAGGCCAAAGAACATCACCATCTTTCAAGTGTATGCACCAACAACAGCGCATTATGAGGAAGAAGTCGAAGAGTTTTACAAAGAGCTGGAAAACACATCAAAAAAGTTCCCAAGAAAGACCTTCTTTTTGTACAAGGAGACTTTAACGCGAAAGTTGGCCCTGATGCTTACAAACAATGGGCTGGAACAGTTGGTCAGTACGGCACTGGTGAGACCAACAATTGGGGACTCCGACTCTTGGAGTTTGCAGTTAGCCATCAATTAACGCTTGCAAACACCCTCTACCCGCACAAGCTGTCAAGAAGAACTACGTGGCATGCACCGAATGGGAAGATCCACAATCAGATCGACTACATCCTCACCCCACGGTGCATCAAGTCGAGCATCAACAGAGCCAAAACAAGAACATACCCAGGAGCTGATGTGGGCAGCGACCATGATCTTGTACTGCTCAACATGAAGATGAAGCTGAAGAAGAAGTACCAAGCTGCGCGCACACGTATCAAGTTTGACCTGGAAAAGTTGAGAGATCCAAAAGTTTCTGAAGTTTTCCAGGCACAGCTTGGGGGCAGGTTTGCGGCACTCAACATCTTGAACAACGACATCAACGACCTCACCAACAGCTTCAACGAGGCAATCCGAGCAACAGCAGAAGAGGTACTTGGCCGCGAGAGAAAGAAACACAATCCCTGGACCTCAAATGACATCCTTGACCTGTGTGACAAGAGAAGATCTTTGAAGAAAACCAAACACTCCACCCCGCAAGATGCAGCACAGTACCATGAGACCAACAATCTGGTGAGAAAGAAAATGAGAGAGGCAAAAGAGCAATGGATTAATGAACAGTGCGAGAACATCGAGGCAGGCATGACAAAAGGGAACAGCAAACACACCTACGACACCCTAAAGAAGCTCACAAAGGCACAGCAAAATAAATCCTCAGTCATCGAGGATTGTTCAGGCAACATGCTGACTGAAAGCTCAGCAGTTTTTAATAGATGGTCACAGTATTGCTCGGACCTGTACAACCACCCCTTACAGCCCGACCACAGCCTGATTGATGAGGACTCAACACCACAGAGGGAACCTTCACCACTACCAGTGCTGAAGGAAGAAGTGGAGGAAGCTATCCGTAGTTTACCAACTGGAAAGTCGCCTGGAGCAGACAACATACCAGCAGAGCTGCTCAAGAATGGAGGGGAACACCTGGTCACTGTCATTACATCTCTCTGTCAGAAGATCTGGGTGACAAAATAGTGGCCAGCAGAATGGACACAGTCTCTTATTATCCCCCTGCCCAAGAAAGGAAACCTCCGTCAGTGCCAGAATTACAGAACGATCAGCCTCATTAGCCACACCAGAAAGATCATGTTAAGAGTGATACTGAACAGACTCAAAAAGGAGGCGGAAGAGCACCTGGCAGAAGAACAAGCTGGGTTCAAAGCAGGAAGGAGCACGGTAGAACAAATTTTCAGTTGCCGAATCCTGATGGAGAAGCATCTGCAACATCAGAGGGACTTGCTACACAACTTCATTAACTTCAAGAAGGCCTTTGACAGAGTGTGGCATGCAGGCCTTTGGCAAGTCCTCAGGAAGTTTGGCATTGAGGAGGGTCTCATCCAGATCATAGAAGCGCTGTACAACACCTACAGCAGTGCGGTCCTCCTCAACGGCCAAGTCAGAGACTACTTCAAGACCACAGTCGGCGTCCGTCAGGGTTGCTTGCTTTCTCCAACTCTCTTTAATCTATTCCTGGAGAACATCATGAGGGAAACACTTTACGACTTCTACTCTACCATCTCAATAGGAGGGCGACCCATTAACAACCTGCACTTTGCTGACGATATTGATCTCATGGGAGGCAGCAACAAGGAACTCCAAGACCTTACCAACAGACTGGTAGACAGAGCAGGCTCATATGGGATGGAAGTCAGCACAGAAAAGAGTAAAGTATTGGTCAACAGTGCAAATGGCACCACAGCACAGATCTACATGAATGGCCAGCAGCTGGAAGAAGTAGACGCTTTCAAATATCTTGGCGCTACCCTCACGAAAGATGGACGCTCCACCACAGAGATCAAGACCAGGCTAGCCATGGCAACATCAGCTATGGCAAAACTGAACAAGATATGGAGAAGCAACAACATCGGCTTCAAAACAAAAGTCAAATTGCTCAGATCCCTGGTCATCTCCATCTTGCTCTACGGCTGCGAAAGTTGGACAATGACCGCTGAAACCACCAAGCGGATCCAGACGTTCGAGACAAAAGGATTCAGGCGACTGCTTGGAATTTCCTGGAAGGATAGGAAAACAAACACCTTTGTGCGAAGTCAAGTCGCACTGATGGCTGGCCCTCAGGAACCCCTACTAGCCACTGTCAAGAAAAGGAAGCTGGCATGGTTCAGCCATGTCACACGCCACAACACCCTCCCCAAGACAGTCCTACAAGGAACGCTAGAAGGTGGCAGACGCCGAGGCAGACAAACTAAAAGCTGGATGGATAACATCAAGGAGTGGACCCACCTGGACAGTCCAACACTCATTCGGAAGGTGGAGGACAGGGCTGGATGGCGATGGCTGGCTGCAGAATCATCTCTCATGTCTCCTCCACGACCATCCCAGTCATGAGAAAAAGAAAGGCTTCATTTAATCAATAATCGTTTCATTACTTAAAACGTGTGTTCTAACACCATGTTTATGGTTCAGGATGTAAACTATCTCTTCCGTAATCAGCTTTTGGAAGTTGAATGTTGCTAACTGGATTTGCTGATTGGCTCATCCTGGTGGCTTAAAACTCGTTCAGTCATCCTCCCAAATATCTATCAAAACAGTATGCTGATTTCCTTAGTTCTTTTTTTATAGTACACAAAACGAGTTGATCTTTTATACACCATGGCTAAGCAGCATTGAGCGTGGTTATCAAGTGGATGGGTGACCGTTGGTGCGCCCTGGCTTCAATACAGTCCTCAAGTTCACCCAGCTGTAAAATGGATACCTGCCTTTTTTTTAGGGTCATGGATGTTTAAGTAATGAAGGAGGGGAGATGGGCGCTGCCCTCAATATGCTGGCCCTTGGAGAAGCCAAGGTCTCTGATACCTTGTTCCCCATGGACTGCATAGATTTGGGAACCCCTTTACCATTACATTTTAAAAGAGGGTTTCGTAGAGCTTGATATAATAATCTTTCTATTATTGTCAGCATCTGACTGATTATGAAAACTGCATTGGTAGTAGACAATACTTAGTATGTGCTGTTTCTCCTAAATAAACATCTTCTTCGTCGTGGAACACTAATGCAGCAGATATTGTAATCCGTTGCATGAGTGAAAATGCGTTGTGCTGCCGTTAAGGGCCTGGCAAGTCAGGCCCAGCCCATCCAACCTGGGCATTGAAAGGTTAGACATGTTTGCCCAGATATACACAGGCTGGGTATTCCTGACTTGCAGAGCAGTTTTCGTATCAGCTGACATGTGATGAGATTCCACTTTATCAGCCACTTTGAAATTTTAACAAAAAACAGTAATAACATTAAGAGAACTTTAAAACAAACGCAGACATTTGTATTGTCACCATGATTAA
>CM060348.1:20028310-20033310 GCA_030674155.1 Stramonita haemastoma
AGTAGTAGTAGTAGTAGTAGTAGTAGTAGTAGTAGTAGTAGTAGTAGTAGTAGTAGTAGTAGTAGTAGTAGTAGTAGTAGTAGTAGTAGTAGTAGTAGTAGTAGTAGTAGTGGTAGTAGTAGAAGTAGTAGTAGTAGTAGGAGGAGGAGGAGGAGGAGGAGGAGGAGGAGGAGGAGGAGGAGGAGGAGGAGGATCATTATTATTATCATTATCATTATCATTATCCCCACGGGGGACATCGAAAAGTTAAAATGTCCAGGAAGTCAAGATGTATGGGTAGTCACTGTACTGCGACACACCTTTCCCTAGAGTTGTGCACATCTTGAGGTTCATGCACACACAGTTTGCATGCTATGACTATGTGACACATGTAGGCTTGGCAATGCTCATTGAACAGTAAAGTATCCAGAGGTACAGAGGTCCCATTTCCAGATTTGATTAAAGAAAAAGAGAAAAGCTTGTATCTGTCTTGTCTTATGGGTTTTGGGTTTGTTTTGTTTTGTTTTTTGTGCTTGGGGGTGTTGCATTGACGTGATAACTCAGTTGTCAGACAATTGGCTTTCCCCAAACTAAGGTTAAGGAGTATTAAGTGTTTTTACCGTGTAGATGGGTGGGTGACCGTTTATGCGCCATGGCTTCACTGCAGCCCCCTACTTCACCCAGCTGTAAACGGGTACCTGTCCTCTTTAGGGACAGGGAAGGTAAAGCAGGGAAGGAGAGAAGATGGGCGCCACCCTCAACATGCTGGCCCCTAGAGAAGCTGAGGTCTCTGACGCCTCGCTCCCTATCGACCTCACTCACAGGTTATGGGAACACGTTTATCTTAATATCTACCTTTGTATTGCACTGACCTATTATGTAGATGTTTTCTGTAGACCACTACAGGTGTGCAGATTGCTTGCTGTGTATGTTCATATCAACAATACCACACGCCTTAGTTGGTCTACATAGGGTTACGGATAGCCTAGTGGTCAGAACATCGCGCTCGCAATTTGACGACCCAGGTTCGAGTCCGGTGGAGGAATTTTTTCTCCTGGAGTTAACATCAGTACTGACTCCATTCTCCCCAAAAGTCCTTTGGATGAGACTTTAAACCGAGGCCCCGTGTGCGAACGCACGCAGAACATCTTGTGCACACGTTAAATCCTGTCCCGCTTTTCGTAAGAGTAGGCCATCGTGTACCGGTGGGAACAGATGACATTTACAAAAAACTGCATACACACGGGGATGGACGTAAAAAAGCACAAGAGTGCTTATTCCATTATCCTCGATATAAAAGAATAAATCAAATCAAATAAATCTAATCATGTACTTTTTTCAGAGAGAGTGGATCGGTGGTCTAGAGAAAACACGCGAAAGTGAAAAGTCCGGGTCGGAGGTATGGAGTGGTTTGAACCCCTCTTGAGCTTAAAACTCTCCCCCCCCCCCCCCTATCTAATAGACCTTGAATGGTGGTCTGGGTGCTAGTCTTTCGGATGAGACGATAAACCGATATCCCGTGAATTACACAAAATTATCTAACGCACGTAAAAGAACCCAAGGCAGCAAGAAAGTTGTCCCTGGCAAAATTCTGTAGTGAGGAACAATAACAGTTGCAGACAGAAAAAAATAATGGGTGGCGCTGCGGTTGTCGCGACGCGCTCTCACAGGGGAGAGTAGCCCGAATTTCACGCAGAGAAATCTGCAGTGACTTAAAGTGATGTAAAATGTAAATGTAAAATGGAAGTTTTAAACAATACAAGGAACATTCTGAATATCGCCCATGTCAGCCATCAGTGCTTTCTTCTTAAACATCAGATTCATTTTTTCTGTTCCACTTTATGTCACAGCAGATTTCTTTGTGTGAAATTCGGGCTGCTCTCCCGGGGGAGAGCGCGTCGCCACAGGTGCAGCGCCTACCCATTATCTTTTTTCCCCTCAGAGATGGTGTCTAAACACGACACCTGTGTGCATGCTGGTTTTTTTTTTAATAAGTTTGTCATCCGCTCCTACCGGCACACTATGGCCTGCTCTTCCGAAAGGTGGAACGGGCTTTTAACGTGTGCGCAAGATGTTCTGCGTGGGTTCACACACGGGGCCTCGGTCTATAGTCTCATCCGAATGACTTTGACATTTAGTTCGATTTTTTCGTCAAACTGGGAAGAAAGGGCGAGGCTGGGTACGAACCTAGAAACTCACTGTTTTTTAGTATTTGACTTGTGTGATTTTGATTTATTCTTATAATATTGTATCGAGGATAATAGAATAAGCACTCTTGTGCTTTTTTACATCCAGCACCCGTGTGTATGCAGTTTTGTAAATGCCATCTGTTCCCACCGGCACACGATGGCCTACTCTTACGAAAAGCGGAACAGGATTTAACGTGTGCGCAAGATGTTCTGCGCGCGTTCGCACACGGGGCTTCGGTTTACAGTCTCATCCGAAAGACTTTTGGGGAGAATGGAGTGAGCACTGATGTTAACTCCAGAGGAAAAAATCTCCTTGACCGGGAATCGAACTCGGGTCGTCAAATTCGAGAAAATGTTCTAACCACTAGGCTTTCTCGTCCATGATACCCAATGACTGCTGTTGCTCATGGTTTAAGTGTGAAGGCCATGAGGGATTTGAAGGTTTGGAGTTCAAATCTCATAAAAGTCACAGATTTCTTCTGGCCCCGGCCGGTTCTACACAAAACCAGTTTCCTATGTGCTCGTAGGGACGAACTGGAACCACACTGTCGAGCTTCATCCTCTTTAGAGATTCAATTTTTAAGAGTGTGGCTCAAAATCCTCACCAACACTGCAGGTGTCTGAATCTCTAGGGCCTGGTTAAAGCCAGAGTATGTTAGGGGTGGCTCCCTAATGGGAAGGACGGTGGCAGGATGGTTAAGACGTTCGCCTGCCAATATGTAAACCGTGAGTTTCTGGGTTCGTACCCAGCCTCGCCCTTTCTTCCCAGTTTGACGAAAAAATTGAAATGAATGTCAAAGTCATTCGGATGAGACTATAAACCGAGACCCCGTGTGCGAACGCACGCAGAAAATCTTGCGCACACGTTAAAATCCCGTTCCGCCTTTCGGAAGAGCAGGCCATCGTGTGCCGGTAGGAGCGGATGACAATTTTTTTTAAAGCATGCACACAGGTGTTGTGTTTAGACACCATTCTTGAGGGGGGAAAAAAATTAAAAATAATGGGTAGGCGCTGCACTTGTGGCGACGCGCTCTTCCCGGGGAGAGCAGCCCGAATTTCACGCAGAGAAATCTGCTGTCACATAAAGTGGTATAAGATAAAATAAAGGATGAAAAAAGTATGTATATGCTTATACTTAACCCTTGAAAAATAAAAGATTGTTTATTCGTTATAGCAAGCGTAGAGTTCAGCCATGTCAAAAAGTCTCAGTGCTCATGCACTTCCATACCATGGGGACAAGATCGATAGCCTAGTGGTCAGAACATTGCGCTCGCAATTTGACGACCCGAGTTCGATTCCCGTTCGTGGGGATTTTCCCCCTGGAGTTAACATCAGTGCTGACTCCATTCTCCCCAAAAGTCCTTCGGATGAGACTGTAAACCGAGGTTCCATGTGCGAACCTATAGAGTTTTTTTCCTATTCCGTATGCATCTTTCCTGCAATATAACACATAACGCGTCACATTACGTTAAACGTCAATTCATGGTTGTAAACATGTATTTAATCCTCAACAATAAAACTTCGATACAACAGCAAAGAAGATTAAAAACCTGAACGACTAAATGAAACGTCATAACAAATTGAAATGCTTGACTCCAGAAAGTGACAAAATGGAACAAAAACTGCACATTATGCCACTGATTTTAGTCTGCCATATTCCGGCTTCGTTGGATGCTCTGTTGCATAATTGCATTGCATTATATTTGATTGTCTCATTTTGTATTATCTTGTATTGTATTGCATTATACTGTATAATATTGCAATATATCATATTGTAATATGTTGCATTAAAGTGTCTTGTATTGCTTTGCGTAGTAGTTGCATCGCTTTGTATTGTACACGGTGCACAAATCCAACATCACTAAGTCAAGAGCGCTAAATTTAGTATGCCCCTTCTTTTTACCTAGTCCAAATGTGGTCAGTTCTTACTATATTTAGCACCAGCTGGCCCAACTGAGCTGGGATAGGATGGAACAATTAGCAGCTGAGAGGAGCTGAAAGTGGGGGGAAATTGACAGCAGCGTGTAGTGTATTGTACTGCATTGTATTGTATTGTATTGTATTGCACTGTATTGTGTTGTGTTGTACTGTGTTGTGTTGTATGTGTTCTGTTATGTTGTATCAGTTTGCATCGCATGCCACTTTCAGACACTGCATGCAGACCTCTCTACATAGAATCCCGTGTGGGCCCAAAACTCCCCCCCCCTCCCCCCATCCATTAGACCATGAGTGGTGGTCTGGGTGCTAGTCTTTCGGATGAGATGATAAACCGAGGTCCCGTGTGCAACACATCATTATTTAGCGCACGTAAAAAACCTACGGCAACAAGGGGTTGTCCCTGGCAAAATTCTGTAGAAAAAAGCCACTCTGATAGGGAAACAAATACAGTTGCAGGCAGCAAAAAGAAAGAAAAAAAAAAGAATAGTAGGTAGCCGCTGCACTTGAAGCGATACGCTCTCCCCGGGGAGAGCAGCCCGAATTTCACGCAGAGAAATCTGCTGTGACATAAAGTAGTATGAAATAAAAATAAAAAATAAAATAACATAAAATTCGTTGCTGCTCTCCCCGGGTAGAGTACGTCGCCCTAAAAACAGCGCCATCCACATAAAAGAAGAAAAAAAAGCTTCACAAGTATACTTTATTTTCTTTATTTATTTTATTTTATTCTTTTATATTGAGGATAATGGGATAAGCACTCATGTGCTTTTTTCATCCAGTCCCCGTGTGTATGCAGTTTTGTAAATGCCATCTGTTCCCACCGGCGCCACACGACGGCCTACTCTTACGAAAAGCGGAACAAGATTTAACGTGTGCTCAAGATGTTCTGCGAGC
>CM060348.1:20040810-20045810 GCA_030674155.1 Stramonita haemastoma
AGAGAGAGAAAAGAGTATATGTGTGTCTGATGTGTGTACGTGTGTTTGTGTGTGCGTGTGTGTGTGTTTGTGTGTGTGTGCTCTGTGCGTGTGTGTATGCTATGTGCGTGTATGTGTGTATGTGTGTGTATGTGCATTTGTATGTGTATGTGTGTGCGCGTGTGTATGTGGGTTTGTGTATTCGTTTCACATTGTGTGTGCGCGCGTGCGCATGTCTATTTCCTCTGTACGTGCGCGCACTTGTTTATATACGGGTAATAGTACGCGGTGGCGTGCTTGCATCGCTTTTGTCTTTAATCGGTTTTTTTCTGTCTGTCTTCGTATATATTCTTCTGTACGTTTTCTTTTTTTTCTATTTCTTGCTTTTTTTAATTAACAGAGTTTACATGTTTACTTGCGTGTATTGAACTTACTTTTTTAGCCCTGTATAAATGGAATACTATAAAATACATGGCCGCAGTAACAGATTAAAACATCTGTTGTGATCCGTTTTCATTAAAGCCCTTGCTGCTACCTGTACGAATTTCAAACAGCTAGGTTTGTCTATCAACATAAAACAAAAAGTTACATCACAGCCATGACTACTGTGGATTCAGTCACAGAGTTGAGTGATGCTGGCAAAGCGGCTGGCAGACCCTGGGATACTTCAGATCCTTTCTTCAGTGCCAGTACCCGGGATTTGTTGGAGACGGTTTTCAAATGCTTCATTCGCCAAATCATCATGTATGCGGGCATTGTTGGCAATGTCGTCTGTTGCGTAGTCTTTTACAAGGTGAAAATGTCAATCTTTTTAAACTTGAAATACGAATTAACAACTGGATGAAATGTTTATACTGCATGGTATCGTTGTTGTTGCTGTTGTGCGTTTCCCAGGATAACACTCTGCGGGTCACCCATAATGTGTACTCTGACTCACTCGTCCCACCTGGAGATCACTGTGATATTAAAACTGCATACTGAATGAGGTTTGTGTATATGTGTATGAGGCAGCCATACTCTCACTTCAGAGGGTATACCGCATTAACGCCTGAGCATGTAAAAAATTTGGTTTTTCAAAGGTTAGTTTACAATTTGAGTGGAGACAATTGTATAAATACTTCTCCCTTGGGGATGCTGGGGGCTCTCACAAGAGCAACGCCACCCATTATTTTTTTTGTCCTTTTCTTATCTGCAACTGTGTTTGTTTCCCTCTCAGAGTGGCTTTTTTCTACAGAATGTTACCAGCAACAACACTCTCCGTGCCTCGAGTTCTTTTACACGCGCCAAATAAGTTTGTGTAACACACAGGACCTTGGTTTATCATTTCGTCCGAAAGACTAACACCCGGACCACCACTCAGGGTCTTATGGATGGTGGAAAAGTTTTGTGTGCAAACAGGATTTGAACCACCGCACACTCCGACCCGGACTTTTCGCTTTCTAGACAGGCGCACTGCCTCTAGACCACCGATCCGTGCCATTTGTTTTCCATGCAGTTAAAAGAAAAAGTGAGATAAATTGAAAAACCTGATCTCTGTGTTGATAAATACCATGATACATGTACCAAAAATAGTGTAGATTATGAGTATTGAGATTTAGACTTGTTTCACCATTTAAGTCCATGTTATGGCTGATGTGACATTCCCGTTTTTCATAACCATTGTGACACATTAACTTTCATGGTATGTTAGTACTAATAATTATGTATACACCACTTGCCATGTGCCCATTTCATATGCCTGATTTGCTTCTGTATTATGGCCCAATGCCGATGTAGAGTAGAAAAAAATCTTCAGTCTCTCTCTTTCTCTGTCTCTATGTCTTTCCGTCTCTGTCTCTGTCTTTCTCTCATGTTTATTCTCTGCTTTCCTGTAGTTATAAGCACAGAAGAAGACCAAGAGCAATAATGAAAAGGACAAGTTGACAAAGACGCAACATTTGGAACCTGTCGTTTTCTTGATTGTTTGTTTGCTTACATGGTGAGTACATAAAGAAACCGAGTATGAGGTTACCATGAGACCAGAGCAGCCGGGGTCACCGAATCAGAAGCGATTTATTTTCTTGCAAGATGATTATTGACGATAAGGATGATGTAATGATGATGCAATGGAAGAGATTTTAATATATTATTATGACATTGCTGTACTCTATGCTTCATATAATGTTATAATTGGGTCTCAACAGGCCCGAGAGAGAGAGAGAGACACCTGCAGTGTTGGTCAGGTAATTTGAGCAACACTCTCAAAATCTCATCCATAAAGTGGATGAAGCTCAACTGTGTGGTCCCAGTCTTCCCAAATAAGCCCACAGTACACTAACTCTTGTAAATGGTTGGAGCTGGCCAGAGTACGAAAAACAAAAGATGCAACTTTTGGTTTATTAATATAAATGACACAAATATATTAATGTAAACGACTGTCTCGTTACACGGCAAGGTCTGTCCTAAAAAAATATATAAAAAACCGCCCCTGAGATTTTGATACTACTTTTTTGTTAACATGAATGAAAGAAATGTGTCTGTTAATGTGTCTGTCTCAATACATAGCAAGATCTGTCAAAAATATTTAGGTTTTGTGTTTTCTTAGGATGAATGAAACAAATTTGTCTGTTTAATGTGTCTGTGTCAATACAAAGCAAGGTCTGTCCAAACAAATCGATATTTTGGGGGGTTTTGTTTTGTTAATATTCATTAGATAAATGTGTTTGTTAATTAAATGTATCATTCCCCATACACAGCAAGGTCTGTCAAAATAATCAAGATTTTCTTTTGTTAATATGAGTAAAACAAATGTGTCTGTCTTAATACTCAGCAAAATCTGTCCGGAAAAAACGCCTGATATTTTGTTTTTGTTCCGTTAACACGAATGAAAACAAATATGTCTGTTAATGAGTCTGTCTCAATACACAGGAAGGTATGTCAAAAATCAGTATTTGGGGATTTTTTTTGTTAATATGAATGAAACAAATGTGCTCGTTCAATTTGTTAACTAATGTGTCTGTGTCAATGCACAGCAAGATACGTCAAAAGTAGAGATCTTGTTTTTATGTTTTGTTAATATGAATGAAAAAATGTATTAATAATAATAATAATACATGGAAGCTAATATAGCGCGAATTCCAAAAAAACATGGGCTCACCGCGCTGTACAATCAAATCAATTTGAATAGGTTACATATGAACGTGAAAAATTTGACTAGCACAAAAAATAAGGAAAAAATGCATGCACATACAATACACAACATAATTATTACATGGCCAGAGAATAAAAGTAAAATAAGAGCAATATCATCAAGAACATGTGCAGTGCAGTGCAGTACAATGCATACACACACTCACACACACACACACACACACACACACCACACAACACACACACACACACACACACACACACACACACACACTCACTCTCTCTCTCTCTCTGTCTCTCTCTCTCCCTCTCTCTCTCCCTCTCTCTCTCTCTCTCTCTCTCTCTCTCTCTCTCTCTCTCTCTCTCTCGCACACACACACACACACACACACACACACACACACACACACACACACACACACACACACACACACACACACATACACGCGCGCGCGCGTGCAATTTTTTTTTGGTACTTTGTACCACTTTATTTCACAGCAGATTTCTCTGCGTGAAATTTGGGCTGCTTTCCCTCAGGGAGAGCGCGTCGCCACAAGTGCAGCGCCTACCCATTTTTTTTCTTTTTCCTGTATACAACTGTATTTGTTTCTCTATCAGAGTTACTTTTTTTTTCTACAGAATTTTGCCAGGGTCAACCCCCTTGATGCCGTAAGTTCTTTTACATGCGCTAAAAAATGTGTTTGTTGTGCATTGACACAGACACATTAATTAAGCAAGGTACATCAAAAAATAGAGATTTAGGGGTTTTTTGGTTTGTTAATATTCATGAAACAAATGTGTCTATTAATTAAATGTCTCTGTATGTCCCAAATCCACAGCAAGGTCTGTCAGACCGAATCAACCTGCTCCTCTTCTGGCTGGCGGTGGGGGACTGTCTGCACCTGGCTTTCCAGCTGCCCTCCACCCTCCCCTGTTACCTGTCAGACACCCTCCTCGTCAACAACATCAACGTCATCCTCAGCACCAACATCAACAGAATGATCACCGTGTGCGGCTACATCTCTGGCGCTCTGATCGTGGTGATGAGCGTGGAGCGATGTCTGTACGTCGTCATTCCCTTCAAGGCTAGAAGACTGCTGAGTTACAGGTCAGTTTGTTGGTGTTTTTTTTTAAAGCAGTAGAGTTGAGGATATCTATATTCATATATATATATATATATATATATATATATATATATATATATAAATATATATATATATATATATATATATATATATATATATATACCATAGGTGGCTAATCCCAAAAAAAACTGTGCATATCCAGAGATCATGGGTTTCAAATCCGAGTCAGAACTCACCACATACATGAAGGGGCAGCAGAGAGACATCCAGAGTCATGAACTGGATGTGGGCCGGCCTCCCTAGAGTGTTAAGGAAGATTAAAGGCCCGAAACACTTGTTTGAAGGGGGCTTCTCTTCTGAGGACTCTCTGCTGCCATGCTCTACGCGAGTTTCTTACCACTGTATGCCTGTGAATTGCGGATCCTGAATGCTGATTTGTAGAGAAGAGAGTACAGGTGGTAGAGATGAGATGCTTCAGGCCGGAGACTCCTTGGCATCTCCTTACAGAGACCCCATAGGCAACGATGACGTGCATAACAGAATCCAGCAAAGTTTTGTGAAAGGTAGAACAGAGAGAGGGATGGAGAAACCTGGTTGTCAAGTCTTCAGGGGTGCCAGACTACGGGGTAGATAGACCGAGTTGGGGATAGGATAGCTCATTGGTCAGAATACTCCTTTTCCCCTAAGCTAAAATTAAGTAGAATTGAGAGTGGTTACCAAGCGTATGGGTGACTGTTTCTCACGCCTTGGCTTTAGCACAGTCCCCAAGTTCGTCCAGCTGTAAATGGATACCTTCCCTCTTTAGGG
>CM060348.1:20060046-20072546 GCA_030674155.1 Stramonita haemastoma
CTTCACTGCTGCCGCTTGTCTTGTACCTTGTCCTGTCAGCTGTTTCACTATGTTGTAAACTTCTTTCTGTTGTCCATTCTCCGCCGCAGCCTGTGCTCTCTGTGCTTTCTCTGCTATCCATTTTCTCTTGTCTGCTCTTGCGCTCCTTTTCACTTCCTTGTCCTTTTCTTTGTACCTTTCCTTCATCCTGCTCCGAATCCTTTCTGACCGGATGCTATCTATCTTGGTCTTGATTTCCTTCCTCTCGTCTATCAGCTTCCATGTGTTGTCACTGATCCATGGTTTGCTTTTCCTTTTCTGAATCCAAGTACCTCCTCTGCAGCGTTGACATAAGCACTCCTCTGCTGCTCCCATATCTTCTCTATGTCTTCACTCTCTGTCCTGTTTTCTTCCAGCTTGTTCTTCACTGCCTCACAGTATTTTTTCTTTGCTTCTTCGTCCTTCAGTCTATCCACATTTATCTTTGGCTTCACCCTGTTCTTGTTCCTGTGTGTGCTGAGCCGTAGTTTCAAGCTGGTCCTCACCAGGTAGTGGTCGCTGTTGGCATCTGCTCCACTCTGTACTCTCGAGTCTATTACAGATGATCTCCATTGTCCACTAATCAGCAGGTGATCTATCTGGTTCCTACTCATCCCGTCAGGTGAGACCCATGTGGCTTTGTGTATATCCTTGTGTGGAAACAGTGTACCTCTTTGAGGCCATTCATCTGACTGAACTCACACAGCCTCTCTCCATTGTCGTTCTGCTCTCCGAGGCCATGCACCCCCATCGTCCTTTCATATCCAGTGTTGTCGCTTCCTACTTTGGCATTGAAGTCGCCCATGATGATGATGATGTCGTTTTTGTTGCATCCATCTACCGTTTCTTGCAGTTCTTGATAAAACTGTTCTTTTTCCGTGGCTTCCTTTCCGTTGTGGGGGGCATATAGTTGTATGACTGTTGCTCTCCTGAATCTTGAATAGAATCTGGCAGTTAATATCCTTTGGTTGACAGGCGTCCACTCCATTAGTGACTTTGCTGCTGCTTGGCTGATCATGAGCGCAACCCCTCTCTCATGTATTTCATCCTCCCCGCTGTAGATTACAGTCTGCCCTGATGCTAGTTTTACTTTGCCAGCTCCCGTCCATCTACTTTCGCTAATCCCTAATATATCTAGTTTATAGTCCTCCATTTCTCTTGCAATTTGAGCTGCTGTTCCTATACTATACATTGTTCTGACATTCCAGTGTCCGATGTTAAGTTTAGTGGTGGGGCTTGCGAAGGACCTCGTCGGACGCTGGGCTTCCCGGAGGCTTTCACCCATCGTCGTCATGTTGCCAGAGTTGGCGGTCCTTGCTCCCCCTGGTTTCTTTGTAAATTTATGTCCATAGTTTCTGTAACTTGGGGTTTTTTTTACGGGAGGAGGTAGTTGGCCTTCTGCCCAGCCCCCAGACTTGGAGGACCAGGGTTTTTTGTCAGGGTGTCCTTCCCTTAGACTGCTTTGGTTCACGTGTGCAATCCCCCATCCACCACCCGGGGGCCGCGCCCCAACGCCGTGCAGTCCCAGCGCGAGGAGATTCTATAAGTAATAACTAAAAATATTTGTTGATATTTGTCTGGATTTCGAGTTATTATTCATGTCTTCTTTTCTGTCCATCCATTATTAACATGACATTTATAATTAGCCCCCTTTGACTGATGGGCTTGTAGCTTTTGTCAAATAAAATTCGTTCATTCATTCGTTCATTCTCTCTCTTAAATAGTAGCCACTCATGCTAGAAAGAACAGATGACAGAAATATAAGTAGAAACAAAAACACGTGCACACTTGTGTTTACACACCATCCTGGTAGTCGGAATGCGGCTACCTTAATGGTGGGTAAAACAAATGGCCGCATACACAACAATCTGAAGGTTCAGGTAACCTAGATCTGGCCAAGGAAGGGAAAAACAGCCCCATCTATTATCAGTAAAAAGTGTGAGCCACCGTTGACTGCTGGAATACATACACATACCAAAAAATATTTTGCATCCCTCCATAGCAAGGCATTGGTAAGGCAATACCATGTCCAACTGGTGAACTACAGATAGCCTAGTGGTTAGAACCTAGTTCTGGCCTGGGTTTGAATCCTTGTCAAAGAGAATTTTTCCCCGGAGTTAAGATATGTGCCGACTCCACTTCACCCCCCCCAAAAAAAAAAAAAAAAAAAAATCCTCCAGATGAGACTTTGAACCGATGTGTCGCGTGCAAACGCACGCAGAACATCTTGCACACATTTTAAAGCCTGTTCCGCTTTTCGGTAGAGTAGGTCATTGTGTGGCGGTGGGAACGGATAACAAGATTTACAAAACCGCATGCACAAAGGGACTGTATGTAAAACCCCCACCTACGTGCTTATTACAAAATCCCGTTTAAACAAAAATAGACCAAAAAATAAAAAAGAAGTGTTGTTTACTGACTGAGTGAATCGTTATTGTTGTTCGTTGTTAAGCACACCAAGCTTTAAACCTACCGTTTATCAAAAAAGTGGGCTATTTTTTCACTGACAATACCTGAAAAATACTAACTCGGTAAATATATTCTTGATGAGAAGAGTGTGGATATTAGTTCGGCGGTTAACGCGAGGATATTGGGCAAAGCCTGCAATTGTGGGTAACAACACGCCTTTTGACGTAGATATGTCTTGGGTCCTCCCCCACAATGTTGGCATGGGAAACACCGTACTTGGCTATCTGTATTCCACTTAATCTTATCTATAAAGACATGTGGCCCTTTTTTCTCAAAAGAACGCTGTCAAACTTCCATTTAGTTAAGCATTTGAAAAAAAATAATTAAAAGAAGTTTGCTAGATATGTTAGATATTCACTATTTTAAGAAAAAAGATTGTATTACACAAGATTAAGCATTTTCTGCTTCTGTTTTAAGATTGCAATAATCAATTTTCTGAAATTCCGTCAACTATGTTGTAAAATACAACATTACTTAAAGTATAGATATTTCAACATTTTTATTGGGTAATAACATAATTATCTATACTTTATTGCTTGTTTATAAGTCATAACTTTCCCTTTAACTTGCATACATTTTACCATTTTAGATTTGACGACATTTCCCCTTTCCCCTTACATTCCCTTAATGTGTTTTAACACACACACACACACACACACACACACTCCTCTGCTACTAACACGATAAAGTTTGGAGAAAACATGTTAACAGACTGTCAGCATTTAAAACCTGACAAAGATCTTTCAAAGAAATAGAGCAACATCAATACAAAACATTTAGCATGGCGAGTTTTCCACTTTTCATCTTTTCAGGGTGTTAACATACTTATCTGATATGTAAATTACTAAACTTTGCAAAAACTAACAAATTCAGCATTTTCTACCTTTGCTTGAGAGTACAACTTTGAAAATCTAATTACCTGTTTTTACCTACAATGCATTGCCAACTATATTAACACAGTGTCACTTCTTGACTGGTTCGTCTTTATGAGAGATTCATAGGCAGGCACGTGTAGTTTTATGCAGATGACATTAACAATACACAGGTGATATTCATGGTGATTCATTGATAGATTCGTCAATCGTTCGATCAATCAACGAACGAATCAATCAATCAACAAATCAAATAATCAGTCTGACCTCAATATGCTGGCTCCTAGAGAAGCTGAAGTCTCTGATGCCTCACTCCCCTACGACCATATAGGTGATGGGACACCTTTACATTTTACCTTATTTTACCATGGGGAAAAAGACTGATGAAAATTTAAGCAATAGATATGTTTACTGACTTGAAAACTAAGCAAAGGATTTTATTTCATTAATTATCAATCGAAGCAACCGATCTTTCAGGGAAATGTTTGCTATTCTGTAACCTAAGCTACCGATATGAGTTCTGCTTTAGAGATGGGGTAAGAATAGAAACATAACTGTATTTGATGCTCATTGTTTGGCAGGGATATCTCTGGAAAGAAGAAACGGATAAGAGATGTAGTGATGTGAGAAGATACTAGGTAGGAAAATGATACATACTTTAATAATGAGTGTGCTTTAAGGTTGAATTTGAAAGTATAAAATGTAGGCTTTTGGTGAAGTGAGAGAGGGAGGTAATTTCAAACGAATGGACCAGAAATAGAGAAAGAGCAATGGCCAACAGTGGATTGTTTAAATCGGGTGTTTGGAAGTATAAGATATCTGTGGCAGACTGGAGGGAACGTAATTGGGTGTACGTGTGAAGTCTGGTATGGTACGCTTGGTCTCAAACGCTAGAGTAAGTGAACTGACTCTGAGAAAGAGAGAGAGCAAATAACACTCACATCACTTTGTCACTGGGAACAAGGCCTGCAGTGTCCAAATTGGTGAAAGTGTAAATTTTTAACCAACCCCCACCTCATAATGAGTGGCATTGCATCGGAGCTAAATTTTGTTGTTGTTGGTGGTAAAAAGGTAAAGGTAAAAGTGTCCCATAAAAGTTTCCCATAACCCAGGTAGTCATAGGGAAGCGAGGTATCAGAAACCTCAGCTTCTCTAGGGGCCATCATATTAAAAGTAGCGTCCATTTCCTATCCCTCACTGCCTTACCTTACCTGACCCTAAAGAGGGAAGGTACCCATTTACAGCTGGGTGAACTGGGGGAACTGTACCGAAGCCAAGGCGTGCAAACAGTCACCCATCTAACCAGTAACCCTGCTCAACGCTGCTTAACTTAACTGGGGGAAATCGAGCGCTCTGACCACTGAGCTATCCCGCCCCCTATTGTTGTTAACAGGCTCTAAATATGCAATAATAGATTATTCAATACAAATCCCTAATAACAGGTTTGAAAATCGGAAAATTCACTGAAAAGTTATAAAAGATTGAAACGCTAGATGCCCCAAAAATGACATAAGAAACTATTTTTTTATGCAAACAAATAGGTGGTGAGAATGAGGGGTTGGGTGCTAAAGCAAAAGGAAAAAATTACTTCAAGATACCTCGGAACAAAGTAGAAGAAATCCTATAATTTTGTAATCAATCGAAATCTCAATATTGATATTGACAACATGACCCCTACCTGCCTAAAATGGATCCAAGTAGAAAAGTGGGTCAGGTGTAATGTGACCCCATTTCTTGGTGGAGAGTTTCGCTGAATGTTAGCAGTATCAAGATAAACTATGTGGGGGAAGCAGTAATGTTTACACACAAACAAAAGATAAAAAAGATGGAAATGGTGATAGTGCTTTTTCGTACAGAAAAGTCTAGGGGGCAGCTCGATTGTCAACAATTTGTTAGAGAAGTGATTGATGTGACTGCTTTGTACTAAAAGCTATTACTAGAACAGATATTCAGGTTTACAGTGACCTCAAGAGATGCCAATGCCTTTCGTGCTGGTTGTTCTTTCGAATTTGTATTTGACATCAGACTATCAACTCTGCTCTTTTGGTCTCATATGTTATGCAGACATTTGGTATTGCAACATGTCATTACTAGAACGGCTTTTGAAGGAATTTAGGTTTATTAGGTATTGCTTGATTTAAGGGGGGTCATAGTCACAAAATAATATAGTTAGCATCTGTAACAACATCTATAACCATGCAGCGTAAACAGACAGGCAATATAGAAATAGAACAACACAATAAACCTACAAAAAATTTTGAGGCTATTGAAGTTAAAGAAAATCGAACCCAGCCCTAATGATAATTATCAGTTGGTTCAATTTGAAAAGAAACTTGTATCCCTGATGTACCCCAGTGACTGATATCAAGGCAATTGTCCCACAGCTAACATATACACTAGTTCAAGTGAAAATAGCCCATAACAAATACTGCCGTAAATATACATACACATTTAAAATGAAACCATAAGCATATTCAAAAACCAAATTTGAAAAAGAAATGTCCATGTTTTATTAAAGCTGCTGTTTTAACATCCAGCTGAGAATTATCATTTAAACTAATCAAATGACTTTCCACAACTGGACGTCAAAAACAACTAGCCAGAAATTATCCAACAAAAGAAATCCTTCCATCTTGATCGAGTTTCTAGGAAACAAAAGGGAAATTCCATAAGAATGAGTTTCCTACTTGCAGCCAACATTCCAAACGCGATGTGGTTAATGAATATTGCATTCCGCTATGTCATGATTGTGAATGAATGAATGAATGAATGAATGAATGAATGAATAATCTTTTTAATTTTTCAAGGGTTATAAATAAGCATTCACATACTTCTGGACTATCAAAACACCTCCCCCCCCTAAAAAAACGGTGTCATGATCATCTACATTATGGTTTCTCTTCTGCTTCAATACCAGTGGTAAGTTATACACCCACAATTGCCAAGTGATGGGTGCTACAGAGGGAGGGGATTATTAGATGGATGGCTACCCTATACCGGGCTACCTATAGAGGAAAGGTTAAGCCATTACTTGTTGAAGTCAGGAGATGGTGGCTGTTGAGGGCTGTTGAACTGTTTCCAAACAGGAGACTTTGGCTGTCACCCAGGATGTGTATCCCGTCTCACTCGTCTGCTTTGTTGAACACATTGTGAGACTGTAGGCACATACTGTATAAAAGGGGTTATGTGGGGGAGGATTTCAGGTACAATGCTATACATGCAGCCACGCACAGGCTTAACGGTTTTATTGCTATGATTATTGTAATAATGATTTTAATGATGATGATGATGATGATGATGATGATGATGATGATGATGATGATGATGGTTTTTATATTATCATTAATATCATCATCATCATCATCATCATCATCATCATCATCATCATCATCATCATCATCATCATCATCATCATCATCATCATCACTAAGGAAAGGAGATTATTAGATTCAGAGTTTGTCATGGATGCAGACAATTTCCAGATTATATCTTAAAGCATAAACTACTGTAGTGCACACACACACACACACACACACAACACACACACACACACACACACACACACACACACACACACACACACACACACACACACACACACACACACACACAAACACACACACACACACACACACACACACACACTCTCTCTCTCTCTCTCTCTCTCTCTCTCTCTCTCTCTCTCTTTCAAACACACACACATTTAAAATGCAGGAAAGATTTTTTTTAATTGCCATCTGGAAATCAATAAAAGAAAATGTGAGATTTTCGCCTTTCACTTCAATACACAATGGTTTGTGAACTATGTGCAACACAACCTCCTCTCCCTCTCTTTCTCTTCCTTCAGAACATCGTCATTTTTAGAGAAGTAACTGTGCCTTAAATCTAGGTACCATGCATCACAAAATTATGCCAGATAATGGTAGTTATTTCTTTTTATCAATACACTTTACAATTATGATCAAAGAAAATAAATTAAAAAATATTAAAGAACCAGAACAAATCAAAAGTAAAAAGCAAAACGCACACTATATTTTTTTTTTTCACGAAAAAAGAATCATAGGAAGAGAGAACAATGTCTCAGACAAAGGAGGTTAGTCGCACGAATAAACGCCTTTTTCAAACGAAAAAGACAGACAGCTTTTCTGGTAATAATTAGAGATTGTAGAAGCAAATAGTATAATTATATAAGGTAGCTGTGAGAAAAATAAAAATGAAACAAATAATCCTTAAAAAAAAAAACAACTCTTGGGCGCTCAAAGGAAACAGTTCTAGATAGGTTATCAGTAAGTCTGAAAACCAGTAAGACTATTCAACAGTACCAGATTTTTGCCTTTTGTTTTCTCCAAAGCATGGACATATCTCCTTAAGAGTAGCGCGGAACCTAGAACTAAGCACAACATAGCACATAAATTGATGGTAGAGTTAACGCAAGAAGCTGTAAAAATAAAAACATTGTACATCACAATAAAAGAATTGTGATACTTCTTATACAGGAAAAATCCTGGAACGAAATTTATCATCACGTTGATACAAATCTGACACAAACATAAAACTGCGTACGAAATACAGAGAAACAGCAGCATCACAGTCAGTCTGTTATCCCCCACAGTGCTTTTCTCATCCTTTGATTTCCCAGTCATCTGAGATCGTTGACGAGATGTTCTCCGAAGATGGATGATGGTGATGCTGCTGCAGACGACAACGAGGATGAAGGAGAGAGGCTGACTGATCAAGTTGAAGTAGGTGGAGGTGAACGTCTTCAGTTCGCCTGAAGGAAACCAGTTGGTGGGCACCATGTAAGCGATGCTGCGATTGGTGGAAGCGTCCAGCCTCCACTTCACTGCGTTGCCCAGTAGGAGGTTCAGGCAAGCCACGAAATTGATGAGGTAGGACAGGACTATTGCCACAACCATGGACCTTTGAAAGAGAGAAAATAAGTGAGCATGATTATTCTATATCTATATCTATATCTATATCTATATCTATATCTATATCGAGAGAGAGAGAGAGAGAGAGAGAGAGAGAGAGAGAGAGAGAGAGAGAGAGAGAGAGAGAGAGAGAGAGAGCATAATTATATATATGATAATATCTATCTATCCATCTATCTATCTATTATCTATCTATCTATCTATCTATCTATCTATCTATCTATCTATCTATCTATCTATCTATCTATCTATCTATTCTATCTATCTATCTATCTATATGTGTGTGTGTTTGTTTTCAAGTTCATTTTTACGTCTTTTCACAAGTTCAAGACTCAAGTTGTGAAATGAGAGAGAGAGAGAGAGAGAGAGAGAGAGAGAGAGAGAGAGAGAGAGAGAGAGAGAGAGAGAGAGAGGAGAGGGAGAGAGAGGAGAGGAGAGAGAGAGAGAGAGAGAGAGAGAGAGAGGAGAGAGAGAGAGAGAGAGAGAGAGAGAGAGAGAGAGAGAGGAGAGAGAGAGAGAGAGAGAGAGAAGAGAGAGAGAGAGAGAGAGAGAGAGAAGAGAAGAGAGAGAGAGAGAGAGAGAGGAGAGGAAGTAGAGAAGAGAGAACTCCCTTGTACCCTTTAATGGATCCCCAAACTTAAGGCACAAAGATTCACTAGGTGCTTATTTTCTCTTATGTAATTTGTTTTCAACATTATATTCTAAGCATATTTTCTTTCTCTTTTTCTCATCGTCTTTTTGAGGGCAGCTTCAAAAAGGCCACAAGGAATATAAAATATTCCTTTGAATGCAAACTGACACTTTTAAATTCAGAAAAGTGTCTTGCTGTAAGGTACCACAGCAGGTGGAATTTCAGTCACCACTGAGACCTCTGAAGAGGGCTCATCCAGTGACCGAAACTCGAGTCAGGTCAGGCCAAAGGCATGGTTCTTGCTAAAAAAAAAATGCTTACCATACTGCCACTGAAATATACATTATTTCCTAGGATTTATTTCAAAACTTATTATATTGAATCTTTGATAAGTCTTTTTTCAAAATGAATGAGAAGTTGTTATCTGCACTTGTTTTTTTTTCATTACTTTTTCCTCAAAGAATAATTGTGACGCTCCACCACGAAATGAGTCGCTTAGCACATAACCTAGTTTTCCTCTAGAAGCCATTAAAGGCAGGCGGGATCAAGTTGGCAATTTTCAGATTTTGATTGATTATAAAACTATAGCCATTATTCTACCTTGTAATGAAATACCAAGTGATAATTTTGTATCCTTTTGCATTTAAACGTACTTGAAAAAATGCCAAAGCCCTCATTCTGACCATTTATTATGATGCTAAACTTGTCCATTTCTCGTTTTGTCATTTTCTGCAGTCTATCATTTCAACTTGTAATAACTTATCATAGAATTGTCCGATTTTCAATCTGTTTTTTTCTATTGTATAGCCATTTCATTGCAGATTAATTACATATCAATAACTAAAAATTGCCTTCCGGTGCAATGCGACTCCTTATGTGGTGGAGCGTCACAATTTCGCATGTAACCGTTGCACCTTCCTTCTATTGAATATCAGTGATGACTCTCAGTCCAGAGCGATCTTACGTTAGAAACATACGCAGCTAGACAAGTTTAAGTTTTTTGAAAAAAAATGTTTTATTTTATGATATTTATTCTATTTTATACAACATTATGTCACTAGATGTTTCTCTGCATGAAATTCAGGCTGCTCTTCCCGGGGAGACAACGTCGCCACAAGTACAGCGCCTACCCATTATTGTTTTGTCTTTTTTTTTTCTGTCTGCAACTCTGTGTTTCCCTATCAGAGTGGATTTTTCTACAAAAGTTTGCCAGGGACAATCCTTCTGTTGCCATGAGTTCTCTTAGGTGCGTTAAATAATGGTGTGTAACACACGGAACCTCGGTTTATCGTCTCATCCGAAAGACTAGTACCCAGACCACCACTCATGATCTAATGGATAAGGGAAGAGTTTTGGCCCCAAACGGGACTCGAACCAACGCACGCTTCCGACCCGGACTTTTCGCTTTCTAGGCAGATGCGTTACCTCTAAGACCACCGATTTAACCTTTCCACAACAGTAACTCTTTGTACACTGCTTCTTGGAACTCACCTGTAATGTTGTTGTTTCAGTTTTACGTCTGTTCACTTTTAGTGATATTAGACAAAGAAAACAAAAACAAAAAAAAAAACAAAAAACATGTGTCACCCTCCACCCAAAAAAGAAAAGAGAGAGAAATGCAGCCCACAAAGAAACTTGGTTATGCAATAGAAATAATAGAAATATGAGAACTCATTAACATTAATGTAACTATAACAAACGTCCTATGGGACTGTGATAGAGACCCTTAACAATTTCAAAAGCCAATTTTAAATTACTGAATATAATGTTGAGGGAGTTTTCAGAAAAAAATGGGGCATGAAAGGCTTTTACACTCTTGCAGTCAAAAAAGTATATGAGTATTAGTGATATTCGAACCACACAGACATTTACCATGTTTACTGAAATTGGTCATCAATGCGTTTAGTTTCATTCTGTAAAATAGTGTATGAATTCTTCATGACTCACCTGTAAGTCAACAATCTCCTAGCTTTGAAAGGGATGACGACAAACAGACATCGCTCCACACTCATCACCACAATCAGAGTGCCAGACACGTAACCGCACGTGATGAACAGTCTGCTGACGTTTGCGTTGACGATGACGCTGATGTTGTACCGGAAAATGGCGTCAGAAGAATAGCAGGCCACCGTGGAGAAAAGCTGACAGGCCAGGTTGCAGAAGTCAATGACAGCCAGCCAGAAGAGGAGAAGGTTGATCCTGTCTGACAGACCTTGCTGGGGATTTAGGACACACACAGACATGCAAATTTTTGACGACCCGAGTTCGAATCCCGTTCAAGGGGATTTTTTTCCCCTCCTGGAGTTTAACATCAGTGCCGACTCCACTCTCCCCACAAGTTTTTCGGATGAGACTATAAATCGAGGTCTCGTGTGCGAACGCATGCAGAACATCTTGCTCACACATTAAAACATGTTCCGCTTTTCGGAAGAGTAGGCCATGGTGTGCCGGTGGAAAGAGATGACAAAATTTGCAAAATTGCATACACACAGGGACTGCATATAAAATCATGCGAGTGTTTAGTTCATCATCCTCGATTTAAAAGAATAATTAATAATTAAGTAGTAGACACCCATCAATCTCGGAAGACTATGAAGTTGCACTCTAGTTTTTAGAGGGTAAAGCCTGGGTAAGTAAGTATGGAGCGCAAGCTGTTACCCATGCAGCAGACTCCCCCCCCCCCCCCTCTTCACGCCACTGAAATGATCCACTGGAAAGGCAATGACCGATACGAATGGTTCCAGTACCGTCGTAGGAGCCGTCAGAACGTTGCCATAAACCTACAGCCCCGAACAGCCCTGGGGACTCCCACCCCCCTGATTTTTTCTCAGGGATGGTGTCTAAACATGACACCTGTGTGCATGCTGGGTTTTTAAAATAATAATTTTGTCATCCGCTCCTACCGGCACACAATGGCCTGCTCTTCCGAAGTAAATGAATAAATGAATAAACGAATGAAAGCTCGATACTAGCTTTAACATCAATTAACAAAAACAGTTCACAAATATGTCTGTGGCAAAGCTTTACAATGTTGATATGTGTATGTAGTTATTACAGTGTGTGGCATAGAAGACACATTTATTTTAGTTTGTGGAATGGAAGTCAGACAGTATTTGAAACAGTGCTTACCTATCTCGGAACAAAGAGAAACGAACGTCATTTCTCAGCAGATACATTACACACCATTTTTAGCCCCCCCCCCCCCCCCTCCCATTCAAACAGTACGCACATTGATCCATTGGGCTTGGCTGCATAACGCCTTCTAAGAAATGCGAAATATCGGTAAAGATTAAGGCTAGTATGCCTGTCAACTATTCACAAGGGAACACACTGGCTGCATTTTTGTTGTCTGGGCAAACTGACGAAATGATATTCAACACATCTCATATTCAACGTGTGTTAAAAAAGACAGTAAAAAAACACAAAGAGTAATTTTAACAATATATTGTTCCATTAAAAATTATGTAACTTACAGAGCATACAGGCTGAAATTAGATTCCAGGATCTACCTGCTAAAGCATAATTCAAATTATAAAACTACAGGCTTTGCCTGAAATTTCTAAACATTTTTATGGCCAT
>CM060348.1:20077546-20122546 GCA_030674155.1 Stramonita haemastoma
GTATCACCCCTACCCTCTTTGGTAAAACGATGTATTTTTACAGCTTACAAGAAATAATGTAGGCACCAAACTCGTGTATCTGTATGCCCTAATTTCTGTCTACATTTTCTACAAAAGAGTATTGGGATATTTTGTTCGTACTAGTAATAGAGGACAGGATAGCTCAGTGGTCAGAGCACTCGCTTTTCCCAAGCGAAGGTTAAGCAGCATAGAGCGTGGTTGCTAAATGGATGGGCGATGTGTGCGCGCCTTAGCTACAGTACAGCCCTCCCCCCAGTTCACCCAGCTGTAAATGGGTACCTGCACTCTTTTGGGTCAGGGAAGGTAAAGCAGGAGGGAGAGGAGATGGGCACCGTCCTTAATATGCTGGCCCCTAGAGAAGCTGCCTCTCTTGCCTGCAACCACATAGGTTATGGGACACCTTTACTTTACTTGTAATAGAATGTGTTATGTGCGAATCAAAAAGTTGCCAATGTTTGATTGTATATAGAGGTGCTTACAGAATATTAAGCTACTAGGCAATGTTTATATAAACACCCAAGTCTTTGATGGAAACTTATTGAGAAGAATTTGCCACATCTAGAAGGAACAGGAACCCCTTCAACGGGTGACTTGGTGGTGGCTTGAACACAGGCCATCAGATCATTAGTACAATGCTCTAACCAGTGTTCTATGCCACCCCCCCAAAAAAAAATGTTTTGGGCTTTATGGTTTGCATCCCGTGTTGTCTTCACAATCTCCTAGCTTATAACAAGTTTTAAACAGTTACAAACAAAACATAACAACACCCTTGGTAGTTTTACGTGAAACCAAATTTCTGACTTCATGCAAATGACTTTTATTTTCACATGACATTGCAAACCAGAAAATGGCAAAGAAGCTTTATAACAGTAAAACAAACAAAAAAGACTGGATATCAACAGGAAATGATCTCGCGATAAATAACAAGTGAAAAAAAAAGTTGTCTGTAAGAGCTTGCAAGCTGGTGACACAGGTTTGCATTTGTTCAGTGTTACTTTGTGTTGCACCTTTGTCCTTGTAACGATGTACTCAAACATAGCACAGCTGATCATTACATGTGACAAACAGTGCAGCAGTCGGCTTCATAGAACTGTTTCTGGATGATTAATTAACTCTTTTGCCGCCAAGTTTCTGACTGAAAAACTCTCTTCAGCGCCAAGTATTCTCCAGCAGGGTTGCTGATTTCTCTGCATAATTCAGTCTGTATCAGAATAAAACGGTGACATTTTTCCTCTTAAAACTTTATCAGGGGTGAAGAAAAATATGTCTGCTATCATGCAAGCAAGTCGACTTAGGTGTGAAACTTTGTTATTGGATAAAAAATGTCCCATTTGACATGACTATCGCCTTCAACAAAAGTTACTTATGGCCATGAACCAGAGTGTCGACTAAAGTGGCATGGGGCAGCTAAAGAGTTAAGATTATTGAGCACAACACATTTCAAGGGCAGTCTGACATATGTGCCTGCTGACTTTGGGTATGATAAAAGGTACAAAAGGTAAAGG
Source organism: Stramonita haemastoma (assembly GCA_030674155.1). Taxonomy (NCBI): domain Eukaryota; kingdom Metazoa; phylum Mollusca; class Gastropoda; order Neogastropoda; family Muricidae; genus Stramonita; species Stramonita haemastoma. The sequence continues at coordinate 20,079,073 of CM060348.1, forward strand.
TGTCCCACAGCTTATGTGGTCGTAGGGAAGCAAGGCATCAGAGACCTCAGCTTCTCTAGGGGCCATCATATTGAGGGCGGCACCCATCTCCTCTCCCTGGCTGCTTTACCTTCCCTGACCCTAAAGAGGGCAGATACCCATTTAAAGCTGGGTGAACTGGGGGACAGCACTAAAGCCAAGATGCACAAACGGTCACCCATCCACTTGGTAACCACGCTGGATGCTGCTTAGCCTTGGCTTGGGGAAAGCAAGCGCTCTGACCAATGAGCTATCCCGTCCCATTTGTGTATGAGTAAGGAAAGAATCACAACAACATCAACAACAACAAACAACAGCATCATCATCATCATCATCATCATCATCATCATCATCATCATCATCATCATCATCATCATCATCATCATCATCATCATCAGAATACACCAGTTTTACACAAGTTTCTGCAATAGGACTACAGGTAGTGTGTAATACCAGGTTTTTCTTGTTGTCAGTGTTTTTTCTTTGTCGATATTGCTGTTTGCTCTTATCAGGCAACGTAACTGTTTTCATTAACTGTAAGGGGAAAAAAGACTGCCCAAAACCAAAGATACTTTTGTGTGCAATTCACTTTTATTGGTTTTTATACAAGTTATTATAAAACAGTGAAAGTAAACTACCACACACAAAAATGCACTAACACAAAACAAAGACACCTTTCAGCAAAATTAAGCATGTGTTGTTAGGGATAGACTTTCTATTCAATCTGATCATGGAACACAAACCATGAAAACAAAACTTGCAATTAACACAACAAGAATGGTCCAAGTTTTTATTATCCCATTTCACAATTCCACAGAACAATTCTACAACTACAGATGTTACTAGTGTTGGTTGACCACTTTTGTTCTTGTCCCACCAAAACATGGACAAATCTCTTTAAGAGTAGCACGAAACCTGGAACTCAGTACAAGATAAGCGCAGAAATTAATAGTAGAATTCGTACAAGACGCTGTCAAAACGCAAACGTGGTACATCAAAATAAAAGAATTATGATACTTCTTATACAAGAAAAAACCAGGAATAAAATTCATCATCACATTACTACAAATCTGACACACACACAAAATAGCGTACGAAATACAGAGAAACAGCAACATCACAGTCAGTTTACTATCTGCCCCGCTTCTCTCCTCTCCAGATTTCCCTGTCATCTGGGATCGTTGACGAGATGTTCTCCGAAGATGGATAATGGTGATGCTGCTGCAGACGACAACGAGGATGAAGGAGAGAGGCTGACTGATCAGGTTGAAGTAGGTGGAGGTGAACGACTTGAGTTCGCCGGAAGGGAACCAGCTGGTGGGCACCATGTAAGCCATGCTGCGATTGGTGGAAGGGTCCAGCCTCCATTTGAGTGTGCTGCCCAGAAGAAGGTTGAAACAGGCCAGGAAAGGAAGGAGGTAGGACAGGACTATTGCCACCACCATGGACCTAAAGAAAAAAGAAGGTAATAGTAGTAGTAGTAGTAGTAGTAGTAGTAGTAGTAGTAGTAGTAGTAGTAGTAGATAGTGGTAGTAGTAGTTAGTAGTAGTTAGTAGTAGTAGTAGTAGTAGTAGTAGTAGTAGTAGTAGTAGTAGTAGTAGTAGTAGTAGTTGTTGTTGTAATGGTAGTAGTTGTAATGGTAGTAGCTGTGGAAGTTGTTCATTTATCTATTCTTTTAAATCAAGGATATTGGAATAAGCACTCATTTGCTTTTTTACATCCAGTCCCCGTGTGTATGATGTTTCGTAAATCGTTGTCATCTGTTCCCAACAGCACACAATGTCCTACTCTTACGAAAAGCGGAACTGGATTTAATGTGTGCCCAAGATGTTCTGCGTGCGTTCACACACGGGGCCTCGGTTTACAGTCTCATCCGAGGGATGCTGGCAAGGCATAGTTAACACTGCAGAATAAAAATAAGACTGGCTTATCACTTAGAAGGTAAAGGCGTCCCATAACCTAGGTGATCGTAGGGAAGCGAGGCGTCAGAGACCTCAGCTTCTCTAGGGGCCAGCATGTTGAGGGCGGCGCCCTCATTTGTCACTTATTTGGAACAAAAACTAAGTAACGAATCCATTCCCAGCGGATAGTTGCCACTGCAAATCAAAGTAAAGCTTGGCCCATCACTTAAGAACAAAAGCTAAGAACTCTGTCCATTGCCAGTGCATACAAAATCGGCCAGTTACTTATATGGAACAAAAGCTAAGGTACACATATCAACTGGGACAGAAAAGAACACAAGAAACCTGCCTGGTGCCACTCCACTACCCTGGTTTCTAAAAACGACTCTGTTCCGTGTAGGACAGTTTTGGCTATCATCATCCCTCCAAACCAAACTCTGAAGGAGTCCTGGGAAAAAAGATACAAAAATGACTTGGGGTGATAGTGATTGTGTTGAATTTTGTAACCTTCTGATCAATTCATGAGCATAGAGGTCTTTGTTTATCCCTTTGTGAGCATATTTTTATTTGAAGCATACAATGTTTAAACACATATGAAATGTAGCTATCTTGTGTCTTTTGATTATGATTCGTATCATTATGCCTGTCAGTATTGTAATTTCCCTTCAGGGATGATTTAAGTGTTTTTGACTTGACTAGAGGTCTTTGTTAAGTCTTTTATATGCATAGAGGTCTTTGTTATGTCTTTTATATGCATAGAGGTCTGTGTTAAGTCTTTTATATGCATAGAGGTCTTTGTTATGTCTTTTATATGCATAGAGGTCTGTGTTAAGTCTTTTAATGCATAGAGATCTTTGTTATGTCTTTTATATGCATAGAGGTCTGTGTTAAGTCTTTTATATGCATAGAGATCTTTGTTATGTCTTTTATATGCATAGAGGTATGTGTTAAGTCTTTTAATGCATAGAGGTCTTTGTTAAGTCTTTTATAAGCATATATATCTTTGTTAAGCACTTTATCAGCACATTGATCTTTGTTAAGACATAAACACAGAGGTCTTTGAAAACCCTTTATGAACATATACATCTTTGTTAAGCCCTTTATGAACATACATTAGAAGTTTTTATTAAGCCCTTTATGAGGATAGGCGTCTTTGTTAAGCTCTTTATCAGCAAATAGGTCTTTGTTAAGACATTTTTAAACATAGAGGTCTTTGAAAACCCTTTATGAGCATACAGGTCTTTGTTAAGCCCTTTATAACATTAGAGGTCTTTGTTAAACCCTTAATAAGCATAAAGGTCTTTGTTGAGCCTCTTATATGCATATAGACTTTTGTTAAGCCCTTTATGTGCATAGGGATCTTTGTTAAGCCTTTTATATGCACAGAGATCTTTGTTAAGCCCTTTACATGCATATATATCTTTGTTAAGCCCTTTATATGCACAGAGATCTTTGTTAAGCCCTTTACATGCATATATATCTTTGTTAAGCCCTTTATATGCACAGAGATCTTTGTTAAGCCCTTTACATGCTTATATATCTTTGTTAAGCCCTTTATATGCACAGAGATCTTTGTTAAGCCCTTTATATGCACAGAGATCTTTGTTGAGCCCTTTATATGCATAGAGATCTTTGTTGAGCCTTTTATATGCACAGAGATCTTTGTTAAGCCCTTTACATGCTTACAGATCTTTGTTAAGCCTTTTATATGCACATAGATCTTTGTTAAGCCCTTTATATGCACATAGATCTTTGTTAAGCCCTTTATATGCACATAGATCTTTGTTAAGCCCTTTATATGCATGTAGATCTTTGTTAAGCCCTTTATATGCATAGAGATCTTTGTTGAGCCCTTTATATGCATAGAGATCTTTGTTGAGCCCTTTATATGCATAGAGATCTTTGTTGAGCCCTTTATATGCATAGAGATCTTTGTTAAGCCTTGTATATGCATAAAAATCTTTGTTAAGCCTATTATATGCATAGGGATCTTTGTTAAGTCTTTTACATGCATATAGATCTTTGGTAAGCCCTTTATATGCACATAGATCTTTGTTAAGCCCTTACTAAGCATACAGGTCCTTGTTTAGCCCTTTATGAGCATCAACGTTTTGCAACACTGACATGGTTTTCTGTGGGGATCCTGGGAGTGAAATTTACATGAGATAAGAAACTAAATTCTCTGTGTGCAGACGAAACCATTTTAAACCCATCGTATTCTTTGAATGAGCGGGTCAACTTTACAGCTGGTGGGTTGAACGATCCCAATATACCCAGCATGCCATTAGAAACTAGGAGAGAGATGAGCTCCATTCTATTCAACTTTTCCAAGTCACACTATCAAGAGTGTTCAATCCACTGCTCTTGGAATTTTGCCGGAGAACGGATTAGTTAGAGCCAAGCTTTCAGACAGCAGTGTTGTTCTCCTAAATGTGACGTTCCACCACATAATGAGCCGCAATCAAAAGTTTTTTTCAATACAAAAAAAGACAGATTGAAAATCGGACAATTCTATGAAAAGCTATTACAAACGCAAATGATACACCATCGGACGTGACAAAAAAAAGAAATTGGCAAGTTTAGCATCGTAATAGGTGGTGGAGTGGAGGAAGCTGGTTGCAGAATCTTCAGTTGTGCCCCCATGGTTCACGGGACTACGGGACAGGTGAGGGTGAAGGTGAAGGAAGGTGGTCAGAACGAGGGATTGGGTATTTATAAAAACACGTTTAAAAGCAAAACAGACCCTAAATTATGCCTTGACATATCATTACCAGGTAGAATAATAGCTATAGATTTTTATAATCAATCAAAATCTCATAATCGACAACCTGACCCTCACCTGCCTAAAATGGCTTCTAGCAGAAAAGTGGGTCAGGCCCGGGGATGAGACATAAGAATCAGGATATGGCTGTGGCGGTGGATTTTTTTTGGTTTATTATTTTTTTGTTTTTTTAAATTTTGTTTTATAAAAGAAAATGTAGGAGAATCGAAATGAGCGGCGTGGGAACAACAGGACGGGGACGTCACAGAAGATGAGGCAGCTAAAACAAAAACCAGCAAAAAAAAGAAAAGTGGGTCAGGTGCTAAGGGACTTATGTCGAGGTGGATGGTCACAAATGAGCTGCCCTTTCTGATGTTGTGTGTAGAACTCACCTGTAAGTCAACAATCTCCTAGCTCTGAAGGGGATGACGACAAACAGACATCGCTCCACACTCATCACCACAATCAGAGCCCCTGAGACGTAGCCGCACGTGATAAAAATTCGGCTGACGTAGGTGTTTACGATGACGCTGACGTTATACCGGAAAATGCCGTCAGAGGAATAACACGTGATGGTAGAAGACAGCTGACAGACCAGGTTGAAGAAGTCGATGACAGCCAGCCAGAAGAGGAGAAGGTTGATCCTGTCTGACAGACCTTGCTGTGGAACAGACCATGCATTTTAACCATTAGTTAGACAGACCTTTCTGTGGAACAGACAATGCATTTTAACCATTAGTCAGACAGACCTTTCTGTGGAACAGACAATGCGTTTTAACCATTAGTCAGACAGACCTTTCTGTGGAACATACAATGTATTTTAACCATTAGTCTGACAGACCTTTCTGTGGAACAGACAATGCATTTTAACCATTAGTCCGACAGACCTGCTGTGGAACATACAATGCATTTTAAACATTAGTCAGACAGATCTTGCTGTGAAACAGACAATGCGTTTTGAACATTAGTCAGACAGATCTTGCTGTGGAACAGACAATGCATTTTAACTATTAGTTAGACAGACTTTGCTCTGCAGTGTGGACCAGATAAAACACTGTTTTGGCTTGGTTCGTATCAATATGCCTGTCAGTATTGTAATTGCCCTTTATGGATGATTGAAGTATTTTTAATTGACATGACTACATCATTAGTCTGACAGACCTTGATGTGCATTATACATAAAAATTAATATTCTGGCTTGATTCGTATGGCTAGGCCTGACAGTGTTGTAATTTCTCTTTATGAGATGATTAAAGTGTTTTCAACTGACTTGACTATATGATTAGCCTGACAGACCTTGCTGCGCATTGGAACAGAAAAATTACTATTCTGGCATGATTCGTATCAATCACTGTCAGTGTTGTAGTTTCTCTTCATGGAATAATTAAAGTGTTTTGACTTGACTTGACTTGACTACATCATTAGTCTGACAGACCTTGCTGTGTATTGGAACAGAAAAATTAATATTCTGGCTTGATTCGTTTCAATATGCCTGTCAATATTGTAATTTCTCTTTATGAGATGATTAAAGTGTTTTCAATTGACTTGACTATATGATTAGTCTGACAGATCTTGCTGCGCATTATACATAAAAATTAACATTCTGGCTTAATTCGTATCGCTATGCCTGTCAATATTGTAATTACCCTTTATGGGATATGATGATTAAAGTGTTTTCAATTGACTTGATTTCATCAGTAGTCAGACAGACCTTGCTGCGCATTGGAACAGAAAAATTACTATTCTGGCATGATTCGTATCATATCACTGTCAGTGTTGTAGTTTCTCTTCATGGTATGATTAAAGTGTTTTGACTTGACTTGACTTGACTTGATGACTACATCATTAGTCTGACATACCTTGCTGCGTATTGGAACAGAAAAATTACTATTCTGGCATGATTCGTATAAATATCACTGTCAGTGTTGTAATTTCTCTTCATGGAATAATGACAGTGTTTTGACTTGACTTGACTTGACTACATCATTAGTGTGACAGACTTTGCTGTGCATTGGAGCAGAAAAATTACTATTCTGGCATGAATCGTATAAATATCACTGTCAGTGTAGTAATTTATCTTCATGGTATGATTAAAGTGTTTTCAATTGACTTGACTACATCATTAGTCTGACAGACCTTGCTGTGCATTATACATAAAAATTAATATTCTGGCTTAGTGCGTATCGCTATGCCTGTCAGTATTGTAATTTCTCTTCTTGAAATGATTAAAGTGTTTTCAACTGACTTGACTACATGATTAGTCTGACAGACCTTGCTGCGCATTGGATCAGAAAAATTACTATTCTCGCATGATTCGTATCAATATCACTGTCAGTGTTGTAGTTTCTCTTCATGGAATAATTAAAGTGTTTTGACTTGACTTGACTTGACTTGATGACTACATCATTAGTCTGACAGACCTTGCTGCACATTGGAACAGAAAAATTACTATTCTGGCACGATTCGTATCAATATGACCGTCAGTATTGTAATTTCTCTTTTTGGGATGATTACAGTGTTTTTGGCTTGATTTGTGTTTTTTTTTTACTTGACTACATCATTAGTCTGCCAGACCTTGCTGTGCATTAGAAAAAAAGAAAAGCATGCATCCCATGATAAGTGACATATACGCAGATTTCACTGGAACAAAAAAATATGAGCAAAAGCGATTATTTTTTATGCTTTGAATGCTTTTCTGTGATTTTTTTTTGGTGGTAAAACAAAACAACATGACAAAATAATGATATACCTAATACAGTATATGCTCAGGTAACAACTGTAAAACTGACAGCTGAAAACGGCTCAGCTTGAAATAAGGCAGCCGTTGTCTATTGCGTTTCTGGCTGGAGGGTGGCAGGTGGAAACCCACAATATCTCACAGGTTTTCTTGGACTCCAGCCAGGTCCTACACAGCCTGAGTTTGCTGTGGGATCACTGGACATGGAAAAACTGGGACCACACAGGGGAGCTTTTTCCCCTTTCAGGGGGTGCAATTTTGAGGGTGTTGTTTACTTAAACTTGCATATACTGCAGGTGCCTGCATGTATCTCAGGGTCCCAGTTAATGCGACAAATTATGATAGAAAAGTGTATTACAGCCCTTTCAAGTAGTCTCAAAACACAGCACTTAAAATGAGATTATAAATCAAGGCCATGTGCAAAAGCACGTAGAAAAGCTTGTGCACACGTTATAACCGGTTCTGCTTTTCAGAAAAGTAAGCAATTGCTTGCTGGTAGAAACGGATGACAAAATTAGATTTCAAAAAAACGTACGCACACAGATTTCGTACAAAGATACCATCCCCGAAGCTGGAATGCAGTTACCTTAATAGTGGATAAAAGCAGTCAGAAAACATCACTATTGGTGAACCACCAGGGAACTTGAGCACTGGAATTGTCACCCCCCCCCCCCCTTAAAAGCCTAACAAAAACAAAAGAAATAAGGAAAAGCCACATCCACAGTAATAACATTGCACCATGTATCACGATGCACTAAAACAGAAAACTGTCCCTTGTTTAGTGGCCCTGGCTGCTCCAGTCTCACAGTGACCGCACTATTGGTGTTCCATACACTCTTATGCGCCGCCGCTGTAGTCTAGTGGTTAGGGCGTTGGACTCGTAATCTAAAGATTGCGGGTTCGATCCCAGCTTTCCGCTATGGCGTTGTGCCCTTGGAAAAGGCACTTAACGGCTATTTTCTCACCCCACCCAGGTGTAAAAGGGGTACCAACTTTGTGTTGGGGGGTTAACCCTGTGATAGACTTGCGTCCTATCCAGGGGGGAGTCTATGACTCTCAGTCGCTAAACGCCACAGAAACCGGGATAAGCACCAGCCTGATGAGCCTTAGGCTGGGGACAGACTTTAACTTTATTTTTAACACTCCTATGCATGTGATGATTAGTGTTGAAGCTTTTCGGGATCAAACATTGGGATGGACGTTGTGGTATATCCTTGGTGGGTATTTTACCCAGTCTAGCGCGGGCAGGATAGCCTGGTGGTTAGAGTGATATACCCGTGATCTGCTAACCTAGGTTCGAATCTCGTTCGAGAGCATTTTTTTCTCTGAAGTTATTATCAGTACCGACTCCACTCCCCCCAAAAGTCCTTCGGATGAGACCATAAACAGAGGTCCTGTGTGCGAACGCACGCAGAACATCTTGCGCACACTTTAAAACCCTTTCCACTTTGTGTTCTTCTCGGCACACCATGCACAGCTGTCAGTTTTCCCCACTTTCAGCTACACTCAGCTGCTATCCATTCCATCCCACTCCAGCACTTGGACATAGCAAAAGAAAGAGGGGAGCTAATCAAAGCACTGGGTCCTGTACCCTCGACTGAGTTAATAATAATAATGATAATAATAATGATGATAATAATAATAATAATAATAATAATAATAATGATGATGATGATAATGATAATAATAATAATAATAATAATAATAATAATAATAATAATAATAATAATAATAATAATAATAATAAAATAATAAAAAATAATGATAATACATGGAATTTATATAGCGCTATATCTTGTAAAAACAAATCAAAGCGCTTGCACTCGTCCCTCACAACAAACAAGCAACCAATGACAATAAATAATTCTAGCAAATTCGAAAGCACACACACACGCGCGCGCACAGTCACACACACACACACACACACACACACACACACACACACACACACACACACACACACACACACACACAGAGTTATGCTGGATTTGCCTGTTGTGCACTGCCAATTCTTCCGATAGGAGGAAGGTGGTTTTAATGTGGGTGCAAAGTTCTCTAAGTGTATTCCTACACTGCATCTTAGTTTGAAGTCTAATCCCATGGACTTTAATAAGAGAAAGTAGAGACGGTAGAAATGTTAGCTCTAGGGAGAAGAATTCCCTCGAACAGGATGCTATTCAGTGGTGGCTCAAACCCACAGTGTCAGATAGCAGGTTCACCACTTTAACCACTGGGCCATTCTAGCTTCGTTCATATCAACATTTCACTTCTGAAAAGCATAGAATGCATCAGAGGATGAGTAAGTTTGTAGCTGCAATCAATAGCAGTCTGTACACCATAAAGCCAGGAAGAAGACACACACTATATAGTGTGCTTATTAACAACCCCCTCCAACCTATTTCAAAATAGAGATCTTGTTTTCCCAGGTTAACTTTTTTTTGCTGCCTTAGAAACGAATTTCACAAATGACTACCGTGGAACTGGCCGACTGCATAAAAAAACAAAACAATACAAGGCCAGAGCCTAGATACTGTTTGCCCTCTTCAGAAAATTGGTAGACATGACCTGGCATACAGATACTAAAAAATAAAAAGGTTCCCATAACCTAGGCAATCGTTGGGGAGCAAGGCGTCAGAGACCTCAGCTTCTCCAGGACCCGCCCAGTATATTGAGGGCAGCGCCCATCTCCTCTCCCTCGCTGCTTTACCTTCTCTGACCCTAAAGAAGGGCAGGTACCCATTGACAGCTGGGTGAACTGGGGAGGGGGACTGTACTGAAGCCAAGGCGCACAAAGGGTCACCCATCTACTTGGTAACCACGCTCAATGAAGCTTAACGTTAACTTAAGGAAAGCGAAGGCTCTGACCACTGAGCTGTCCTGTCCCCATGGTCCCACCACGTAGATGCTACCATTCCCCAAGCCTTCAGAACGATCAAGTCCTAACAGTGGGTATTAAGGCACGAGGCTAAGTCCTAGGTCCTAACAGTGGGTATTAAGGCACGAGGCTAAGTCCTAACAGTGGGTATTAAGGCACGAGGCTAAGTCCTAACAGTGGGTATTAAGGCACGAGGCTAAGTCCTAACAGTGGGTATTAAGGCACGAGGCTAAGTCCTAACAGTGGGTATTAAGGCACGAGGCTAAGTCCTAACAGTGGGTATTAAGGCACGAGGCTAAGTCCTAACAGTGGGTATTAAGGCACGAGGCTAAGTCCTAGGTCCTAACAGTGGGTATTAAGGCACGAGGCTAAGTCCTAAGTCCTAACAGTGGGTATTAAGGCACGAGGCTAAGTCCTAGGTCCTAACAGTGGGTATTAAGGCACGAGGCTAAGTCCTAAGTCCTAACAGTGGGTATTAAGGCACGAGGCTAAGTCCTAACAGTGGGTATTAAGGCACGAGGCTAAGTCCTAACAGTGGGTATTAAGGCACGAGGCTAAGTCCTAAGTCCTAACAGTGGGTATTAAGGCACGAGGCTAAGTCCTAGGTCCTAACAGTGGATATTAAGGCACGAGGCTAAGTCCTAGGTCCTAACAGTGGATATTAAGGCACGAGGCTAAGTCCTAGGTCCTAACAGTGGATATTAAGGCACGAGGCTAAGTCCTAGGTCCTAACAGTGGATATTAAGGCACGAGGCTAAGTCCTAGGTCCTAACAGTGGATATTAAGGCACGAGGCTAAGTCCTAGGTCCTAACAGTGGATATTAAGGCACGAGGCTAAGTCCTAGGTCCTAACAGTGGATATTAAGGCACGAGGCTAAGTCCTAGGTCCTAACAGTGGATATTAAGGCACGAGGCTAAGTCCTAACAGTGGATATTAAGGCACGAGGCTAAGTCCTAACAGTGGGTATTAAGGCACGAGGCTAAGTCCTAACAGTGGGTATTAAGGCACGAGGCTAAGTCCTAACAGTGGGTATTAAGGCACGAGGCTAAGTCCTAACAGTGGGTATTAAGGCACGAGGCTAAGTCCTAACAGTGGGTATTAAGGCACGAGGCTCACCATGCAGCACTATAGTCAAGTCTGCCTTTCTCGGGGTCAGCACAGTATAGACTCAGACAGTCCACATGCCCTCAATCTCCATGACCTGACAGCAACAGCAGAGCAGTCAGACCATCAGGAGACTTCAAGCCCACCCCAAGAACTCCACATCATATTGCTCTTGCCAGGAAAGGGACGGCTTAGCCAAGTCAGCTGCCTTCATAAAGTTTTTTTTTTCCCATCTGTGGGGACAGATGACGACATTTAAAAACTTGCATACACACAGGGACTGGATGTGAAAAAAAGCGCATGAGCGCTTATGTCAATATCTTCGAAATAAAAGAATAAGATAAAATATGGAAAAAGAATCGTCGAGTTAGACTGGTTCACCTTTAACTCAGTTCATCGTCCATAGCATGAGATGGAAAGACAGTCAGAGAGGTTATAAGAATAAGCAAGGTTAAACAGTCAGAACGCTTTCACTTTCACCCCTTTGGCAACAGACATCTAGTTTCAAAATAGTTCTACTGGGTTGTTCTGTTGGGAATGTTGACAAAATATAGAAGCAAGGATATTTATTCAGTATGTCGAGGGCAGAGCAAACAGGATTAGCCCTGATTTTAGCCTCTGACTCTCCTTCCCCCCAACCCCTCCTCCCGCCCCCACCTTAAAAATAACGACAAAATCAAAACGAAAAAAGATCAAACAGCCAGACAACCAGCCCACCAAACATGCAAACCCTTTGCAAGCAATGGAGAAAGAGGCAAAGAGAATGGTAGTAGCATGCATTGCTTTTTCTTACTTTTACTTTTATTTCGTCCTTTTATTTCAAGGGTAATAGAACAAGCACATGTGTGCTTTTTTTTTTTTTACATCCAGCCTCTGTATGCGTGCATTATGTGCTCTTTTCCATCCTGCACGCAACTGACTACTCTTCCAAAAGGTAGAACTGGTTTTAGCATGTGCGCAAGAAGTTTTGTGGGTATATATTCACATACGAGACCCCAGTCTCTTGTCTTATGGATTTTAGGTCTAGGTCAAACATTTTATTTTAAAATTTATTTATTTATTTATTCTTTTATATCGAGGATAACAGAATAAGCAATCATATGCTTTTTTTCATCCGGTCCCCGTGTGTATGCAGTTTTGTAAATATTGTCATCTGTTCCCACCGGCACACGATGGCCTACTCTTACGAAAAGCGGAACAGGATTTAACGTTGTGCGCAAGATGTTCTGCGTGCGTTCGCACACGGGGCCTCGGTTTAAAGTCTCATCCGAAGGACTTTTGGGGAGAGTGGAGTCAGCACTGATGTTAACTCCAGGAGAAAAATTTCCTCGACCAGACTCGAACCCGGGTCGTCAAATTGCCAGCGCAATGTTCTGACCACTAGGCTATCCGTCCCCCCCATCGTACCATCGCACACAACGCAATGTTTTATACAGACATACACTAATAGCTAGATAAAATGCGGGGTAAAACCATTCTTCAAGTATTTTCTAAAACAATATCTAAATAAACACAGTAAAAGGGGTAAAAGTAAAGACGTTCCCTTAATTTATGCCGTCGTTGGAGAGCGAAGTGTCAGAGACCTCAGCTTCTCCAGGGGCCAGCATATTGAGGGTAGTGCTCTCACATACCGTCTTTCAAAATGAAAGTAAGCAATTGTTGGAAAACAAAACCCCACCCAGATTGTTGGATGATCGAACCGAATGCTGAAGTTTTCAAAACAGCGAAAAGAAGGTGCAGACAGATGAACAACTCTATCATGTCTACAGAAGGTATGCATTTGGAGTTACCAAACCTTATTCAATTATTTATTTGTGTATTTATTTAATCTATTAATTAATTGATAAAAAATAATTAACTAATAAATTAATCAATTAATTAATTTACTTATTCATTTGTTTGTTCTTTTATTTTGAGGATAATGGAATAAGCACTGTGCTTTTTTTTTACGTGTGTATGCAGTTTTGACAATTTTGTTATCTCCCCAGGCACACAATTGCCTACTCTTCTGAAATGTGTACACTTAAAACAGTATGTCTATACAGTAATCAGAAAGCGTATCGCCAGAACTAGTTCACTTAGTGATATGGCAAACCAGTTCATCATTACCGCGTTTCTTGTTTGTTTCCGGGTGCGATATTCATTTATTTATTCTTTTATATCGAGGATAACAGAATAAGCAATCATGTGTTTTTTTTCATCAGGTCCCCGTGTGTATGCAGTTTTGTAAATATTGTCATCTGTTCCCACCGGCACACGATGGCCTACTCTTACGAAAAGCGGGACAGGATTTAACGTGTGCGCAAGATGTTCTGCGTGCGTTCGCACACGGGGCCTCGGTTTAAAGTCTCATCCAAAGGACTTTTGGGGAGAGTGGAGTCAGCACTGATGTTTACTCCAGGAGAAAAATTTCCTCGACCGGACTCGAACCCGGGTCGTCAAATTGCCAGCGCAATGTTCTTACCACTAAGCTATCCGTCCCCCTATAGACTATTAGCATCCTGGGGCCCCCAGAATGTACACTTTAATCTTACTCAGGTCACTTGGGAATAACTGTGAGACAGTTTGTACACACTGTAGCAGATCATAGAATGTCTGACTAGTTTCTCCTTTCGATCTCAAACTTTTTTCCCCCAGTTCATTTCACCCTGGGTAGTAGCCTTTCAGTTTATGTATCAGACTGAAGTCTAGTTTACAATACATATTTGGGTGGATCGTTGGTCTAGTAGGTAACGCGCCTGCCTAGAAGGCAAAAAGTCCGGGTCGGAGTGTGCGGGGGCTCAAATTCCGTTTGGGCCCAAAACTTTTCCCCCCATCCATTAGACCATGAGTGATGGTCTGCGTACTTGTCTTTCGGATGAGACGATAAATCGATGTCCTGTGTGTTACACACCATTATTTAGCGCGCGTAAAAGAACCCATGGCAACAAGAGGGTTGTCCCTGGAAAAATTATGTAGAAAAAAGCCACTCTGATAGAGAAACAAATGCAGTTGCAGACAGGAAAAAGAACAATACAATGGGTGGCGCTGTACTTGTGACAACGCGCTCTCCCCGGAGAGGGCATCCCGAATTTCTTGCAGAGAAATCTGCTGTGACATGAAGTGGTATAACATAAAATAAATTTACAGCATGCAAATGTATCTATCGCAACAAAAGAGTTACCCATAGGAAGCATGTGTGTACACCCAGTTGCATTGACAAACTAAACTTTAAAACGTCAATACTTCTACTGGTGTGTTGGTGGCACGCTTTCTCCAGAGACTCACAGCCTGGCTTCATGTAGAGAAATCTGCCTGGACTGAAAGCGATCTATGATACGCACAATTGTTTGTTTGTTTTATCTCGTTTTGCTTGTATGTTTTTGCTGTTGCTGTTGTTGTTTTTACTTGAAAACGTTTAGAGAGGAGGAAAATGGAGAATATGAGTGTGTAAACTCTGCAGAGGAACCGATAATAAAAGCGTATATAAAATTACACTTAAAGCTATGAACCAGTCTTGTATGAGCTTAGAAAGTAGTGTGTATCATCATATAAACACTAAAAAGCTTATGTTACCAGTGTGAACCCTCGTGTTTTGTTTTTTTTCAAATTTTAAAAAAAAAATGTACACATCAAATACCTGTTACCATGTAACTATGTTAGAACCTTGATTGATTTTCATTTTTTAATTATGAGTCTTCTAATGATTCTTAGTATAAACAGACAACGATCACACTTAGCTATCCGTCACATGCTTCCAAACAATTCTTTTTTAAACATGAGAATGTGTAAATATACTCTGTTAACCCCTCCCGTCCCGAAACAAACAAACGAATAAACCAACCAACCAACCAACCAACCAACAAACAAACAAACATACTAACACCCTCCCCACCCCACCCCCGATTAATCTTCACCTTTCTAAACACTACACAGCAGATAGCATTGCCTATAGCTCCTGTATAATTGATGATGTGTCGAATGTAGCACTTGAAACAGCGTGATCAGAAGATCCCGGTATGGCAGGATGAAAGGATCTGAAGTATCCCAGGGTCTGTCAGCCGCTTTGCCAGCATCACTCAACTCTGTGACTGAATCCACAGTAGTCTGTTTGGTCTGGGCATAGTTGGAGATATGGCCATTTCAGACGTTTTACCCTGGGAGGAAAAAACCCACAATGTGAAAGCTTGAAAGCGAGTACAAAGACTTAAACTGCTAGAAATGTTGTTTAGAGTCACCGAGACTTGTTCACCGTTCCAGTCAAATTTTCAAACTTTGCAAAGACTGACAATTTAAAGGGATAAAGTGTTTAAGTTTTGCAAATCAAACTGTTAAAAAGTTTACATAAATATTTTGTATAAAGAAACAGTCGAACAAAGCAAACGAATAAATTACGCTAATACCATTAGCTTTATCGTAAATTTTACACGCAACCCCTCCATTCAATAAACACAAAACCCAAGATACTAAAACACACTGAACATTTGGTTCAGAAAAACAAATAAAAATACAAAGAGCGTGCACGCGCATTCGACAAGGACATATCAAACACACGCACGCACACACACAAAAAAAAACACACACACACACACACACAACACAAACAAAACACACACAACCACACACACACCCACCACACAGACCACTACGACCCACAATGCCCCACCCCCAGCCCACCCCCCCATACCACACAGCACACACACACACACACAAACACCCCCCCCACACACACACACACAAACACACACACAAAACACACAAACACACACACACACTCACAAACACAGACCACAAACACATACATACACATACACACATACACACATGTAAAAATACACACACACACACATAATGGCACTTGATGGCACATAATGGTACATAAGGGCGCATAATGACACACAATGGCACATGCATATACGAATTAAACGCGACCTGAAAGAGGTAGAGAAGCACAAACAGATATACAAAAACCGATACACAAAGTTACAGCAAGAACTAATGCAAACACAGACACGCGCACGCACGCACACGTGTGTGCACCGCACGCACACACATCCACACACACGTGCACGCGCGCGAGCACACACACACGCACATGCACACACACAAACGCACACATGCACGCATGCTTATACACACATACAATTAGCATACACATGCATAGATAATTAATGAAAAAAAATATACACCATGATTTGCCATTACCATGTTCAATTTCACTTAATGAAAATAATCTTAAAAGTGCGTGCGTGCGTGCGTGCGCTGCGTGCATGTACACGTGTGTGTGCGCGCATGTGTGCGTGCGTACGTGTGTGTATGTGTTGTGTGTTGTTGTGTGTGGTGTTTGTGTGTGAATGTGTGTTTATGTGTGTATGTATATACATTATGTATGTATCTATCTATCTATCTATCTATCTATCTATCTATCTATCTATCTATCTATCTATCTATCTATCTATCTATCTATCTATCTATCTATCTATCTATCTATCTATCTATTCTATCTTCTATCTTATTGTTGTGATGTGTGCATGTGCGTGCGCACGCGCGCGCGCAAGTGTTATGAGTTTGTGCGTATGTTTCTATGCGTGTTTTACAACTTCTACATCCTAAAAGTCACTTAGGTATACACTCTGAAATCAATTGCACATACAAAGTGTTCTTCTTGTTAGGGTTAAGCATATTTTTTTTTTTACTACTGCTGTTGTATGTAGTGTGTTTTGTTAACTGCAATTTCATCTAGACAATTTGACATCAACAATGATAAAAGTCTTGGTGTTTGCGACGTGCGTTAACACAGGCGTGTACGCGTGTGCGCGTGCATGGACACTCACAGAACACACAGACACAGACCACAACACACAACCTACTACATCCACTACACACACATCAAACACACACTATCACAACACTATTATCTATTATATATTATCTATCTATGATTTATTATTAGTGTGATTTATGTCATATATGAGTGTGTGTTGGTTAGTGTGTGTGTGTGTGTGTGTGTACAATGCAGAAAAACAGCTCATAGGACATGTACACACATATCATGCATACACACAAACACATCCGCATGCGCGCGCGTACACACAAACACACAAGCACACAAACACAAGCATACACACACATGCACACACACAACACACACACACACACACACACACACACACACACACAACACACTCTACCTCACCACAAAAGACAACAACAACAACACACACACACACACACACATACACACACACTTCACCTCATCACAACGACAACAACAAGGACAGAGTGTACAACAGACACACACAGACAGACAACAACACACACACAACACACAATTACTCTCTCACAACAACAAACAGACAGACAGACGGGACAGTGACACACACACACACACACACACACACACACACACACACACACACCACACACAACAAGCAAGGTACACACACACACACACACACACACACACACACACACACACACACACACACACACACACACACATAAACAAGGGCACAGCTAGGTTTGTATTGAACTTCAACTTGAAAGACTTTAAAAAGTAGCAGTTGAACTCAAGTCATTGTTTTTCTTAAACACCCGAGGAGTTCTTTCTCATAATTATTCCAGACAGCTTGTTTTAAACCTCTGAACTGTTGTTGTATAGTACTTTGTGTTTTGACATTTACTTATTTACATGTTATTTTAGCTAGTTTGTGGTTAGTTAGTTAGTGGGCTGCATATAACAAGATCCTAGTCGGCTGCTGCGACGGCACTAGAACCATTCACATCGGCAATTGCCTTTCCAATGGATTATTTCAGCGACGTGGAGAGAAGGGGTGGTTGGGGGGAGGTCTGCTGCATGGGTAACAGCTTTTCCCTCATAATTACTTACCCGGGCTTTGTGCTGTAGAGCCTAGAGCGTAACTCTATAGTCTTCTGAGAATGATGGTTCTTACCAGTTAAAAGTTGAAATTGTAGACCCCAGAGAGACCGAGAAAGATGGTGAACTCTGAAGGCATTGTATAGAGCTCCTACCAACGACAGTAGCGATGGAGACAGTTGAGTTGTTGAGTTATACTTAGAAATCTACTAACCCCAATGAAAGACTGATGTTCTTCCCATGCCGCCCATTAGACTGCTATGATTAAAAAACAACCACAAAGAAATAAATAGAAATACAAAATGAGAAATATAGAAAAAAGATTACCTGCTGTTGAAATTATTTCAAGGAATCACAACAAAACTGATGTTGACATGATATCGATAAAAATCTTGGAGGATTTCTTTTTAAACGATGGGCCGATCATGGGCTTGCAAATGGAATCAAAGATGAATTGTATCAAACGGTTTTATGCTGTATACCTTTTTTTTTTTTTTTTAAAAGAAGTGTTCTGTATTGTTATCTACTCCATTCATGTTTTGGAAATATGATTGTATTATTATTATTATTTTTAATTAATTGTTGTATTGTTTTAACAATTTAGAAGTGAGATAATTTAGTGCCTCAAGACTGGCGATACATATTTTTCTCCTTTGTTCATTAATAATGATCACCATGATTTTAGACAACTCTTTTCTAACACTATGAACAACGCTTGAAGATGAGTAGACTAAAACCTTCAAATGCCAACAAAGAGTCCGCTACGTTATGGGTTTAAACCTCAGCAGTGGTACCTGATGAATTGAATGTCACGATTATTTCAGATTTCCTCCCGTCAGTTTAAAGTGCAGACCTGCAAGTGCCTGTAGTCCTTTCGAGCATATACTCTGGCAATGATGGAATAAGCACCCAAATATTTCCGTAACTCATGTCAGCGTATGTGTGGTTAAAGGAACACGAATATACTCACTATGCCCTATATGCTTGCGCTATGACTCGCCTGGTGGGATATACAATGCAGTATTTTGTATTTTGTACCACTAATAATTATGTCACAGCAGATTTCTCTGCGTGAAATTCGGGCTGCTCTCCCCGGCGAAGGAGCGTCACCACAAGTGCAGCGTCAACCCTTTTTTGTTGTTGTCTTTTTCATGCATGTAACTGTATTTGTTTCCCTGACTTTTGTCTACAGAATTTTGCATGGGTCATCCCCCTTGTTGCCGTGGCTTCTTTTACGTGCGCTAAATAGTGATGTGTAATACACGGGATCTTGGTTTATCATCTGATCAGAAACACTAGTGCCCAGCCCACCACTAAGGGTCTAATGGATGGGGAAAAAGTTCTGGGTCCAAACGGGGTACAAACCACCGCACACTCCGACCCGGACTTTTCGCCTTCTAGGCACTTCGCGTTACCTCTACACCACTAATACAGTGCCCACAATGATTGTTTATGAGCTCAAATAGAAGGGGTCTTTCCTATTATGATTGAAAGAAATTAATTCTATCAACACCACCGATACAGTGCCCACAATGATTGTTTATGAGCTCAAATAGAAGGGGTCTTTCCTATTATGATTGAAAGAAATTAATTCTATCAACACCACCGATACAGTGCCCACAATGATTGTTTATGAGCTCAAATAGAAGGGGTCTTTCCTATTATGATTGAAAGAAATTAATTCTATCAACACCACCGATACAGTGCCCACAATGATTGTTTATGAGCTCAAATAGAAGGGGTCTTTCCTATTATGATTGAAAGAAATTAATTCTATCAACACCACCGATACAGTGCCCACAATGATTGTTTATGAGCTCAAATAGAAGGGGTCTTTCCTATTATGATTGAAAGAAATTAATTCTATCAACACCACCGATACAGTGCCCACAATGATTGTTTATGAGCTCAAATAGAAGGGGTCTTTCCTATTATGATTGAAAGAAATTAATTCTATCAACACCACCGATACAGTGCCCACAATGATTGTTTATGAGCTCAAATGGAAGGGCTCTTTCTTATTATGATTGAAAGAAATTAACTCTATCACTTTCTATTTCTTAATTCCAGTAAAAGCTAATGCAGTACAGGAGGCTTAGAGTGAATGTTACCTTAGGTAGCAAAAATAATTGCTGGTACTTTTTCCCGGAACCTTCGTGAGAAAGCATCAAGCATTGATAAAGGGTAAACATCAAAGAAACAGAACAAGACAAAATTTCATGGAAGTGAAAAAACTATAGTTAGCTTTCAATTTCACTGGCAATGCCATATCTCAAAGATTTTAATTTAATTCCCTGAATATCACATATCTTTTTATCAAAAAACACATTTTCTTCGCCATTTCATCTAACTTCCCAAATCTGTCTCTTTACTTAGTTGACTACCTTTTTAACTTAAAAACGTGGTTTTTTAGCCTTTAGATACTGTTTTAACAACTTAAAACTTTGTTGCCACTATACTTTTCTACATTTTTTCTCTCTCCCAAAGACAAAATCATGAATTTTATGTATATATATATATATATATATATATCAGTTGAAACAAACACTACCCGCAGTTTATATAAATAATATATTATCTAGCATACATCCTCATCATTACTTATGGTATCATTGTTGGAACAGTTTACATTCCTTCATCTTCACCTGTCCCGAAGTCCCACAGACCACTGAAGATTTTGCAACCAGCTTCCTCCACTCCTCACAATCCCCTGTCCTCTCTGTAGCAGATCCTTCCACCCAACAAAGCCCGTCCACTCTCTGATGCTGTCTTCCCATCATTTATTCTGTCTGCATCTTCGTCTCCCTCTTGTACGGTTCCCTGATCACACGAACATCTGTACAGTACAGAATTATGCCACTCTGCAAACATCACGAGGAAGCAAATGTACGTCTAGAGCTTGAAAAGTGAACGTACATTGGCACTCCAGTGAGACTGCAGTGTACGTCAAACTGAGTTTGGTTTCAGCATGGTTATTTTGATAATTTACATATGTTATAAGCAGACAGCAATACAGTTTATGTATAAAAATAAAATCAACATTATTATATTATTATTATTATTGATGATTATGATATGATATGATGATATTATGATGATTGAATGATGATGATGATTATTATTATAGCGACTCAGGCTGGAGGTCATTCTGAAAAAGTGAAACGTACATTGCCACTGCAGTGAGACTGCAGTGTACTGAATTGAGTTTGGTTTCAGAAATGGTTTATTTAATACTATATAGGTATTATAAGCAGACATCAATACTGTTCATGTGTGAAAAATAAAATCAACATTATGATTATGCGACCGAGGCTTGGAGGTCTTTCAGCTAATTGATGAAAGCTACAAAGTGCTTGGGAGGAGATTATAAACCGAGGTGCCGTGTGCGAACACACGCAAAACATCTTGTGTGCACACGTAAAAACCCGTTCTGCTTTTCGGAAGAGTAGGCTATCGTGTGCCGGTGGGAAAAGATGACAACATTGACAAAACTGCATACACACGATGACTGGATGTAAAAAAAAGCACACGAGTGCTTATTGCATTATCCTGGAAAACAAGACTAAATTAATAATAAATAAATAAGTCAAACAAATACATAACATAAATACACAAATAAATAAATACACAAATGAATAAATAATTAAAAAAATAAATGAATACATAAATGAAACTGAGAAAAAAGTTAGTGGAGGGAAAACAAGTGCAGGTAAAAACTTCTTAATCGTTTTGAAAATGACTTATCAAATATTCAATAAGAAAAAAAAGAAATGAACATAAAATATAAAATACAAAAAATCATAATATGTATCAAGACCTACATCCAAGTGTTGTTATGCTGAAACGCTGTGTCTGTATTGTCTTCATCGATCGCAGGTTCTTAGCAAGCAACCCAATGGAAACGGATAATGGCTACCTATAAGTATTAAAAAAGTTAAAGTCTGTCCCGAGCCTAAGGCTCATCAGGCCGGTGCTTATCCCGGTTTCTGTGGCGTTAAGCGACTGAGAGTCTAGACTCCCCCCTGGATAGGACGCCAGTCTATCGCAGGGTTAACCCCCAACACAAGGTTGGTACCCCTTTTACACCTGGGTGGGGTGAGAAAATAGCCGTAAAGTGCCTTTTCCAAGGGCACAACGCCATAGCCGAAAGCTGGGATCGAACCCGCAACTTTAAAGTATACACACTCGAAAAAAAAAATGCATGTTAAGTTCTTGCCCAGTATTTTATTTTATTTATTTTATAACCACTTTATGTCACAGCAGATTTCTCTGCGTGAAATTCGGGCTGCTCTCCCCCAGGGAGAGCGCGTCGTCACAAGTGCAGCGCCTATCAATTTTTTTTCCTGTCTGCAACTGTGTTTGTTTCCCTATTAGAGTGGCTTTTTTTCTACATAATTTTGCCAGGGACAACCCTCTTGTTGCCATGGTTCTTTTACGTTATCTTCTCGGTATCCATTTACAGCTCACCACAATTGCCTGGTGGGATGAGTGAAAAAGAGATATATATTCTGCCTCTCCTCTCCTCCCTCTCTCCCATGCTCCTCTAGGTGTTAAACTAGGGAACGTTTAGCAAAAGTAACAACTAACAATAACGTTTTTGGAAAATGAGCATTTTTTGGCTTCATCTTTTTTCAGCTTACAGAAAACTACAAAAACCCAACTCGTACAAGGTTTATGAACTTTCGCATTTATACTGTGCAAACTTAGATAGCTCTTAGCATCTGTGGAATATCAAACTTGGTTGATAATACTTGTGCAATAAAAGGTAACAAAAGAGACCTCAGCTTCTCCAGGGGCCAGCATGTTGAGGATGGCGCCCATCTCCTCTCCCTCGCTTGCTTTACATTCCCTGACCCTAAAGAGGGCAGGTACCCATTGACAGTCTGAGTGAACTGGGGAAACTGTACTGAAGCCAAGGCGCCCAAATGGTCACCCATCCACTTGGTAATCACTGTCTCGATGCTGCTAAACATTGGCTTGAGGGAAGTGAGTGCTCTGACCACTGAACGATCTCGTCCTCACTTGTGTACTACTTGCAGGTAATTGCGCAAAACTGGCTTGGAGTAAGGTGTGTGGGACCTGCACGTGCTTATGCAAGACTATGTACAGTATATAAGAACCCATACTTCAACATTGTCCTCACCTTGCGTTGCAGGTTATATTTTCAATTTACCCTATGGTACCTGCTCTCTTTAGGGTGAGGGAATCAAGCTGTCAGTTTCCCCTATTTTTCAGCTCCTCTCAGCTGCTAATTAATCCATCGCATTCCATCCCAGCCTCGGTGGGCCAAGCTGGCGCTATTCATAGCAGGAACTGACCACACTTCGGACTAGGTAAGAGGAGAGGGTGTGCCAAATTTAGCACTCTTTGACTGAGTGATGTTGGATTTGTGTGTTGTGGAATGTAAAGCAGCAAGGGAGAGGAGATGGGCACCGCCCTCAATTTGCTGGCCCCTAGAGAAGCTGAAGTTTCTGACGTCTGGCTCCCTTACAACCCCATAGGTTATGGAAACACCTTAAGTTTGTTTTTTTTTATGCTGGTCAAGCTACTTGCTGAAAGCAGTGCTGGTCAGTAAAGCATTTTTGTTTCACTGTTTATTCTCTGAATGTATGATCTTGATTTTGATGTTGAGGAATTGTGAGTGAGCATCAAAATAAACTCCATGGAAAAGCAAGTTTGTTGTTAATGTTAATTTGGTTTGTGTTCTAAAACTGTGGGGGCTTATGTGCAAATGTGCCCGCTGTATGCGTGTGTGTGTGTGTGGAGAGGGGGATTTATATATATATATTTTTTTTTATTCAGTTACCATTTCAAAGATAATGAAATAAACATTCAAGTGCTTTTTTACATACAGTCCCCTTGTGTATGCAGTTTTGAATTTTTCAACTGTTCCCATGCGTGTGGTTTAGTGATTGATTGATTGATTGATTGATTAAATTGATTTATTATTCTTTAATATTGAGGATAATGTGATAAGTACTTTGTGTTTTTTTTTACATCCAGTCCCCGTGTATATGCATTTTTGTAAATGTCATATGTTCCCACCGGCACACGATGGCTTACTCTTACGAAAAGCGGAACAGGATTTAACGTGTGCGCAAGATGTTCTGCGTGCGTTCACACACGGGACCTCACGGGACCTCGGTTTATAGTCTCATCCGAAGTAGTTGTGTGTGTGTGTGTGTGTGTGTGTGTGTGTGTGTGTGTGTGTGTGTGTGTGTGTGTGTGTGTGTGTGTGTGTGTGTGTGTGTGTGTGTGTGTGTGCTATTGTACAGATACTGCGTTGTGATGTCTTTCTGTGATCAATCTTTTTCTTCTGTTTAATATTCTTATTATTGTGTGGCTTGTAACCCACATGAATTTCCCTTTGTGAGACAACAGCGTGTTTTAATTGATGGGAATTTACCAGCAAAGGCCATGTCTTTCTCAACAGTACGGCAGTGGTGGTTCTTTTTTACAACACAAATGAAGAATCTAACGATGCCGTATGATCGAAGTATCTGATGTGACAGCTGTTGAATATTTCTTTTACTTCTTATTCTCTCTCTTTCCCATTATTTATTATCTATTATCATTCTTCTTCTTCTTCTTCTTCTTCTTCTTCTTCTTCTTCTTCTTCTCTTCTTCTTCTTTCTCTCTTCTTCTTCTCTTCTCTTCTTATGCTTCTTGTTCTTCTTGTTCTTGTTCTTGTTCTTCTTCTTCTTCTTCTTCTTCTTCTTCTTCTTCTTCTTCTTCTTCTTCTTCTTCTTCTTCTTCTTCTTCTATTTTTTATTTACATTTTTACGTTTTACATTTCATACCACTTTAAGTCACGTCAGATTTTTCTGCGTGAAATTCGGTCTGCTCTCCCCTGGGAGAGCGCGTCGCTACAAGAGCAGCGCCACCCATTATTATTATTTTTTTTTCCTGTTTGTAGCTCTGTTTGTTTCCATAAAGTCTTTAGTCATATCTATTGTTTTCATTTACATTGTTTTCAGATTGCTTAGATACTTTCTTGTTTAGTTTAGTTTTTTTTTGCGTTAATTTTAACAATCATTTGTAAAACTTATTTGTCAACTTGGAGCCAATCACATCATACTGATTTAAAAGTGAGATGTAGTTTATGATTTATTAACAAGATGGTTCAGATGGGAGCAGAGCACTTGCATTTCCCGAACTAAGGTTAAACAGCATTGAGGGGGATTACCAAGTAGATGGGTGACCATACGTGCACTTTGGCTTAGTACAGTCCCCCAGTTCGCCCAGCTGTAAAATGGGTACCTGCCCTCTTTAGGGTCGGGGAAGGTAAAGCAGCGAGGGAGAGGAGATGGGCGCCGCCCTCAATATGCTGGCCCCTAGAGAAGCTGAGGTCTCCGATGCCTCGCTCCCTATGACCACATAGATTATGGGACACCTTTACCTTTTTTTTTTTTTTTTTTTTTACCTATGACGTGTTTGGTTTGATCAATTTAAGACTGATTTATAAATCGTTTGAAATATGGCCAAACAAGCGCATCACAGTTTTGTGGAAATATGAAATAGACTGCTGCTCCATTGAATTAACCAAACACCGTCAGATTTGCTTTAAAAAAACGACAGGAGAAAATGGGAAGGTGGAAAAAAGTATAAGGAACAGAGAGAAAGGAATAAACAGAAAGAAAGATATTAATTTCTAGCACACAGTTTCCAGACAGTGGAGATGCTATTTCTACTGAATGAGCCTCAGGCACTCCGGGAGGGGATTTAACGCAGCTAAAACGCCTTACCTAAGTTGTCCAGAAATGTCCAGCAATGCTAAATATGGTTACGGTATGCAATTAAATACAGTACATTGATGAATTGTAAGCAACAAGCGATCACAAGATTTGCGTGTTAAAAGATGCAATATCACTAACAAGATGGACTGTAGGTTATTTAGTAGGCTGTGTTTGGCAACATTCTGGCGGCTCCGGCGACGGTATTTAAACCATGCGTATCGGCGATTGCCTTTCCAATGGACCATTCCAGTGGCGTGGAGAGAGGAGAAGGAGGTCTGCTGCATGGGTAACAGCTTGTCCTCCATGCTTACTTACCCAGGCTTTGCGCTCTAGAGCCTAGAACCCAACTCCATAGTCTTTGGAGACTGGCGAATGCCTAACTACCACAAAAACATAAACTAGTTTGATCACCTTGGTTGCTTAATCTTTCCCTAAAATTTCAATTAACTTAGTTCATCCTCAAGGGATACAGGCGACATGCTTTACCCTTACTCTTCACCTATTTTCATAGTCTAGATGTCTTCTAGGGCACAAACATTTGGCAAACAGCTTCCTCCACTCCTCACTTACTGTTGTTAAAATAATTGATATTGTAACAGAATGTTGATATTTGATCTGCCGCGTCTTTGTACAACTTCTCTCGGCGACGACAGCACGGTCAGACAGTGGGAATGTGGACTCTGAATAGTCGCTGCATAAATACTACATTTTATCCCTGCGGGCAAAGTGTATGCAATGTTTTCGACCCCCCCCCCCCAACGATACAGAACGTTGCACAATTCACAGGTGTGGATCAAAATTTATATCCACGACGCTGCGATTGGCAGCTCCGATCGCATGGGAAGTAATCTAATTACCGCCCCTTCACAATATTATCAGAAATAACTTGTGAACTCTGTGAGATTGATATGTGCAAACAGACAATTGTTTTTTTTAGCTTATTCTATAGTAATTGTTCAAATATTCAGTTACATGGTGTATGTATGTTGTTCAGTTATGATTTTGTTTATTGATGTTATGTAAAATCCTCCCTATCCCTAAAAGGGATGACAGGAAATAAAGAATTTGAAAATTTGAAATCTCACGGTGTGTGTTCAGCATTCTGTAGTCAGTCATTTCCACTCAAGGCCAGTCCATTCTCTGATGTTGTCTTCCTGCCATTTTCTCTGTCTGCCTCTTCGTCTCCCTCCTTGTACTTCATATGGTATCAACTTCCCCAGCTTTCTATTACTACAGGGAGCAGCATAGTCTAGTGGTTAGAACATTGCGCTGGCAATCTGATGACCCGGGTTAGAATCTCGTTCAAAGGGATTTTTCATCTGGAATTAACATCAGTGCAGACTCAACTCTCCCCAAAAGTTCTGGGGATGAGACTATAAACCGAAGCCCCGTGTGCGAGCGCACGCAGAACATCTTGCGTACATGTTAAATCCTGTTCCGCTTTTCGGAAGAGTTGGACATTGTGTGCCGGTGGGAACAGATGACAAGATTTACAAAGCTGCATACACATGGGGACTGGATGTAAAAAAAAGGCACACGAGTGCTTATTCCATTTTCTTCGATATAAAAGAATGAAGAAACAGATAAGTAAGTAAAAGAATACATGTATTCAATACATTAACTGAATAAAGAAATTAATGAATAGACAAATAAATAAATGAACAAATAAACAAATAAACAAATATCATTTTGAGTGAACAGACGTAAAATCGAAGCAACAACAAACCAACAAGTACAGAGGCTACAGAAGACACACGCTTGGAATGTTAGGTATAGGTTTTTTGACACTGTCACCTGATAATCACTGATTTTGTCAACCTATACGCTGACGTTCCTCAGAGTAATAGTATTACGGCAATTTTCGTTTATTTTAGTGTCCACACATTTAATGTGTGTTTTCTTTTCAAAAGTTACTTTTCGTTCCTAAACTGTACTTCTTCAGTTGACAGATTCCTGGGATTATTTTGTTTTATATAATTTTTATTTACGTTTTGAACAAAAATACATACATCCCTCCATATTTTTTTTATACAAATAAATGCACATACACTTACTACAAACATAATATTCGAGTTGAATACCGGAATTTGTGCATTAGTTAATATGTTCGCGCACAAAGATGACTGTTTACTGCTGTTCTTTTTAAAATTATGATATCCATCCGATCTTTCATTCACGCTTACACACACACACACACACACACACACACACACACACAACACACACACACACACACACACACACACACACACACACACACACACACACATACACACACACATACACACACGCACACACAGAAACATGGGGCACATGGGTGCTTATTCTATTATCCTCGATATAAAAGAATTATTAAAAAAAACCCAAACACATAAACACACAGACATAACAAATACACATACACACATACGCAACGCGCGCGCGCGCGCACACACACACACACACACACACACACACACACACACACACACACACACACACACACACACACACACACACACACACACTTACGCACACACATACACACACACATCTGTTTAAAACCACGTTTTAGTGGATAGACATTAAAAAGAACATACACACACACACACACACACACACACACACACACACAACACACACACACATACACACACACACACACACACACACACACACACACACACAAACACACAAACACACACACTCACACACACACACACACAGAAAAGAAAATATGATTTTATATTTCCCAGTTGGTTTTCTTTTTCACAACAACACAAAAACAGAAATAAAAAAAAAAACATTTCCTATACTTTCTTCTTTCTTTCTTTCTTTAAGACATCAACAAAAAAAGAAAAGAAAAAAAACACAGTTTGATACTTCAAGTTAACATCCATCCACCAAGGCAAGTCAGGAAACTGGATCCTTTTGGGTATTCACAACACGGACATCTGTCAACACATGATGATTGATATGTATTCGGTGTGTGTGTGTGTGTGTGTGTGTGGTGTGTGTGTGTGTGTGTGTGTGTGTGTTGTGTGTGTGTGTGTGTGTGTGTGTGTGTGCGTGCGTGCGTGTGTGTGTGTACATGTGTGTGTGTGCGTGCGTACGTGTGTGTGTGCATGTGTGCGTGCGTGCGTGCATGCGTGTGTGTGTGCGTGCGTGCGTGTGTGTATGTGTGTGTGTTTTATTTATTTTGTATTTTATTTTATTCTTTTATATTGAGGATAATCAAATACGCACTCATGTGTTTTTTTTT
The DNA here is from genome assembly GCA_030674155.1 of Stramonita haemastoma. Taxonomy (NCBI): domain Eukaryota; kingdom Metazoa; phylum Mollusca; class Gastropoda; order Neogastropoda; family Muricidae; genus Stramonita; species Stramonita haemastoma. The sequence continues at coordinate 20,108,303 of CM060348.1, forward strand.
ACATCTAGTCCCCGTGTGTATGCAGCTTTTGTAAATCGTGTCATCTGTTCCCACCGGCACACGAAGGCATACTCTTACGAAAACCGGAACAGGATTTAACGTGTGCGCAAGATGTTCTGCGTGCGTTCGCAAATGGGGCTTGGGTTTATAGTCTCATCCGAAGGACTTTTGAAGGGATTGGAGTCAGCACTGATGTTAGCTCCAGAGGAAAAATCCTCTTTAACGAGATTCGAACCAGGCTCAGCAGATCACGAACGTGCCACTCTGACCACCAGGCTATCCCGTCCCCACCCTATGTGTTTGTGTGTTGTTGTTGTTGTTGTTGTTGTTGTTGTTGTTGTTGTTGCTCTTATTGTTGTGTGTGAATGTGTGTGTGTGTTCTTCAGTTTAACGTCTATTCACATTAAGTGATTTTAGACAACAACCAAAAAAACAAAAACAAAACCCCCCAAAAAACAAACAAACAAACAAAAAAAAAACAAGACAAAAAACAACCACCACCCTGAACAAGAAAATTGAACAATAGCTGAACCGATGCCAGATAACAAAGTTTAAAATATAAGCTACCTTTAACAAACTTATAAATACGAATTATCGGACTTCTTATTAGTGCTAACACAATGTCCAACAAACGCGATGGTCAGATTCAACTGGTCCAGTGATAGATTAGCACAACAGGTAAAATGGTTTTAGATATCCACAAGAGAAGAATATGACTATTCGTTATCTTATCACCACAAATACAGTTTACATCCTTTGAGTGATTCGTACCTTAAAGGGCATTTAGTTAAATCTGTACACTGAGGATAACCATTCTGCAATCTGGGGTGTGTTGTGTTGTGTTGTGTTGTGTTGTGTTGTGTGTGTTGTTGTGTTGTGTTGTGTTTGTGTGTGTGTGTGTGTGTGTGTGTGTGTATGTGTGTGTGTGTGTGTGTGTGTGTGTGTGTGTTTGTGTGTGTGTGTGTGTGTGGTGTGTGTGTGTGTGTATGTGTGTGTGTGTGTGTGTGTGCGCGGGTGTGTGTGTATGTGTGTACGAGCACGCGTTCTTAATATCATAACTAAAACATCACAAAACATGTGAACATGCAAAGTCTGGCAGAATGTCATTGACTAGTAGGCTTGTCAGTTTTTTTCGATGTTAAAATAAAAAAAGGTAATAATAGGAACAAGTTAGATAGTCTGTCTTATGAAAACAAATCAAAGCCTTTAATGTTCAGTCCCTCTTGGCGAAAGGACAAGCAAGTTTTGGTTCGAGACAATGATCCCATTCGTTTTAAGTCTCTTTTGCTCTTTAAAAAATTTTTTTTTTTTACTTATCGTTATTTGCTTTTGTGCTATATTTCTTGTGTTTTTTGTCTCTATTTTACTTTTTGTGCATTTCATAATAATTATGTTTGTTTGTTAATGTTACGTGGACTTTTCTTTCTTATCTAATGCTTTGTCTGATTTTTTTTTGTTTTGGTAATTATGCGTCTTTGTGCAATCTTTTCATTATTGTTTAATTTTATAATTTTTAGGTGACTGCATTTTTTTTTTTTTTTTTTTTTTTAACTGTCGTCAATTTTTTTCTTCATGTTCTCATCTGTTTGCAGAGCGTTTTGTATTTTATTTTCCTCTTTATCTTTTTGTGTAATCTTTTTTCTATCGTTGTTTCTTTTCGTTTCTTTTTTAAAAAAAATCTGTCTTACCTACAAAACATTGAAAAAATGGTCTTATTTTATGATAACATACTGAAATAGCACAAAACATGTACCATCTAAAATTGTGTTAGACGTTTTTGTTTTTCTTTTTTACTAACTAAAAAAACAAACAAACACACAATAAGTACATAATTATTCTTGACATTTCTCCACTTAAGCACATCAACAAGTAAAGATTGGTTCAAAGCATTTGTGTAAGAAGAATATCTGCTAGTGCATGCTGATTTTTATTTTATTCTGTTTGGTCTGTAGCAGAGGCTGGAAAACTACAAGGAAGAAGACCATGCAATAATTTGTCTTCTGCTACATGACTTGTCAACACTCCAGTATCTTGCCTCCCTCCCTCCCTCTCTGCCTCCCTCCCTCCCTCCCTCTGTCTCCCTCTCTGCCTCCCTCCCTCCCTCTGTCTCCCTCTCTGCCTCCCTCCCTCCCTCCCTCCCTCCCTCTCTCCCTTCCTGCCTGTCTGCCTGCCCATGCCTTGCATGCAGGCTACATGACAAGAAAAGCTCGAGGTGTGACATTCATCCCTCTCTCAATTCTCCAGTGTGTGTATGTTGTGTGTGTGTGTGTGTGTGTGTGTGTGTGTGTGTGTGTGTGTGTGTGTGTGTGTGTGTGTGTGTGTGTGTGTGTGTGTGTGTTGTATGTATGTATACCCCCTTAGTCTGGCGACCGTGGGGGCACCCCTGAAGACTTGACAGCCAGTTCCCTCCATTCCTCTCTCTGCTCTGCCTCTCTCAAAGTTTTGTTGAGTTCTAGGCCTGTCCATTCGCTGATGTCCTGCCATCTCTTCCTTGGTCTGCCTCTTTTTCTTCCTACCTGGACAGTGCCTTGCTGTATTGTTTTTTTTGGTATAGGTTTTGCAAGTGCTTTTGATCTTGTTACATGCCCGTACTATTTAAGTTTACGCTTCTTTACGATTGATAGAAGGTTTTCGTAGGGACCAATGGTTCGCTGGATTCTGTTATGCACTTCTTCGCTGCTTATGTGGTCTTTGTAAGAGATGCCAAGGAGTCTCCGGAAGCATCTCATCTCTACTGCCTGTACTCTTCTCTCCAAATGAGCAGTCAGGGTCCACGATTCACAGGCATATAGGAATGTGGATATGACAAGGGACCGCATTAATCTGATTTTGGATTTGAGTGAGATATTTTTTTTATCTTTCCAGATGGTGTTTAGTTTTGACAGTGCTGTTATTGTTATTGCTGCTGTTCATTTGATAAAGAAAGAAAACATCACTCTAAAACGAGCTTTGGCAATTCCACACTACAAGCGAAAACTCAGAGAAAATGACATAACCATATAAACAAATGGAAAGTTATATAATCACGCATATAAACACAGGCAAAATAACATAAACAAATCAACCACAAAAGAAAAAATACAAACAAATGACAACATGGGGAAAGTAAAATATAAACATATATAAAAACGAACGAACACACTTTGTGTATGTGGATGGGAATTATGTGGGGTGTGGGTAAAATGACGTTAAAAACAACAATAACAACAACAACAACAATATACAACACACACACTCATTTCAAATAACACCCCCGTTTTCTAAAAAAAAACGTCACTGACTTTAAAGTGTCTTAACATTTTTTGCCGGTTTTCTTTTTCTACTCAAACTTTCTCTAAAAAACTTGATTTTACCGACAAACACAGACACAAGTCTCTTTCAAAGTTTTACGAAACCTGGAACTAAGCACAAGATAAGCACAAAAATTGACCGTAGAATTCACACAAGACGCCGTCAACAAAAACACATGATACAACACAATAAAAGAATTATGATACTTTTTGTACACAAAAAACTCTGGAATCATATTCATAATCATATTACTGCACACCTGAAACACACACAACACAGCATAGACGATACTAACAAACAACAACATCACAGTCAGTCTGTTATCGACTGCACTTGTTCTTCCTTCCTCTCTCGTCTTTCCAGTCATCTCTATTCGTTTGAGAGACGTACGACGAAGATGTACGATGGTGACGACACTGCAAGCGATAACGGCGATGAAAGATAGCGGCTGACCAATCAGATTGAGGTAGGTAGGTACCAAGGTTTGGTAGCGACCCGCGGGAAACCAGCTTGTGGGCACCATGTAAGCCAGGCTGCGATTGGTTGAAGGGTCCAGTCTCCACTCGACCGAGTCCGCCAATACCAGAGGGAGGCAAGAGAAGAAGGGAATGAGGTAGGAGAGGAGAATGGCTGTGACCATGGATCTGTTCAGAAGTGAGAAAGCAAGATGGACATTAGTTAAAAAAGTTAAAGTCTGTCCCGAGCCTAAGGCTCATCAGGCTGGTGTTTATCCCGGTTTCTGTGGCGTTAAGCGACTGAGAGTCATAGACTCCCCCCTGGATAGGACGCCAGTCTATCGCAGGGTTAACCCCCAACACAAGGTTGGTACCCCTTTTACACCTGGGTGGGGTGAGAAAATACCGTAAAGTCCTTTTCCAAGGGGACAACGCCATAGCCGAAAGCTGGGATCGAAAAGATGGACACAGAGTAAGAGAAATAAGGAACTCGAACTCGAACTCGAACTCGAAAGGTTTATTCAGTATAGGCTATGGCCCCTTACTGAAGGGGGGTACAATTTACACCAGTTTCAAAGCCAAACAGTGGCCAGGTGTTCTAAATCTTAATTTGTAAACATGTCATTTCAATTTTCATTTTCAGATTAACAATAAAGCACAACATAGTTTGACAGCAAATTGTTCAAGTAACCGGAAAACAGAAAAATGTTTTGATTTTTTTTCATTTCACTTATGTCGTCTATAAATTTTATACAATTCAGCAGATAACAAAATACAAGCATCACATTTTTACCTATGTCTGATATGCATTAACGACCAACACATTTACCAAATTAGAATGCATACATTCAGTTTGATCAAGCGTATATCATATATTTTCCATACTTCTTTTTACATAATCCTCAGCGCATCTATAATCAGAACATGACATACCTGTAATACTAAAACAGTGAGAATCTTTATCTATGATAGTCATCAATGCATACACATCTGGAGACTCTTACATCTTGTCCCAACGCTATTTCAGATATAAACACGCACTATCTACGTCAAAATGGTGATTTTTCTGATAGTAAGTAAACACAAATACATGATACATCCTTTACTTAACCTAAGATACCTTTTTGATGTAATGAACATGATAATGATATTGTTTCGATTATGTTTTATTTCTTTAACATACTCTAAAAGTTCCATCTGAATCCAACAAATGACCCTCCTGGACATTTTCCCTTGATGAACAGAATAGCTACCTGGTTTATAGTATACTGTAGTTGTAAGAAAAAACAACAAAACATACAATCGTTAATTTCCAACAAAAGGGTTCATACAATATTTCTGGTAACAAACATCATCAGATAACAAAACATGTTTTTTTTTGTAATTTATTTTTGACACAAATAAATTAACATTCCAATGCCGATAACACACAACATAGGTTAAATTTTGATCTCTCTCTCTCTCTCTCTCTCTCTCTCTCTCTCTCTCTCTCTCTCTCTCTCTCTCTCTCTCTCTCTCTCTCTCTCTCTCTCTCTCTCTCTCTCTAACACATAGCGCAATCGTGACCAGATTTTTTTTTTATCATGCCCTTGACCTTGGATAGCCTGAAAACAGAGAAGAGGAGCTGCTTCACATGGTTTACACTAGCATTGATGTCAGCTGGCAACGTTGACACAGTTACAGTGTCAGCAACCTGTATCATAAGCCTAAGACAAACTTCAGTGCAGTTTGCACGTGGAAGAGAGGGGGCAAAATTCAATGTATACGGTGTCTGACTTTTATTTGTTCCTTTTACTGATAAGCAGAAAACCTAGAGGAAATACAGAGGCTGGTAATGTAGCATCCCTTAATATGAAGTAGGCCAGCCAGAATGCCGAGCCGTTCTTGTCAGATTGGACTTTCGTCCAGATAGAGTTTCTTACCATCAATGATCAAATGATCATAGACCAGAAATGCTCTTTTTCCATCTTTTCTGGCATCCTTTAAATGAGGAACTAGTTTCCTCCTAACATCACGGACACGTGGGGTAAAGTCTTCTCCGATGAAAACATTGCTTCCTCGGAGTTTTCGTTTAGCCTTCAGAACCATTTCTTTATCCCTGTGGAATGTACATTTTCCTATGATAGGTGAGTTGGGGTTTCTGTTCAAACGGTGGATCCTGTCAAACTCAATGTCTTTACTCAGTCCTAGCTTGTCAGTCAGTAAGTCTTTGATCAGTCCTTCACATTTGTCGTTTGTTTCATTGTCCAGTCTCGGTATGCCATAAAAAAGGATGTTATTTCTTTTAGAATGCCCCTCCAAGTTGTCAGTCTTAAGTTCAAGATTTTCCACTTTTTCACTTAACTTTTCGTTTTCTTTTTTCAGTCTTTGGTTTTCTTGTTTCAGTTCCTTAACATCCTCTTTCAAGGATGCCATTTCTTTCAAAATTCCAGAACATGTCTCTTTGACTTGCCTCACCTCTTCCTTTAGTTCTTTAAACATAGCGGTCATTTCCTGCAGGTTTGCTACGACCTCTTTCAGTGTCGGCTCCTCGGTTGTCCTCTTAAGAGACGATGAAGTGGAACCAGCACCAGAGTTCAGCTGGGTTTGACGGAGACTATCCTTCCTTCCCTTAGGTCCAGGTCCAGGGTTCAGCTCCACATCGCCGCACCGATACAGAAAAACGCCTAGGTACAAATAGGCGAGGAGGAAACCTACGGTTACACCGTCACGCAGCCTGCCCAACTTTAATGTCGGGATGTACAACGATTTTCGTGGCATTGCACGTTGTGACATAAATGCGATGAAGGTGGCCACAAAGCAGCCACACAGGGCCCTGATACTGAAAACCACCTCTGGCATGATGCCCTCCTGTCACTTCAAGGACTCAGGCAAAGGCACAGGAATGAAATATTCACATTTAACTGTGGAGCTTCTGTCAACAGCTGTCTACATTTCAACTGCCGGAAGTGTTCCCCCGAGAAATAAGGAGAAAATAAGAAAGAGTGGCTAAAAATTTGAACAAAAAATATCTCGCAAAACCATAAATAGCAAAACTCAAAATGCGGTTCTGTTATTCATTATACGTTTGTAATAGTGTTTGTTTGTAATGTATGTCTGCAAAAATTCTTTGTATTGTCATGTAACTAATAGCAGTAGTAGTAGTAGGGGTAGTGGTAGTAGTGGTATTACTAACTACTACTACTACTACTACTACTACTACTACTACTACTACTACTACTACTACTACTACTACTACTACTACTACTATACTACTACTATACTACAGCTAAATAGGGTTGACATAACACTATATCTTCTACAGACAAATCAAAGCACTTACTAACTGGGAGCTGAGACTGTCTGTTTTGTAAAGATTGGTACTGTTTACAAATCAGAGATGTAGTATAGCCATAATATATCAACAAAATTCTGTCATAGATACTTTGCAAGACTGAAGATGAGCTGAGGTTTTAAAGCAGCAGTAGGGTATGTAACATGATTATATATATATCTGTATATATATATATACATATATATATATATATATATATATATATATATATATTTATTATTTATTATATTTATTATATTTATGTTTTTTTTTTTTTTTTTTTTTTTTTTTCCTTACAGTTTTCCTTCAAGCACCGCGTAAATTTTTTGATTTCACACCATATTTTGTTATTTATTTATTTATTTTGTTTTATTTATTTATTATTTATTTATGTAATATGTATTATTTTAGATCCAGGATAATGGAATAAGCACTCATGTACTTTTTTTAACACATCCAATCCCAGTGTGCAAACAGTTGTTTACTTGAAAGACTTGTGTAATCATTTTACTCATGAGACAGATGTCAGCTGTATGTGGTGTTTATATTGTTGTTGCTGTTACACGTTCCTCAGCATAACACTCTGGGGGTCACACAGAGTTCGCAGTCTGATGACTTGCTACATCGCTAACTCATTGTCAGACCATAACTGCACACTGGATGGCAAGTTTGCGTGATAAGTTAACACGTTTCAAGTGCCATACAGGCAGACATAACCCGACTTCAGCAGGGGGGGGGGGGGGGGGGAGGGGGTTCTGTTAAGGAGAGTACCAGCTGATATGGCATGGAGAACGACGATTTCAATTTAACGTTTCAAAGTGTGAAATTATTTTTAAAAATCTTTTTAATGCAACATTTTACATATATGATACAAATTCACACATACACAAACATTAAAGCCGCAAGACATTCAATATTCTTTCGGATGAGACGATAAACCAATATCTCGTGTGTTACACATCATTAATTTTGCGCACGTAAAAGAACCCACAGCAACAAGAGGGTTGTGCCTGGCAAAATTCTGCAGAAATAAAGCTAATAACTCTGATAGGGAAACAAATACAGTTGCAGAAAGGAAAAAAGAAAAAAAAAACAATGGGAGGCGCTGCACTCGTGGCGACGCGCTCTCTCCTCCGGGGAGAGCAGCCGGACTTTCATGCAGAGAAATCTACTGTAACATAAAGTAGTAAACAATAATATAAAAAAGAGACCTTGGGCCCTATGAACGTCCCAATCCTACGTTACCAGCCCCTGTCAGGGTCTCTGGATAATGACTGTTCAGCGTCCCCTGAGGACACATTGTCTGTCACAAATCTGTAACTTAGCTGTGGTGCAAAGCAGAGAATAAGAGTAGACAGTGAAAGAGACTGCTTTCTGCTCATCCGCTATCTACTTCTACACTCTAGAAAATGAACAGATCTTTCAGAAGCCATGAAATGCTCAATATATATATTTTTTACTCATATTATGCAGACATGAAAAGTTGCTGTCTGAGCGTTCGACGAGGGGTTAAAGAAGAAAACATCCAGCATTTTTGTAAACGGGAATGAAAGGAAGGTGGCAGGATGGTTAAGACGTTCGCCTGCCAATATGTAAACCGGAGTTTCTGGGTTCGTACCCAGCCTTGCCCTTTCTTCCCAGTTAAGTTTGACGAAAAAATCGAACTGAATGTCAAAGTCATTTGAAAGAGACTATAAACCGAGGCTCCGTGTGCGAACGCACGCAGAACATCTTGCGCACACGTTAAAACCCCGTTCCGCTATAGAAGAGCAGGCCGTCGTGTGTCGGTAGGAGCGGATGACAAAATTATTTTTTTAAAGACCAGCATGCACACAGGTGTTATGTTTATTTTTTTCCCCTGAGGGGAAAAAAATGGGTAGGCGCTGCACATGTGGCAACGTGCTCTCCCCGGGGAGAGCAACCCGAATTTCACGCAGAGAAATCTGCTGTGACATAAAGTGGTATGAAATTTAAAAAAAAAAGTATGTGATTTTAATTGGTTAAAAGTAGTTTTTATGTGATCAGTGCTTTGGTCATATCACTTTGAAAGGTTAAAAGTAGTTTTTATGCGATCAAGTGCTTTGATCATATAACTTTTGTAGGCTAAAAGTATATATTTTAATACATTAAGTAGTTTGCTCATGGAAACTTGAAAGTCTGGAAAATATTATTGTTGATTTTATGGGTAGTTTGCAGGGGATGGAAAAATCCTGAACCAAGTTCCGTATGTTTATATGACTCAGTCAAATTGTTGGTTGTGTGTGTGGTGTGTGTGTGTGTGTGTGTGTGTGTGTGTGTGTGTGTGTGTGTGTGTGTGTGTGTGTGTGTGTGTGTGTGTGTGTGACTCTGTGTGTGTGTGTGTGTGTGTGTGTGCATGTGTGTGTGCGTGCGTGCGTGCTTGTATGCGTGTATGTGTGTGTTCTTGCACACAAGTGTGTTCGTGTGCATGCATGTGTGTGTGCTTATGTGTGTGCATGCACTCCTGCACGTGCACACGCGTGGGCATGGGTGTATGTGTGTGTGTGTACATCAATATGCATGCATACGCTCGCACACACACGCGCGCGTAAGTGTGTACGAGCAAAACTACTAAAATGCTGTATACTATTACAGATTCCATCAGACTGAACAACGAGAGGCCAGCAAGTGAGTCCCATCACCTTGAACAACTAGTGACCCCCAGGTGTTCGTCCATCCCATCCTCCTGTGCTGTGTCTTCAGGGCACTAAGGAGATCATTATAGCTTACAGCGGCAGTGGTATATATAGCTTGCTAGCTGCATGCATTTTGAGCCAAGGAAAATATGCTCTGTAGAAGATCTGGCCAGCAGGATACTACCGTTGGTTATGGGTTTTTTTTTTTTTGTGTGTGTGTGTGTGTGTGTTAGGTGTTCCCGTTTTTAACAGTGTGATGGGGTGAAGGAGTTTGTGTATTTTTGTTTTGCTTATCCTATTTTGGGATAAAAGGCTGTGAGAGAAACCTGCTTCATAATGTTCTTCCACAACGATTCATAGTGAAACTGATGTTGTCTTCCCATCGTTTCTTCTGTCTGCCTCTTAGTTTCCCTCCCCTTACTATTCCCTGTAAGACTGTCTTGGCCAGTCCAGATGATCGTGTGACGTGCCCGTGCCACTTAAGCTTGCGTTTTTTCACTGTAGTTAGAATCTCTTCATATGGACCGATAGCATTCTTTATTCTAGCTATCCTATCCCTATTGTGTGCCGGTGGGAACAGATGACACGATTTACAAAACCTGCATACACACGGGGACTTGATGTAAAAAGTACATAATTGCTTATTCCATTATCCTCGATATAAGAGAGTAAATAAAAATAAATAACAAATAAATACTGCTTTAAAAAAAAAAACTGACCTGTAACTCAGCAGTCTTGAAGAAAGCGGGTGCTCTGGCTAATGAGCTATCCTATCCCCAACTCGATCTACTCTACCCCGTAGTCTGGCGACCGTGGGGGCACCCCTGAAGACTTGACAACCAGGTCTCTCCATCCCTCTCTCTTTTCTACCTTTCACAAAACTTTGCTGAATTCTGTTGTGCACTTCTTCGTGTTGCTTATGTTGTCTCTGGAGGAGATGCCAAAGAGTTTCCTGAAGCATCTCATCTCTACCACCTGTACTCTTCTCTTCAAATCAGCAGTCAGGATCCGCAATTCACAGGCATACAGTGGTAAGAAACTCGCGTAGAGCATGGCAGCAGAGAGTCCTCAGAGGAGAAGCCCCCTTCAAACAAGTGTTTCGGGCCTTTAATCTTCCTTACTCTCTAGGGAGGCCGGCCCACATCCAGTTCATGACTCTGGATGTCTCTCTGCTGCCCCTTCATGTATGTGGTGAGTTCTGACTCGGATTTGAACCCATGATCTCTGGATATGCACACTTTTTGGCGGGGATTAGCCACCTATTGTATATATATATATATATATATATATATATATTATATATATATATATATATATATATATATATATATATGAATATAGATATCCTCAACTCTACTGCTCTAACAAAAAAACAAAACCCAAACAAACTGACCTGTAACTCAGCAGTCTCCTAGCCTTGAAGGGAATGACGACGTAGAGACATCGCTCCACACTCATCACCACGATCAGAGCGCCAGAGATGTAGCCACACACGGTGATCATTCTGTTGATGTTGGTGCTGAGGACGACGTTGATGTTGTTGACGAGGAGGGTGTCGGACAGGTAGCAGGGGAGGGTGGAGGGCAGCTGGAAAGCCAGGTGCAGACAGTCCCCCACCGCCAGCCAGAAGAGGAGAAGGTTGATCCTGTCTGACAGACCTTGCTGTGGATTTGGGACACATAGAGACATTTAATTAATAGACACATTTGTTTTTTTATGAATGTTAACAAAACAGAAAACAAAATGCCGATTTTTGTTGACAGACCTTAGCTTGGGGACAGACACTTTAAACAGGTACTTTTGTTTCATTCGTGTTAATGAGAGTGTGTTTATATCAATTTTTTTTTTACATAACTTTCTGTGAATTAAGACAGACACATCAATAACAGACACATTTGTTTCATCCATCTTAACAAAACACCCCCCCAAAGAAAAAAAACAAAAACAAAACAAATTGATTTTTGACAGATCTTGAATGTATTAGGACCGACACATTAATTAACAGACACATTTGCTTCATTCGTGTTAACTAAACAAAAAAAATCTGGATTATTTTGGCAGAATTTGCAGTGTATTGGGACAGACACATTAAACAGACAAATTTGTTTCATTCATCTTAACAAAACAAAAAAAGAAATATTGATTTTGGATAGATCTTGCTCTGTTTCTAGACAGACACATTAACAAACAAATTTCTTTCATTCATGTTAACAAAACAATATTAACATCTCATGGGTACTTTTTACGGACAGACTTTGCAGTGTATTAAGACAGATAGATTAATATATTTATTTCATTCATATTAATAGACCAAAAATGAAATCTCGACTCTCATTTTGGTACTCTGGCCAGCTCCCAACAAGAGTGGGTGTTCTGTGGGCTTATTTGGGAAAACTGATACCATACAGGCAAGTTTCATCCATTGTATGAATGAGATTTTGAGAGTGTTGCTCAAATTACCTGACCAACACTGCAGATGTTTCTCTCTCACAGGGGCCGTTTGAGGCCTGATTATATCATAATTATACGAAGCATAGAACACAGCAATGTCATAATGATATCATAGCAAAAGCACTTTCATAGCAGCAGCAATGCATCATCCTTGTCGTCAGTGGTAGTAGTAGTAGGCATCCATCAGTCTCGGAAGACTATGGAGTTGCACCCTAGTCTTTAGAGCGCAAAGCCAGGGTAAGTAAGTATGGAGGGCAAGCTGTTGCCCATGCAGCAGACCCACCCCCCTCTCCACGCCACGGGAATGATCCATTGGAAGGGCAAAGCCCCATACGAATGGTTCCAGTACCGTCGCAGGAGCCATCAAAACGTTGCCATATATAGCCCCGAGCCACCCTGGGACTCCCAACTCCCCGATTTTTCTTAGGGGATGGTGTCTAAATACGACACCTGTGTGCATGCTGGGTTTTTAAAAATAATTTTGTCATCCGCTCCTTCTGGCACACGATGGTCTGCTCTTCCGAAAGGCGGAACGGGGTTTTAACGTGTGCGCAAGATGTTCTGCGTGCGTTCGCACACGGGGCCTCGGTTTACAGTCTCATCCGAATGACTTTGACATTCAGTTCGATTTTTTCGTTAAACTGGGAAGAAAGGGCGAGGCTGGGTACGAACCCCAAAACTCACGGTTTACGAATTGGCAGGTAAACGTCTTAATCATCCTGCCACCTTCCTTCCTTTTTTCCTCTCTCTCTCTCATAATAATTATACAGGTTGAAGAGGATGATGCTAGTGCAGATGATGAAAAGGATTATATCGATGATGATGATAATGAAACAGATGATGAAAGTAATGATGGTGATGTTGGTATACTTGCAATAGCAAGCATAAAACCAAATGTCTCTACATCCACATGCGTTAATGCAGTATCGTCAGCGGTAGTCTTGCAATAAAACAAACCTCGGTTTGTAGTCCCATCTCATCTTTTTGCGCCCTTACCATACCCAGGTTTGTCATGTTGCATCCTTAGGGCTGGAAGTCCACAGGGAACCCAACATTGTTAAGCCGAGATGGAAAAGAATAAACATACATGAAAACAACTGAGAGATATGGAATATAACAGCGCTGTTTATTGTGTCGACATGCATTTATATAGCAGTCCAAGTTTGACGCTCATAAACCTGCCGTGACTAAAAGAAATATAGAATACAGTAACCCTATAATACATGCAATGGTACATTATGACATAACAAAAATTTATTTATACCACTTTATGTCACAGCAGATTTCTCTGCGTGAAATTCAGGCTGCTCTCCCCGGGGAGAGCGCGTCGTCACATGTGCAGCGCCTACCCATTATTGTTTTTTTCTCAGGAATGGTGTCTAAACACGACACCTGTGTGCATGCTGGTTTAAAAAAAAAATTGTCATCCCCTCCTACCGGCACACGATGGCCTGCTCTTCCGAAAGGCGGAACGGGGTTTTAACGTGTGCGCAAGATGTTCTGCGTGCGTTGACACACGGGACCTCGGTTTATAGTCTCATCCAAATGACTTTGACATTCAGTTCGATTTGCTCGTCAAACTGGGAAGAAAGGGCGAGGCTGGGTACTAACCCAGAAACTCACGGTTTACTTGTTGGCAGCCCAACGTATTAACCACCCTGCCACCATCCTTCCCTAGACAACATAAAGCCTAAATAAGGCAAGTTGATAACAAAATAACAAATAAATCTAAAGCAAAGAAAACAATCAAGAAAACGACAGGTTCCAAATAATGTTCTGTCTTTGTCAACTTGTCCTTTTCTTTATTGCTCTTCTGAGTAACTCTAAATTTCATGTCCTCGTCTTTTTCTTCTGTGTTCCTTATTGAGTAGAATACTGAGTAGCAACCCGTCTTCTTTTGTGTTATCGTAGCAGATACATTTGTATCCATTTTGCATTCCCAATTCTGCAGGTACACAAAACCACTCTCAATGTCTTTTAGTTATCATCATCTCCATCGTCATCTTCATTATCTATGGCAGCAGCATTATTTTCATCATGTACGTCATCATCATCAATATCATCCTCTTCATCATCTGCA
>CM060348.1:20130046-20135046 GCA_030674155.1 Stramonita haemastoma
TTGAAACATACACACGTTTTGAATTAAGAAGGTAGCCAACTCTTGTTGTGTGGTACACTACAATGTTCAAATCCTGGCCAGGGGGAAGTTTTTCTCTGGAGTTAACATCAGTGCTGACTCCACTCTCCCCAAAAGTCCCTCGGATGAGACTATAAACCGAGGTCCCGTATGCAAACGCACGCAGAACATCTTATGCATATGTCAGAACCTGTTCCGCTTTTCCGAAGAGTAGGCCATTGTGTGCCTGTGGGAATGGACGACAAAATTTACAAAACTGCATACATACAAGGACTGGAAGTAAAAAACAACAACACATGAGTGCTTGTTTTATTATCCTCGAAATAAAAGAATGAAAATAAAATAAAATGAAATCCTGGAAACAAAAATATGATAAAAAAAAAATTCAACACTCAACTTGAGAATTATACTACAATCCATTCAATACAACAAAATCAACGGTCCACGGGTAACGCACCTGCCAATACAAAAACAAGCAAACCCACAAACAAACGGAAAAGCAAGTTCAATCCTCAAGCGAATGCTAACCCCCCTCCTCCTCTCCCCTCCCCTCCCTCCCTCCAAGTGGGGGGGGGGGGGGGTTGTGGAGGGCAAACTCTGACCACTTGACCTGAGTGTTGGTCTTGTTGCTAGACTTGCGCACGAGACAACAAACCCAGGTCCTGTGTGCAATACACTTTTAGCACGCAGAACATCTTGTGCACACGTTAAATCCTGTTCCGCTTTTCGTAAGTGTAGGCCATCGTGTGCTGGTGGGAACAGATGACATTTACAAAACTGCATACACACGGGGACTGGATGCAAAAAAAGCACAAGATTGCTTATTCCATTATCCTTGATATAAAAGAATAAATCAAATAGTACACATAAAAGAGAAGGAATGGAGGAAGCTTGTTGCAAAATCTTCAGTGGTGCGCCCACAGTCCTCGAGAATACGGGCCGGACAGGTGAAGGCACAGCGGTCAGTTTCGCCTACTTTCAGCTCCTCTCAGTTGCTAATCAATTCATCAAGTGGGGGACGGGATAGCCTAGTGGTCAGAACATTGCGCTGTCTATTTGACAACCCAGGTTCGATTCCCGTTCGAGGGGATTTTTTCTCCTGGAGTTAACATCAGTGCTGACTCCACTCTCCCGCAAAAGTCCTTAAGGTGAGACTATAAACCGAGGTCCCGTGTGTGAACGCACGCAGAACATCTTGCACACACGTTAAATCCTGTTCCGCTTTTCGTAAGAGTAGGCCATCGTGTGCCAGTGGGAACAGATAACATTTATAAAACTGCATACAGACGGGCACTGGATGAAAAAAAGCACATGAGTGCTTATCCCATTATCCTCGATATGAAAGAATAAAATAAAAATTAAAAAAAAAACCCAACAACTTACAAGCTTATTTTTGTTCTTTGATGTGGATGGCGCTGTTCTTAATTAAGGCGATGTGCTCTCCCGGGGAGAGCAGCAACGAATTTTATTTTATTTTATTTTTTATTTTTATTTCATACTACTTTATATCACAGCAGATTTCTCTGCCTGAAATTTGGGCTGCTCTCCCCGGGGAGAGCGCATCGCTTCAAGTGCAGCGCCTACTTACTTTTTTTTTTTCTTTTCCCTGTCTGCAACTGTGTTTCCCTATCAGAGTGGCTTTATTTTACAGAATTTTGTCAGGGACAACCCCTTTGTTGCCGTGGGTTCTTTTACGTGTGCTAAATAATGATGTGTAGCACACGGGACCTCAGTTTATCGTCTCATCTTACAGACTAGCAACCAGACCACCATTCATGGTCTAATGGATGGGGGAAAAGTTTTTGGCCAAAACGGGATTCGAACCACCTCACACTCCGACCCGTACTTTTTGCATTCTAGGCAGGTGCGTTATTTCTAGACCACCGATCTATCAAACTGGTTTCATCGCTTTGTATTGTATTGTAGTGTATTTTATCGTATTGTATTGGATTGTATTGTCTAGGCAGGCGCGTTACCTCTAGACCAGCGATCCACCATAAGGACTAGCGTATCTTCTTACAGACTAAAAACAACGCTGACCATTTTTTCCATTAGTGTTGTCTGTATGTGTATTTGATTTTCTTGTTGCTGCTACAGCCGTGATAATGCTCCTTTCCCTGCTGTCCACACGCCGCTTATGTCAATCTCTCTGCATCAGCAACAGCCATCGTCGTTATGCATACGTAGACCACGGATCCACTCGCTCTGAAAAAAAGTGCATGATTTGATCTATTTGATTTGATTTATTCATTTATATCGAGGATAATGGAAAAAGCACTCTTGTGCTTTTTTACGTCAAGTCCCCGTGTGTATGCAGTTTTGTCAATGTTATCTGTTCCCACCGGTACACGATGGCCTACTCTTAAGAAAAGCAGAACAGGATTTAACGTGTGCGCAAGATGTTCTGCGTGCGTTCGCACACGGGGCCTCAGTTTATAGTCTCATCCAAAGGACTTTTGGGGAGAGTGGAGTCAGCACTGATGTTAACTCCAGGAGAAAAATCTCCTCGACCGGACTCGAACCTGGGTCATCAAATTGCGAGCGCAATGTTCTGACCACTAGGCTATCCGTAACCCTATGTAGACCAACTAAGGCGTGTGGTATTGTTGATATGAACATACACAGCAAGCAAGCTGCACACCTGTAGTGGTCTACAGAAAACATCTACATAATAGGTCAGTGCAATACAAAGGTAGATATTAAGATAAACGTGTTCCCATAACCTGTGAGTGAGGTCGATAGGGAGCGAGGCGTCAGAGACCTCAGCTTCTCTAGGGGCCAGCATGTTGAGGGTGGCGCCCATCTTCTCTCCTTCCCTGCTTTACCTTCCCTGTCCCTAAAGAGGACAGGTACCCATTTACAGTTTAGGTGAAGTAGGGGCTTCAGTGAAGCCATGGCGCATAAACGGTCACCCACCCATCTACATGGTAAAAACACTTAATACTCCTTAACCTTAGTTTGGGGAAAGCCAATTGTCTGACAACTGAGTTATCACGTCAATGCAACACCCCCAGGCAAAAAAAAACAAAACAAAACAAACCCAAAACCCATAAGACAAGACCGATACAAGCTTTTCTCTTTTTCTTTAATCAAATCTGGAAATGGGACCTCTGTACCTCTGGATACTTTACTGTTCAATGAGCATTGCCAAGCCTACATGTGTCACATAGTCATAGCATGCAAACTGTGTGTGCATTAACCTCAAGATGTGCACAACTCTAGGGAAAGGTGTGTTGTCGCAGTACAGTGACTACCCATACATCTTGACTTCCTGGACATTTTAACTTTTCGATGTCCCCCGTGGGGATAATGATAATGATAATGATAATGATAATGATGATGATCATCATCATCATCATCACATCCTCCTCCTCCTCCTCCTCCTCCTCCTCCTCCTACTACTACTTCTACTACTACTACTACTACTACTACTACTACTACTACTACTACTACTACTACTACTACTACTACTACTACTACTACTACTACTACTACTACTACTACTACTACTACTACTTATATAGCCGGAGACCTGTCAGTATAAATAACATCACCACTTTCTGGTGGTTCTGTAGAAGAATTTCCCTTTTTTCTATCCTTCTATTTGTTTCTACCTGGCTCTTTTTCTTCCTGTCCCGGGAGGCGCTGCCTGTGTGGCGACGGGATCTCTCAAGTGAGAGCAACCACGAATTTCACGCAGAAAAAATCTTCCATTACTTAAAATGGTATAAACTATAATAATACAACACGTCACAGCTCTAAGCTGAGATTTAAGAAATTGACAAGGTGACATCCCTGATGTGGCCTCAGTGATCGGCGAGGCTATAAACAAACAGATTGGATTGGATTGGTGTAGGTTACATTTATAATTATCTTATTTGTTTAATCGTTTATATCGAGCATACTGGGAAAAAACCCACACTTATGTGATTTTTACATCTAGTGCTCAAGTGTATGCAGTTTTGTAAATTTTCTCATTTGTTGTCACCAGCACAGAGTGGCCTACTCCTTCAAAAGCGGAACAGGATTTAACGTGTGCTCAAGATGTTCTGCGTGCGTTTCCACACTGGGTCTCGGTTTACAGTCTCATTTGAAGGACTTTTGGGGGGAAGTGGAGTATGCACTGATGTTAAACATAATTTCTTATGTAGTGTCTTCTCTGGCATTGTGCTCTCTGCACATTTATTTCATACCAATTTATTCACAGCAGATTTCTCTGCGTGAAATTCGGGCTTCTCTCCCTGGGGGGAGCGCGTCGCCACAAGTACAGCGCGTACCCATTTTTTTTTCTTTTTCCTGTCTGCAACTGCGTTTGTTTCCCTAGCAGTGTGGCTTTTTTTCTACAGAATTTTGCCAAGGACAACTCTCTTGTTGCCGTGGGTTCTTGTTTTTCTACGTGCGCCAAATAACGATGTGTAACACACGGGGACCTCGATTTATTGTCTCATCTGAAAGACTAGCGCCCAGACCACCACTCATGGTCTGATGGATGGGGGAAAAGTTTTGGGCCCAAACGGGATGATATATTTTTTTTCTAAATGCTAAAAGCAAGTTGGCTAAGTCTTCTTTGCTGGTCCAGTGCCCTTGGGGTTATCCAGAATTTTCTCATTTATCGCATCTGGGATTCAAAGTAAATCTGTAGGAGCTCACTGCATGAGAAGTCTGTCCACACGGCTACTTGTATTTTTGGAATAGCGTACCATATGGGCAGCCACACGAACACAGACGCATACAGAACACCTTGCACTCACGTTAAAACTTGTTCCGCTTTTCGGAAAAGTAGGCTATTGTGTGCCAGTGGGAACAGTGGACAGAATTGACAATACTGCATACACACAGCGACTGGATTTGAACCCCCCCCCTCCCCCCACATGAGTGCTTATTCCATTATCTATCGATATAAAAGAATAAATAAATGAATAGATAAATAAACAAAACAAACACATAAACAGAAAAAAATAATATATGAATGAAAAAACAAA
>CM060348.1:20140046-20147546 GCA_030674155.1 Stramonita haemastoma
ATCTAAACTTCAAACCTAAATAACTAGTGCAATAACTGCTTACTCCCCCAATCCATATCTAAACTTCAAACCTAAATAACTAGTGCAATAACTGCTTACTCCCCCTGTCCATATCTAAACTTCAAACCTAAATAACTAGTGCAATAACTGCTTACTCCCCCTGTCCATATCTAAACTTCAAAACCTCAATAACTAGTGCAATAAGTGCTTACTCTCCCTTTCCATATCTAAACTTCAAACCTAAATAACTAGTGCAATAACTGCTTACTCTCCCTGTCCATATCTAAACTTCAAAACCTCAATAACTAGTGCAATAAGTGCTTACTCTCCCTTTCCATATCTAAACTTCAAACCTCAATAACTAGTGCAATAACTGCTTACTTTTCCTGTCAGTATCTTAAGTTATAACTATATCCCTGTATATGTCTAAACTTCTAAACCTAAATAACTAGTGTAATATTGGTTTACTTTCTCTGTCCATATCTAAACTTTAATACCTAGATAACTGCTGTTACTGTCAACGTTTCACGTACACATAAAAATAGAGCTCAAAGGTTCATCATCAATGGTCAGATTTCTACGTCAGCAAACGCTTCTGCGTCCAATGAAGGTACTTACATTCCGACAGGATAGTCTGGTGGTTAAGTGGAGTGGAGAGAGAGAGAGAGAGAGAGAGAGAGAGAGGGAGAGAGAGAGAGAGAGAGAGAGAGAGAGAGAGAGAGAGAGAGAGAGAAGAGAGAGAGAGAGAGAGAGAGAGAGAGAGAGAGAGAAGCGACAGACAGACAGGCAGACAGGCAGAAAGGCAGAAGAGAATGAATGATGAAAGAAGAAAGAAAGAAAGAAAAAGAAGAAAGAAAGAAGAAGAAAGAAAAGAAGAAAGAAAGAAAGAAAGAAGAATGAAAGAAAGAAAGAAAGAAGAAGAAAGAAAGAAAGAAAAGAAAAAAGAGAAACCAGAGACAGATTTAAAACGAAAGATTTTCGCTTATGGATACCATCTGTACTGATTAAATTTCCCCAAACGTCTATCAGATGTGACCATTAACAGTGACCCAATATGCAAACACACACATAACATTTTTCTCACACGTTTAAATAACTGTTCCGCCTTTCGAAAGAGTAGGCCATTAACCTTGTGCCAATAAGAATCTATCACAAAAACCTGGAATCAACAAACAGTATGCACTCTGGTGTCGTGTTTCGACAACATCCTCGGTCAGAATACGACTACCTTAAACGTGGCCAAAAGTCAATTGCATACTCAGAAATCTCACTATTGGAAAACATTGGAATTCGAAAAAAAAAGAAAAGAAAAAAGCCCGTAGTCTGAATGTACAAAATGTAGAATTCACCCCCCCCACACACACACACACACAGCACATAAAAAAGAGCACACAAGTGCACATAAAAAGCACATAAGTGCTTATTCCATTATCCTCGATATAAAAGAATAAATAAATAAAATAAAATAATAAATAAACACACACACACGCGTGCTCACGCATGCACACGCATATAACAATCGAATACAAAACAAATTATATATATATATGTGTTTGTCCTTGTTTTCATTTTTAGAAAAAAAAGTATTAGAGAGCAACAGGAAAGACAACAAGCTTGACATAATCAATTCAAAGGCACCAGGGTTTTTAATTCAGCAACAAGCAACATCGATTTTTGTTGTTGTTGATGCTGGTTAACCACCCTCCTCCTTCTTATTAATCAACAACACAGAAAAACAAGGACACAACTCTCTAAGCGTTACCCGGAACCTGGAACTCAGCACGAGATAAGCACAAAAATTCACCGTGGAATTCACACACGAAGCCATCAACACAAACGAGTGATAAAACACAATGAAAGAATTATGATACTTCTTATACGGATAAAACTCTGGAAAATTCCAATACAAGATACTCCCACATATCTGACAAAGAGAGGACACAGCATAAACGAAACATATAAGCAACAACATCACCGTCAGTCTGTTATCTACTGCGCTTCTCTTTCTCTCCTCACTCATCTTCCCTGTCATCTCTGCTCGTTTAATAGACGTTTGATGTAAATGTCTGATAGTGATGATGCTGCAGACGACGACGATGACAAACATCAGTGGCTGACCTACAAGGTTCAGATAAGTAGAGGTCACGGTTTTGAGTTCGCCTGCAGGAAACCAGCTTGTAGGGACCATGTAAGCCAGGCTGCGATTGGTTGAAGGGTCCAGTCTCCACTTGACCGTGTCGCCCAGGATCAGGGGCAGATAAGCGAGGAAGGGAATCAGGTAGGACAGGATTAAAGCTGCCACCATGGACCTTGAGAAGAACCGTTTGAAAATAATCAGATGAATAATTGTGGGTGTGTGTGGTGTTTTATGATTCTTTACTACACTTATCCTTCCTTATGAATAAAAAGCCACAGAAAACAGCAACAAAGCCCAAATAAACAATTGAAATCATATCCCACACATACACGCACACACACACACACACACACACACACACACACACACACACACACACACACACACACACATGCACTCGACTCATGCACATGCATGCGCACGTTCAGACCCACACATACACATTCACACGCACGCTCAAAAGCGCGAGCGCACACACACGAACGCACACACACACATACACACACACACACACACACACACACACACACACACACACACACACACACACACACACACACACACACACACACACACACACACACACACACACACACACACACTCTTTGAGGGTATGGATCCATTGAAGTCGGTGCTAAATTGTGTGTGTGTGTGTGTGTGTGTGTGTGGTGGTGGGTGTGGTGTGTGGTATTGTGTGTTTGTTGTGTTGTGTGTTGTGTTTGTTGTGATTTTTGTGATACTATATTCTTATTTTCGTTCTTTTCAACGTATAACATTCTAAAACAATGTATAGGTTACAATGCAAACTTTTGGTAACAATCATATAGTGTCACAAACTAGCAAACAAATAATCAAACAAACAACAAAAGAAACAGACTTACTAGTACTAACAAACTATCACACAAATAAAAACACAGAAATAGACTTTCCAGTACCAACCAACAAATAATCCAATACTTCAACAAAAATATGTAGAGTTTTTAGTACTAACAAACAAATTACAAAATCAAACAAACAAAGAAACAAGCTTTTCTAGTCCTGCTGCCTCAATAAACCAGCTGCTTTCAGAAACTTACCGATAGGTCAACAATCTCCTAGCCTTGAAGGGAATGACGACACACAGACATCGTTCAATGCTCATCACCACGATGAGAAACCCTGAGATCATTCCACAGCAGATGAACAGTCTGCTCATTTTGGTGTGGCTGATCACGTTGATGTTGTTGAGGAGAATCTTGTCAGAGGTGTAGCAGGAGATGGTGGAAGGTACCTGAAGGGCCAGGTTGCAGAAGTCTATGACAGCCAGCCAGAAGAGGAGAAGGTTGATCCTGTCTGACAGACCTTGCTGGGGATTTAGGACACACACAGAATACATGTACGTACATTCATTATGTACATCAACCTTTTTGCTGTTGAATTGTTGTAAGACACCTGGAATTGATCATGTCATCATCATCATCATCATTATCATTATTATTATTATTATTATTATTATTATTATTATTAGTAGTAGTAGTAGTAGTAGTAGTAGTAGTAGTAGTAGTAGTAGTAGTAGTAGTAGTAGTAGTAGTAGTAGTAGTAGTTGTAATGGTAGAAGTTGTAATGGTTGTTGCTGTTGTTGCTGTTTTAGTTTTTGTTGTTGTTAGCGCTTTTGCTGATGCTACTTCTGCTGTTGTTGTAAAAGTTGTTGTAGAAGTTGTTGTAGAAGTAGTAGTAGTAGTAGTAGTAGTAGTAGTAGTAGTAGTATAGTAGTAGTAGTAGTAGTAGTAGTAGTAGTAGTAGTAGTAGTAGTAGTAGCTATACTACTACTACTACTACTACTACTACTACTACTACTACTACTACTACTACTACTACTACTACTACTACTACTACTACTACTACTACTACTAACTACTATGATGATAATGACGATGGCGATGATAATGATGATGATGATGATGATGATGATGATGATGATGATGATGATAATGATGGTGATGATGATTATCATTACCATTATTACCAATATTATTATAAGTAGTATCGTCATTGTCATCATTATTATTATCATTATCGTTATTATTTGACGCTCCACGAGGAAAATTGTGACACTGCTGGGGGCTACTGTGGAGGTGATTCAAGACAGAGACTAACAGACGGAGCGCTGGGTAGAACGCTACACTGAGCTGTATGCAAAGGAAGATGTAGTCATTGGAGATGCCATAAAACCATAGAATGCCTAACGAAGCCCATGTTTTTGTGGGTTTTGTTTTTTTTTGGTTGTTTTTCTCGGGGGGGGGGGGGGGGGGGGGGGGGGGGGGGGGGGGTTGTAGAGAGTGGTTTTGAGCAAGTTGGGTTCACGTTGTAAATTTTGAGCTGAGATTGATTGATTGGTTACAAAATGTTACTCTGTGTTTTCTTGTTACAACGTGTTGTACAATAATTTGTTTTGTTTTATTTTGCTCTAAACGCATATTTAAAAATCCCCATTCTGTACATGCTGATTGTATTATGATGTCAATTTAGTCAATTTTAGGGTGTTTTTTTAACATATGTCATGCTGTTATCGATGTGCCAGGTGACAAACTACCCACTAACACAATATTCCTAGCGTATTGCTGTAACAGAGTGGATACATTTGATGTACCATTTCTACACTAATCTTAGGAATACGGCACAGCCAGACAGTTTAGGAAATAACCTCTAAAAAGAGATTGCATAAATTACATTTCACAATGAAGGCGAAGTGTATGCAATGGAAGGTTTTCGACCACTACCCAAGGAAACAGAGCATCACACAATGCACAGGTGTGTCTCTAAATAGAAACACGACGTTGCGACTGTCACGCTCTGATCACATGGGAGATCATCTGTTTACCACCCCATCACATTGCAAAACCCATCCTGAAGCCTTCAAGGGAAAGGGGATGGGGAAAGCAGACCCTAAGAGATACCAGAAAAGAACTAAGCCTCCTCAATCACAAAGCTACAGTGGTGGTGCAATGGATCCCATCACATCGTAGCATTGAGGACAAGGAAGAGGCAGGCCGCCTGTCCAAAAAGGGCAGCAACTTGCAGCAGCCAAAGCACAGACAATCCTGGAAAAAGGGAATCATGGAAACATGGCATCAGAGCTCAACAATCTGGCCAGAAGATGAAAAAAGACAGCAGTCATGAATTTAGATAAAACTGTCCAAGTCACCGTCTTCAGACCGCAAACAGGACATTGTTTGCCGCTGTTTGTTTGTCCATCGTGTTCGACGATGACCTCCAAAACAGCAGAGGAGGCAGCTGCTGTTTCGGAAACTGGGCAAAAATTTAATTATAGTGGAGATGCCTTGCCCACACTACATCCTCACTCCCTCGGCCAAGAGGGCATAAGGACAGTCAGTGTTGGAGATGTTCTCCAGAGGCTTACTAGTCCCCTGGGCTCCAGCACATAAAGACTGTGCAAGTCAAGCCTCGTAGTAAGAGAGTCATAGTCGATCTCTAAAGACTAAGCTGTAAAGTGGAATTCCATGAGTGGGAAAGTCATTGATCATATAGCCTCTCATTTTGTTGTTGCCCCCAGTATCACTGGCTTAATCAAGAACTGTGATAAAGCTCAGGCGCTGTCTGCCACTATCCCTTCTCATTCACCTGAAAATATCTCACACTGACCAGTGCCCCTGTAGCACAGCCCCACCAATCCTCTTCCCATATCCCCTTCCCCTTTTCATTGTCCAAGTATCAGAGGCTAGAGAACACCATCGATGACAAGTCATAGTTGTAGTTTCAACTGAAGTCTGCAAACCCCATCACAACAAAAAAAAATACTACCCGTTTACTCACTCAGATCTGTTATTAGTAATGAAACGCTCAAAACATTGTTTTCCAAAGACTGCAGAGGTAACTATAATTATATCTAAAAAGTATTCTTAGATGTCATGAAAGGCCTGCAGGTTTTAACATAGACTTCGCCTATACATGTAATTGATGAACTCTGAAATATAAACCAGATACATATTTGAAGCCCTGGATGTATAAGGCGCAGGAGGTGTCACACATGAGCTATGCCGAGCGTGTCACAATAGAACAGTTGTGCCAAATCCATAAACCGTACTTTCCCGACACGCTGAGGATCTACTATAATCATGTCCTAGTGGTAGGTCTTCTACTTCTGGTCATCACTAAACCCAGTTTAGCTTGTGGCCTGTAGGGAATAAATCCACTAGCAGGGAAAAATCGCCAGTGAGGAGAATAGGCTTTATAGGGATTATTTTCACGCCACCCATTTTTTTCTTTGTTTTTGTTTGCAACTGTATTAATAAATTTTGTTTCCCTATCAGAGTGACTTTGTTCTAAATAATTTTGCCATGGACAACTCCCTTGATGCCAGGTGTTCTTTTATGTGTGCTAAATAATTGTGACGCTCCACCACATAATGAGACGGAGTGCACATGAGGTCAATTTTCAGTTTTTAACATGTTATTAATGTGCAATAAAGTGGCTATCAAATCCAAAAAAACAGATTGAAAATCGGACAATTCTGTGCAACATTATTACAAATTGAAATGATAGACTGCAGGATGTGACAAAATGAGAAACGGGCAAGTTTATTTTAGTAACAGGTTGTCAGAATGAGTGCTTTGGTATTTTCAAAACACATTTAAAAGCTAAAGGAATAAAAATTATACCTTGATATTTCATTATAAGATAAATAAACAGATCTAGTTTAATAATCAATCAAAATCACAACATTGACAACTTGACCCCCACCCGCCTTTAATGGCTCCTAGCGCAAAATTAGGTAATGTGCTAAGCGACTCCTTTCGTGGTGGAGCGCCACAATTTCGTATAATACACAGGACTTATTTTTATAATCTCATCCCAAAGTCTAGCACCCAGACCACCACTCACAGTCTAGTAGATGGGGAAAAAATTTCTGGCTCAAACGGACATCGAACCACGTCACATTTGAACCAGGTTTTTTCGCTTTCTATGCAGGTGCGTTACCTCTAGACCACCGATCCACCTTGTGAATGTTGAAAACATTATTGACATTGCCACAGAAAAATCAAACACCTTTGGAAAGGTAGAGACATGAAGAAAACCAACATTACCCATGATAAAAGTAGATCCACCTGGCATATACTTTTGACGCCTTGTTTGTTGTTGAAGTTATATTTACGCTCCAGCAAAGACGTACGAATTGTCGTTGTCCTCTATTTATTTTACTTAAAGTTTAAATTTATTTTTCATACCACTTTATGTTGCAGCAGATTTCTCTGTGTAAAACTTGGGCTGTTCTCCCTCGGGAAGAGCGCGTCGCCACAAGTGCAGTGCCTACCCATTTTTTTCTTTTTCCTGTCTGCAACTATATTGAATTTTGTTTTCCTACC
>CM060348.1:20152546-20162546 GCA_030674155.1 Stramonita haemastoma
AGACTACAGGAAATGACAAAACAAGAAATGGAAAAGTTTAGCATCATAATAAACGGTCAGAATGAGGGATTGGGCATTTTTAAAGCACGTTGAAAAGCAAAAGGATACAAAATTATGACTTGATATTTCATTACAAGGTAGAATAATGGCTACAGTTTTATAATCAATCAAAATCTGAAAACTGCCAACTTGATCCCCTTGCCTTTAATGGCTTCTAGCGGAAAAGCGGGTTATGTGCAAAGGGACTCATTTCGTGGTGGAGCGTCAAAAATAACTGTGGCATAGGTAAAACAAAATATTTCATCGCCAAAGAACAAAAGAAATCCATTACTTTAACTGTGAGCCTGAAGAGAAGATATCCAGCACATATAGCTGGCTCGCTCGCTGGCTCGCTTGCTCGCTCGCTAGCACGATCGTGCGTGCGTGCGTGCTTGCGTGCGTGTGTGCGTGCGTGCGTGCGTGTGTGCGTGTGTGTATGTGTGTGTGTGTGTGTGAGTGTGTGTGGATTTTTATGTGTGTATGTGTGTTGGGGGGAAGGGGTTGCTCTACCTAAACTACTATATCAAACTAAATGAAACATAATACTGCTCCTAGTCACAGGGTTTTTTTTCTTGTCAGTTAATAACTGTTTGCATTGCTAATTGATAATATTTGATCTAAAATAAAGTTGACCTTTGATGCAGTTGGACTCACTCTGTTGTGGAAGGTCATGCTTAATTGTCAGGTACATTTGCAACATGTTGCTATTTATTTTGGTTGCTAATAGAGTGCTATTTCATATACCCTAGGGACTAGGTGCAGGTTGCAGATTGCAGAGTAGTGATGTCGAGTGTATAGTTACAGTCCAGTGTGTATTTGGCTCAGGCAATACAACTTGTCAGCTAGTGGTGATAGGCCAACGTTACAATATCAACAGACCATAGTACCTCAACAACGAATTCTATCTGGTGTGGTTTTACTTTCATTTCCATATAGAATAAGGTAAAGGTATAGAGATAAAGGTGTCACATAACTTATGTGGTCGTAGGGGAGCAAGGCATCAGAGACCTCCAATTTTCTAGAGGCTAGCATATTGAGGATGGCGCTCCTCATGTCCTCTTCCTTACTGCTTTACCTCCCCTGACCCTAAAACTGGCAGGTTCCCGTTTACAGCTGGGTGAACTGGGGAACTGTAACGAAGCCAGGCGCACAAACGGTCACCCATCCAATTGGTAACCATGCTAGATGCTGATTAACCTTAGCTTGGGGAAAGCGATTGCTCTGATCACTGAGCTACCCCGTACCCATAATTATAGAATATATTTTGATCTCTAGAAAGCTCTGTCGTTGGTCCTTCTAAGCTTTTTATAAAACAGATTGTAAAAATTAGTATCTGCGACTAAAAGTGAAGAAACGTTACTTCTGTTGCTTTAATGAACCAACACCTTTCTTAAATGAGAGCAGTTCTGGATTTTGTCCTTGACAGAGGATATGCAGTTGTAACAGTGTGGACATATTTGGATCGGTGGTCTAGGTAGTAACGCGCCTTGCCTAGAAAGCAGAATGTCCGGGTCGGAGTGTGCGGTGGTTCGTACCCCGTTTGGGCCCAAAACTTTTCCCCCATCCATTAGACCCTGAGTGGTGGTCATGGGCGCTATCTTTCGGATGAGACGATAAACCGAGGTCCTGTGTGTTACACATCACTATTAGCGCAGGTAAAAGAACCCACGGCAACAAAGGGGTTGACCCTGGCAAAATTCTGTAGAAAAAAGCCACTCTGATAGGGAAACAAATATAGTTGCATGCAGGAAAAAAATGGGTAGGCGCTGCACTAGTGGCAACGCGCTCTCCCCGGGGAAAGCAGCCCGAATTTCACGCAGAAAAATCTGCTGTGACATAAAGTGGTACAAATACAAAATACAAATATTTGATGTCCCATCTCTGCACAATACCTCGGTGGGCAAAAAAGGCAGACAGCTAAAATGTGACCTGTAAAAATAGATCGCATAAATTCTACATTAAATTTTCACCTTGAATGTGAAGGGTATGTATATGTAACGGAAAGATTTCGATCACCGCCCAAGGAAACAGAGCATCTTACACACTTCGCAGGTGTGTCCCGATTTAGTAACACGCCATTGCGACAGGGCTCTGATCCCATGGGAGGTAATCTACTTACCACACCATCACACAATAATTTCAGAAGTTCATGTGTATAATTATGTTTTCAGGAATGTAGACAGGAGAAGCCGCAACAGTTCTCAGCCGAGTTTTCTGGTCCGTAAGGTTGAAAGATTAGCTATCTTCCATCCAGAAAACTAAGCTGTAGCCAATGGAAGCATTCTAGGTAAAAAAACAAAAAGTAACGGTAGATGTGTCCTTCTTGAATTAGTTCAACACAACGTTCTGTCACATCACTACAGCACATTACTGTTTAAAGTGTAAACTATGTTGAAGAACTGAATCGGTTTATCGTTAAGATATTGCCATTCATCTCAATCGCTTGTTTTTATTTCTGAATTCAAAATGGAATTCCCTCCTGCCGAAGATTTTATGAAGCATCAACAATTCAGTATTGCAAACCCAAACCTCTCTTTTATGAACACAGGTAGATTCCTCACAGCCAGTTTGGTTATCTAGACCTGTCTTTGATTTACGCTAATTCAATCCTCTGTTTCTCTTTGTCTGCTTCTCTCTCTCTCTTCTCTGTCACTCTCTCTTTGTCTCTGTCTTTCTGTTTCTCTCGTTCTGCATAACTCTCTCTCTCTCTCTCCTCTGTCTCTCTGTCTCTCTGTCTCTCTGTCTCTCTCTCTCTCTCTCTCTCTTTCTCTCTGTCTCTGTCTGTCTGTCTGCCTGCCTGTCTGTCTGTCTGTCTGTTTGTCTGTCTGTCTGTCTGTCTGTCTGTCTGTCTGTCTGTCTGTCTGTCTGTCTGTCTGTCTGTCTGTCTCTCTCTCTCTCTCTCTCTCTCTCTCTCTCTCTCTCTCTCTCTCTCTCTCTCTCTCTCTCTCTCTCTCTCTCTCTCTCCTTCGGATGAGACTTTAAACCGAGGCCCCGAGTGCGAACGCACGCAAAACATCTTGCGCACACATTAAATCATGTTCCGCTTCTCGTAAGAGTAGGCCATTGTGTGCCGGTGGGAACATATGACATTTACAAAACTGCATACACACGGGGGGCTGGACGAAAAAAGCACAAGAGTGCTTATTCCATTATCCTCGATATAAAAGAATAAAATCAAAATCAAATCAAAATCTGTCTATCTGTCTGTCTCTCTCACTCTTTGTCATTCTCTCTCTCTCTCAATGTATCTGTCTTTTTCTCTCTGTCTCTCTACCTGCATGTATGTCTATTTGTTTATTTGCCTGTCTGTCCTCATTCTCTCTCTCTCTCTCTCTCTCTCTCTCTCTGTCTCTGCCCTCTCTCTCTCTCTCTCTCTCTCTCTCTCTCTCTCTCTCTCTCTCTCTCTCTCTCTCTCTCTCTCTCTCTCTCTCTCTCTCCTCTATCTCTCTCTCTCCTCCCCTCCCTCTCCCTTTCTTCCCCCCCTTTCTCTCTGTGTCCATGAAATGATGCAGCATGCCAATGCCATGTGGTCACACAGGCCATCTGTAGTCTGGCAGATGGAATATTCACAGAGTTTCAGTTCCCAATACCCTACTCTACTTCCAAGATTTCCTGATCTCCATATGCATAAAGCAGCCATGCACAAATGATATTGCCCGTATTTGCTTGAGAATTACTTCCGATTGGTTTGAGGTCTGGACAGTTTTTTTATATTGGAACTAGAAAGAATTGGAATATTATGCGTGGCTCTAAAGTTATTTCAGAAATTGGATGATGAGTATCCACATAATCACACACATTTGCATTCACGTGCAAGCATGCGCGCACGCGGGCTCTCTCTCTTCTCTCTCTCTCTCTCTCTCTCTCTCTCTCTCTCTCTCTCTCTCTCTCTCTCTCTCTCTCTCTCTCTTCTCTCTCTCTCTCTCTCTCTCTCTCTCTCTCTCTCTCTCTCTCTCTCTCTCTCTCTCTCTCTCTCTCTCTCTCTCTCTCTCTCTCTCCTCTCTCTCTCTCTCTCTCTCTCTCTGTCTGTCTCACACACACACATCATAAGCGCGCAAACACACACATAACACAAAACACACACACACACACACACACACACACACACACACACACACACACACCACGCACGCACCACACACACACACACACACACACACACACACACACACACACACACAAACACACACACACAGAGTAAGCGTGAATTAGTGAGCAAAAGTAAAAAGAAGTAAAGTAAGAAACACAAACAGAAACAGAAAACATAGCAGAAACAGACAGAGGCAACAACTAACACAGTGCAAAATTTAATTTTCATTTTATTTCTTTTCTTTTATACCACGTTAAGTCATAGCAGATTTCTCTGCGTGAAATTCGGGATGCTCTCCACGGAGAGAGCGCGTCGCCACAAATGCAGCGCCACCAATTATTTATTTTTTTCCTGCCTGGAACTCGGTTCTTTTTTTATTGCTGACATTCAATTACCTAGGATCCGATATACTCAATAAACTCCTTTTTTCCCTTCTCGTCATCGAACACTTAGACAGCACCTGTTGTCTGTCATATGAGCGAAAATAAGTTTCCCTACGTACCTGACAAGTCAGGCCCAAAGCATTCAACTTGAGCATGGGAAAGCACTGTTATCTTTTTAAGTCTTTCTGGGGAAAAAATGCAGGAGAATCGACAAAGAAGGCAGAAAATAAACAAAGAACACATAACGGGAATAAAAAGAGCAAGTCAGAAACAAAGAGAGAGATAAAAAAGAGGGAATTCCTAGCACAGAATTTCAAAAAGGTAGGAGTGGCAGTTATACTGACTGACAGGCCCCTGGCATCCGCACGGGGCAGGTTCTCACCGAACTGATACCATATAAGTTTGCATGCGCACGCAAAGATGACAGGACACAAGTAGACCCCCTCCACCCAAACAAAACAAAACAAACAAAAAACAGCACATTCCTTTCCCTATCACTCTCATCACGTAAGTCTTTCAAGTTGTTGAAAAAAGGTCATATAATCGCATTAAAAAAAACCCATATATTTTATACCACTTTATGTCACAACAAATTCCTATGCGTGGAATTCGGGCTGCTCTCCCCGGGGAGAGCGCGTCGCCACAAGTGCAGCGTCTACCCATTTTATTTCTTTTTCCTGCATGCAACTGTATTTGTTTCCCTATCAGAGGGGCTTTTTCCTACAGAATTTTGACAGCTAGGAACATCCCCCTTGTTGCCATGGATTCTTTTACGTGCGCTATATAATGATGTGTAACACATGGGACTTCGGTGTATCGTCTCATCCGAAAGACTAGCACCCAGACCACCACTCATGGTCTAATGGATGGGGGAAAAGTTTTGGGCCCAAACGGGATTGCGCGGCATTACGCAGAGCTCCTACCCCGCCGAAAACGGCAATGGGGGTAGTTGAGTTTAGTTGAATTGATATTGTCACATGGAATTGCAGGAAGCTTATTATAATGTGGAGTTTTCTTACATCTAGCTATATAAATTCAAAAACTGTATTCCACGTCACAGAAGCTGCATTCACATGAAGAATGTGTAGTCCCCAAATCCTATTCAGTAGTGGGTTTAGAGCAGAAGAAAAGCTTAAAGAGATGTGCGAACTACAGGGAAAAAATTCACTCATCCCCCCTTAACCCCCCCCTACCCTCCCATTCACACTCACATGCACACACACACACACACACACACACACACACACACACACACACACACACACACACACACACACACACACACACACACACAACACACACACACACACACACACAAACTAACTCTCACACACACACACACACACACACACACACACACACACACACACACACGCACACACACACACACACACACACACGCGCGTACACACACACACACACATACACGTTTTCATTTCCATAAAAGACATACAAAGGCAAGCATGTATAAAGGCAGGAAGCATATAAATATCCCTTTACTGTCAGCCTCGTGGAATTATTTTGGTTTCATAAAGATATAACGAAAAGCGGGGATAGCTTGCAGGTTAGATCTCTGAGCTCGCAATCTGACGACTTGGGTGCAAACTCCCAACCGAAGCATCAGTTTGAAGGGATTTCACTGTCAGGGTTAACGCCAGTACTGACTCCACTCCTCCAAAAGTGCTTCGAAAGTGATATTAAGCAATATTTTGCGTTACAATGCATGCAAACTTCTTACTCAGATAATGATTATTAAACCCCTCTTTGCCTTTTGGAAGAGTAGGCCAGTAGCATGCTGGTAGGATCAGTTAATAAAACGTGAAAAAGAAAAAAAGCCTTCACCTGGAAGACTTGTTTAGATATCATCTCTGAAGCTATGAATTTTGGAGCTTGACTTGATTTATCCATTATTCCTTTATATCGAGAGGAATAGAATAAGCACTCATGTGCTTTTTTTTACATCCAGTCCCCGTGTGTATGCAGTTTTGTATATGTCATCTGTTCCCACTGGCACACGATGGCCTACTTTTACGAAAAGCGGAACAGGATTTAACGTGTGCACAAGATGTTCTGCGTGCGTTCTCACACGGGGCCTCGGTTTAAAGTCTCATCTGAAGGACTTAAAAGGAGAATGGAGTCAGCACTGATGTTAACTCCAGGAGAAAAATCTCCTCGACCGGAATCGAACCCGGGTCGTCAAATTGCCAGCGCAATGTTCTGACCACTAGGCTATCCATTCCCCAGCTTTAACTAAGAAAAACAAAGAAGAAAAGTCATAATGATGCTTACACGCAACAGGCATAACCTGTGTGAGTTGTATCTCTTTTATCCCCTGCTTTCCTGTTCATAATATTTATCATCAAGCTCTTTTGTACTATCTCTAATGCATATGGCTGCTCTCTGTGTACGTGCATACGCATGTGTTTGTTTGTGTGTGTGTATGTGTTTGTGTGTGTTTGTCTGTGTATGTGCGTGCGTGCGTGCGTGTATGTGTGTGTGTGTGTGTGTGTGTGTGTGTGTGTGTGTGTGTGTGTGTGTGTGTGTGTGTGTGTCCGCGCGCCTGTGCGCGCGCGTGGGAAATAGTGTTTGTGTGTATGAAGAAACCATGCAAACAACCTTTAAAAAACTTTCCCCATTTCTGAGTTTTCCAAAGAGATAAAACTTCCCCAAATCGCAAACCAATCAGAACGGAATCCAAGCCAGTGACGGCAATATCCTCCTCTATGCAATCATATGGAAACGAAATATCAAAGACATCGGTTCCTCTAGGGGCCAGCATATTGGGGGCAGCACCCATCTCCTCTCCCTCGCTGCTTTACCTTCCCTGACCCTAAAGAAGCAAGGTACCCATGTACAGCTGGGTGAACTGGGGGACTGTTCTGAAGGGTAGGCCTAACCCGTCTAATTGGTAACCACGCTCAATACTGCTTAACCTTAGCTTGGGGAAAACGAGTGCACTGACCACTGAGCTGTCCCGTCCCATTGACGTGGATGCAGGTACTAAAACAGTATTTTTGAGATATTAATTTATCCCTATCTTATTATCTCTTTTAACAACTCAGACACCGAGCAATATTACGGAAACAGGGCACTCTGTTCTCTTTCAATGTAACATGCTGTGGAGATCAGATCTGCTTCTGGAAATAGCGTTTTCTGTTTCTTTAACTTCTTCGTTGTACACACACACACACACACACACACACACACACACACACACACACACACACACACACACACACACACACACACACACACACACACACACACACACACGCACACACACGCACACTTACACACACACTTACACACACACACACTTACACACACGCACGCATGCACGCACACATGCACACACACACACACACACACACACACACACACACACACACACACACACACACACACACACACACCACACACACACACACACCACAAAAAACATTACTCAAAAGAAATCAAAGCACCGAAGATATCTTATAGCCCCTAAACACTATTTTCCTTTATTCAAACCATACGACAAAAAGGGGGGGCTCAACAAAAACAAAAAGGTAGAGATTTTTCTTCAGCCTGTCAGACACAGTTCCTATTTTATTTCTATTCCATCTGGTATAAATGATAAATTGTGTTTAAAATAAGTGTTGGCCCTGAAGGAAACGTATATAGCCTGGCAAATAGCATACTGTGCCGTTATGGTTTCCAATTCAGTACTTTCCAGCCACTATGCTTCCCCACCCCCCACCCCCACTGACCAGCATAAATCAGCCACACGGTATGATATTCCTGGCATCAGGCTTGGAAACTTGCTTTTGGTTGGTTAGAGGTTTTGCAGAGGTTTTTATCTCTTTCGGAGATTAAGAGTAGGGGGCAGATTCGTTGCGTTATCCTCAAATTATGTCTGCTATAAATTTGAGCAGACACAATATAGTGGGAACAGGATAGTTCAATTATTGTCAGAGCAATTGTTTCCCCAAGCTACGGTTAAGCAGCGTTGAGCGTGGTTACTCAGTGGATGGGTGAACGTTAGCGTCGCTTGGCTTCAGTACAGTCCCCCCAGTTCATCCAGCTGTAAATAGGTACTTTCCCTCTTTAGGGTCGGGGAAGGTAAAAGCAGTGAGGGAGAGGAAAAGGGCACCACTGCCCTCAATATGCTGGTCCCCGGAGAATCTGAGGTCTCTGACATTCCATTCCCCAACATCCGTATAGGTATGGGAATGCCTTTACTTTTGAATCTTGATAATAATCCTACCTAGCTAGATCATGAGCTGAAGCATGTAGATCATGTGTGAACACTAAGAATAGTGTCTAGAAACCAGAAAGTGAAAGGCTGCAAGGTAGCTCTCACCCGTCACTACCCTGGGTGGGCGTCTCACTCAATCTGGCTCCTCGACAGAGTTATTACTGCCATCAAAAGACGGCCAAGCAGGTTATACCCTGGGTATGTTAGCTCAGAACAGGCA
Source organism: Stramonita haemastoma (assembly GCA_030674155.1). Classification (NCBI taxonomy): domain Eukaryota; kingdom Metazoa; phylum Mollusca; class Gastropoda; order Neogastropoda; family Muricidae; genus Stramonita; species Stramonita haemastoma. Next base: position 20,161,516 of record CM060348.1, read on the forward strand.
CCACTGACCACCACCAAAGAGATTCAGCAGCAGTGCAGGGACTCTCTGACTGGTGGCCCCATGGCGACATGACGTTGATCGTCTCTTTGTAAAATTTTGCCTTGAGGATGCGACATAATGAATCTAGAATTGACTGGGGCAGAAGAATCAATTTTATGAGTACTGTGGGAACACCAGGACACGAGCGTCACAGAAGATGAGGCAGGCAGAGAAATTTACTTTGACACAGAAAGTTTTGATACAATTACTCGCACACGTCGTATGTTTTGAGTTTCCAGTAATCAAGTGTTGCAAAAGCTAGTCAAAAAATATCCTTAACATCATTTTAAAAGAATAAAAGGACGATTATAAGCTTTAACAAGGCTGCATGCAAAAGCCTATGCACATTTGTTTTTCAGCAAACGATACTGAGATGCATTGACAAGCAATCGTCATAATTTACTGAGGTAAAAATTAATCCAAGGTAGAATCATTCATGATTATATTTTTCTTCTCCTCTCTCAGTCACTTTTCACCGTTAGATGTGTCTTGGAAAAAAACAATGACATGTCCGTCGTGTTCCTCTCCTAGGCCATAGAGCTTGGTTTGTAGGGCTATCTCCTTCAGCTTATGAATGACTAAAAGTTGAGGTATCAGAAAAGAGTCATACACGCACACTTCATCCAGTGCGTGGCTATGGCCTCAAAGTGATTCCCTGTTAGCATTATTGAGACAGTGCGTGTGGGTGACCACGAGGGCGGCAAGCTGGGGATCGTACAAAACCTCCAAATTAACCCCATTCTTGAATGATTTTAAGCATAAGCCAGTATCACGAAATGTCAATATTGTACGACAGTACAGAACATCTTGTTGATAAAGTCACAAGCATGACAGTATCATAATTAGGTAGGCATCCGTCAGTCTTGGAAGACTATGGAGTTACGTTCTAGGCTATGGAGTGCAAAGTCTGTGTAAGTAAGTATGGAGGGCAAGCTGTTACCCATGCAGCAGACCATTCCACTCCACGTCGCTGGAACGGTTCAGTGGAAAGG
>CM060348.1:20170046-20171649 GCA_030674155.1 Stramonita haemastoma
GTGAATCGATGGTTTAGAGGTAGCTCGCCTGCCTAGAAAACAAACTGCTCGAATCAAAAGTGTGCAATGTTTATTAATTCATTTTATTTATCTATTGTTTTAGTTCTAGGATAATGAAGAACGCATCCGTGCGCGCGCGCGCGCGCGCGCGCGTGTGTGTATGTGTGTGTGTGTGTGTGTGTGTGTGTGTGTGTGTGTGTGTGTGTGTGTGTGTGTGTGTGTGTGTGTGTGTGTGTGTGTTTCACTGTGTTTTTCATGTGTTTTGATCCCGTTTGGATCAGAAACTCTTCCCCCATCCTTCTTCTTCTTCTTCTTCTTCTTCTTCTTCTTCTTCTTCTTCTTCTTCTTCTTCTTCTTCTTCTTCTTCTTCTTCTTCTATCCCGTAGTCTATTTAGACCGTAGGGGCGCCACGGAAGACCTCGCAACCAGCTCTCTCCATTTCCCTCTGTCCTCGACCTTTCTCAGGGTGTCACTCAGCCTGAGGCCCGTCCACTCTCGGATGTTGTCCTCCCAACTCTTTCTCTGCCTGCCTCTCCTTCTCCCGCCTTGCACAGTTCCCTGCAGAATCGTCTTGGCAAGCCCTGTTGATCTTGCGACGTGCCCATACCACTTCAGTTTGCGTTTTTTGACTGTGGTCAGGAGATCTTCAAAGGGCCCGATGGCTTGACCGATACTGATTCCCCCATCCATTAGACCATAAGTAATGGTCTGTGTGTTTGTTTTTCCGATGAGACGATAAACCAAAGTCCCGTGTGTTACACACAATGATTCTGCGCTCGAAAAAGAACCCACAGCAACAGGAGAGGTGTCTCTGGAAAAATTCTATAAAAAAATCTACTTTGATATCTAAACAAAATTAATACAGTTGTAGACAGGAAACAGAAAAAAAAAATGGTTGGCGCCGCTCTTGTGGCGACGTGCTCACCCAGGTGAGGGCAGCTTGAATTTTACGCAGAGAAATCTGCCGTGACATAGTTGTATAAAATAAAATTGATAAAAGACACGAAACTAAAAGTACACACTTTTTGGTGACGACAATGAGGTCAAATTTGCATTAATTATATACATTTGCATCAGAAATTGTTATATAGAAAGCAAGTGATTCTGTACAAGCTGCCAAACAAAGTGCGTTTTTTAGATTTGTTGTTGTTGTATTCTTTTATATAGAGAACAATGGAATAAGCACCCTTGTGCTTTTTTACATCCAGTCCCCGTGTGTATGCAGTTTTGTAAATGTCATTTGTTCCCACCGGCACACGATGGCCTACTCTTACGAAAAGCGGAAAAGGATTAAACATGTGCGCAAGATGTTCTGCGTGCGTTCACACACGGAGCCTCGGTTTATGGTCTCATCCGAAGGACTTTTGGGAGAGTGGAGTCAGCACTGATGTTAACCCCAGGAGAAAAATCTCCTCGAACGGGAATCGAACCCGGGTCGTCAAATTGCGAGCGCAATGTTCTGACCACTAGGCTATCCCGTTCCCTTATCCCGTGTAATACTTTGCGTGTGGAGCACGCAATTAAGATGTTGGCTTGTTGTTGATTGCAACATAACAACCATGGTTTTTTAAAAATCAACATTTCTTGAAACCAATGAAATTAG
>CM060348.1:20186749-20191749 GCA_030674155.1 Stramonita haemastoma
GACTGGCAAAACTTCAATGGTAGAGTTCAAGGTGACAGTAGTAATGATGGTAATTATTAATTTGGTTATTATATTTGTTTCAGAACAAACGAAGAAAACAGCACAGTGGGAACCACGTTAACGAAGGAACAAAGAACAACAATATAAGCAACATATGTCAAAAACTCAAAAGTGGATGCTGGTATCTTTCACTAAATGCTCCTTATCTATATAAAAAAAAAAAAAAAACACTTACAAATCAAGCATCTTTGAAATGTAAGACAATGTACTAAACATCATATCGCCCCAAAACGAAACAGTATCCAAGGAAGTTTGTGAAAGAGGATAGATATCACGTGACATCAGTGAAATTGACACTGTCTAGACATTTCGTGCAACTGGAAGGGAAGCAGACGACAGTTGCCATTAAGAGGGAATTTTGGGGGCGGTAATGTGACTGGTATTACTGTGAAGAGGATTGCAGAAGTCATGCCAAAGTAGAAGGTAAGGAGCTCTCGTGTCTCTCATGTTCTTGTGGTAAAAATAAAAAATGTCCCATTTTCTTAGAAGTTAGTTGGGTTCTTTTTTTTGTTTTTAGTCAGTCGTGGTCTCTGTCTGTCTCTCTGTGGGTTGGTTTCTCTGTTCAACCTGTTTCTGTGACTTGTGTGTATTTGATTCTCTGTTCCAATTGTCCCTGTGTCTGTAGTGTTGTTGTTTGGTTTTTTCCAGATGTCTCTGTGTCTGTCTGTCTGTATTTGTTTCTCTGCTCCAACTGTCTCTGTGTTAATTTCTCTTTTCCAACTGTTTATGTGGATGTGTGTTTTTTTTTAAACTGTTTCTGTGTCTGCCTGTATTTGTTTGATTTTTTTCAAGCTATTTCTGTGTTTGCTTTTGTTTCTCTGTTACAACTGCATATGTGTCTCTATTTAATTCTCTGTTCCAACTGTTTCTATGTGCATTTCTCTTTTTTCAACTGCGTGTGTATCTGTATTGGTTTTTTTTTTATTCCAACTGTCTCTGTGTCTGTCTGTATTTGTTTCTCAATTCCAACTGTCTCTATGTTAGTATCTCTCTTTTGCAACTGTTTATGTGGCTGCATGTTATTCTTTTCTCAACTGTTTCTGTGTCTGTATTGTGTCCCTGTTCCAGCCATTTCGGTATTTGCATTTGTTCCTCCGTTACAACTGTATATGAGTCTGTATTTAATTCTCTGTTCCAACTGCCTCCATGTTTATTTTTAGTTTTTAACTGCATGTCCATCTGTATTTGTTTCTCTTTTCCAACTGTTTCTGTGTCTGTCTGCACCTGTTTTTCTACCTGTCTCTGGGCCTATTCTGTATTTTTTTTGTTATACTAAATGTCTCTGTTGATGTCTGTATTTGTTTTACTATGTTCATATTGTCTATACGTCTTTCTGTATGTTTTCCTCCGTTTCATCTGTTTCTCTGTCTGTTTGTCTGTATCTTATGCATGCCCCTCTGTTTGTTCATCTTTGTTAAAGCATTTTCAATCCCCACTCCCGGGTGCATTAAGTTTGGTTTTGATTTGCCATGATGAACATATTTCAAAGATATTGCACTACAATAATCAAATAAACAATCCGAAAAGTAAACGAACGAACAGAAATACAATAACAAAAAAGCAAAGCTGTCATAGAAAACGAGAACTGTCAATGACAGTATCTGAGATTTGTGTGTGAGAGAGGACTATACTTTTTGCATGGTTTGGCTCAGGTTTCTTGTATGTTGTCTTTTTCTCTTTCTTTCTTTGTCTTTTTCTTTCTTTCTTTCTTTCTTTCTTTCTCTTTTTCTTTCTTTCTTTCTTTCTTTCCTTCCTTCTTCTTTTTCATTTTTTTTCTTTCTTTCTTTCTTTCTTTCTTTCTTTCTTTCTTTCTTTCTTTCTTTCTTTCTTTCTTTCTTTCTTCTTTCTTTCTTTTTTTTTTTTCTTTCTTTCTTTCTTTCTTTTTTTCTTTCTTTCTTTCTTTCTTTCTTTCTTTCTTTCTTTCTTTCCTTAAGTTTTTCTCTTTCCTTCTTTGCTAGATTTCGTTCTATTTTTTTCAGTGTATCTTTTCTTTTTATTTTCTTTAGTTTCAAGTTTTCTTCTTTCATGATTTGTTTTTCTTTTACGGTTTTTCTTTCCTTTCGCTTTCTCTAGGGTTTTGGGGGTTATTTTTCCTTTTTTTTGTTTTTGTTTTTGTTTTTCTTCTATTCGTTCTTTTTTGTACTGTTTTTCTTCATTTTTTGCATCAATTTGTTTCGTTCTTTTTTTTTTTTGAAATAGTAACAAAAAAAGAAAATTATTAGAGTTTTATTTCATTGCTGCCATGATTTGAGATTTTTTGTTTTAATAATGACTCCATTGAGAACATTTTACTGGCATAACAAGCTGTAAATAAAACATTTGCAAACCAAAGTATGGTTGATTACACTTGGCAGATTTCTGTCGTATTGTTGATGAAGATTGGAATTGTAGAACCGTGTCTTTGTTTGCCTCATTGTTTAACTGCTGGATTTCTATGACTTCTAGAAATGACAGAAAGCCATATAACGCGTGATGCTATTGGGATGACTTTTTTTTTACAACGTACTCTCTTGCTGGTTTTCCATCAGTGCACGTGGCTTGGCTTTGCGCAATATTCATCAGGATTTTCTTAACCAAAAGTTACATGCAATCATCTTTTGTTAGCGTTTTTCAAGGGCACTAAAGTGATTTTCAGCCCAAATGAATGAGATATACCCTTATGTCAGCAAGCCTTATGTGAAAAAAAAAAATTAAACCAAATTTACATGAAAAAATCGCCCTATTTTAGCCACCTGCCTTTAGACATTATCTATCGAATTTTTCTTCGAAATCACGCTGTGTTAGCGTGCCTTCATGAATTGTCATTCTGATTGTTTTAGTTTTAGCATTGCTTGCTTGTAACCCACATGCCTTTTTCTGCCCTTTTTGAGACATTAATGATTTCGTATTCGTAATTTGCCTTTGAAAATGTCTTTTTTGTACTGTGCCTTAATGGCCTAAAGAACATTTCAACCATGTTCTCAATAATGAATCCTCCTTTTTTTGTACTGTACCTTAATGGGCAAAAGAACATTTCAACCATGTTCTCAATAATAAATCCTCCTTTTTTTGTACTGTACCTTAATGGGCAAAAGAACATTTCAACCATGTTCTCAATAATAAATCCTCCTTTTTTTGTACTGTACCTTAATGGGCAAAAGAACATTTCAACCATGCTCTCAATAAGAAATCCTCCTATGTTAGTGTGCGACAATGGGAAAATAAGATACCTTTCCAACTAAATTCTCAAAAATTCATTTGCATGAGATTATAAACCCAGGCCTCGTGTGCGAACGCACAGAGAATATCTATCACAGGTTAAAAACCCGTTTCACCGTTCGCAAGAACAGACCATTGTGTGCAGATGACAACCACACAAACGAAAAACAGCGTGCACACAGGTGTTGGGTATGAACACCGTGCATGACGAAAACATCGGGGAGTTGGAGTCTCCAGGGTGGTTCGGGGCTGTATATAGCAACGTTCTGGTGGCTCCTGCGACGGCACTAAAAACCATTCATATCGGTGACTGCCTTTCCAATGAACCTTTCTAGCAACGTGGAAAGGGCGGTCTACTTCATGGGTAACAGCTTGCCCTCCGATTTTGCTTATATTACCCAGGTTTAGCGCTCTAGAGCTCTTACAGGAATGACTGATACCTACAATCTCCATTAGAAATCACCCAATATGTGTGCGATGATAACAATAATAAGATACACTTATAACTCAATCCACATGAGAAAATCTTCGTATACTAGTGTTCCATATTGGCAAAAATAAGATACAATTTTAACTAAATTCATATGTGAAATGACCCATTGTCAGTGTGCCATATTAGAAATAATCAGATACACATAACTACACACATGGAAAAATCACCGTATGCTAGTTTGTTACATTTGCAAAAAAGATACAATGTAAAACTAAATTTACATAAAAAAATCACCTTATGCTTAAAATATTACCCTAAGTTGTTTAGAGGATTTTTTTTGCTCCAGAGAACTATTATCACTATTGTCACTGTAACCTTTTCGTGTTTTTTATATTGATTTCATTGATTGATGATTGATATTGTTGATGATGCTGTTTTACGCTTGAGGATGGCTGTGTCATTATTTATTCGATGTTGGTGATGCTTGCTGTGTGTATCTCTAGCTTAACAATCTAGGAGTTATACCAGCTTGCCTGCTGTCTATCTCTTTCATTCCAGCTGGATATCGCTGTATGGGAGGCCATTAGTACTCCATGGATGAGGAGTTAGCGTGTGTGACTGTTATCCAGTGCCCCGTCATAGCGGCAACCACACATTTGCTGTACAGCAGTAGCTGACAGGGCTTTTAGGCTGAGAAATAATTGCTTATTTATTAATGTGGTCCCGGTAACAGCAAAAGCACCACGTTACTAATGCTACTGTTACTAACACTGCTGCTGCTGCTGCTACTGCTGCTACTGCTACTGCTGCTACTGCTGCTGCTGCTGATACTGTTGCTACTGCTACTGCTACTGCTGCTACTGCTGCTGCTACTGCTACTGCTACAGCTACTGCTGCTACTGCTACTGCTGTCACTGGTACTGCTGCTGCTGCTGCTACTGCTACTGCTACTGCTACTGCTGCTACTACTACTACTACTACTACTACTACTACTACTACTACTACTACTACTACTACTACTACTACTACTACTACTACTACTACTACTGCTACTACTACTGCTACTACTACTTCTACTACTACTACTACTATTCAACTTCGGTTTATAGTCTCATCCGAACGCCCTTTTATTTTGGGAGGGGGGGGGGGGGGGGGGGGGGGGAGTCAGCACTGATGTTAACTCCAGAGAAAAAAAAATCCTCTTGAACAAGATTCGAACCCGGGTCAGCAGATCACGAACGCATCACCCTGACCACCAGGCTATCTCATCCACCTTTGAATCAAGTTCGGGTCCAGTTCCCTTGTAAGC
>CM060348.1:20206749-20209249 GCA_030674155.1 Stramonita haemastoma
GTCTAATTTGTCACTGTTCATAAAGGTTATGCAGAATAGCTAGGGCATGTTTTAGTATAGTTGCTAATGCATTTTCCACTGGGTCAAAAAAAAAATCAATATCAAACCAATCTCAATATTGATCCTCAGTGGCATCAAAGAAAAAAAAAACATGCTATTCTAAACCTGTCATCTGCAAGTGCTTTATTAACCACCTCTTCATCCTCAAAGGGCCCGTTGCTCCTGTCATGTGACACCTTTGGGGTCCAGCTGTGGGAGGTAATTGACGAAACGTGTCAGCTTTCTTTAACTCTGGCATGAAACAATGCAAGCTATACGTGGGGTTTTCAACATGACAAGACCATTCTGAATAAAAGAATTCAACCAACTATTGAATGAAATGATTTCTGTGTCCAACTTTTGCTTGAATGGAAGATTTCTAGTATAATTGTTGATATACATTTTTTTTTTTTTTTTTTTGTTTTGAATATTAAGTTTATAGTTTTTTTTCATCATCATTGCAGGAGTGTGCATGTGTGATTGTGTATGTATAGTTGTATGTAGTGTAGTTTGTATGTATGTGTGTGTGTGTGTGTGTGTGTGTGTGTGTGTGTGTGTGTGTGTGTGTGTGTGTGTGTGTGTGTGTGTGGTGTGTGTGTGTGTGTGTGTGTGTGACTGCTAAAAAATCAGCACCCATCATTCTATAAAGGAAATTTGTTTTATCATATGAAAGATTATTTGCCATCATTGAAGAGGAACATTTGATCTCTATCTCTCTAATAGATTTACTTTAAATGCGTAGTTTTCTTTTTTTTTTATGGTAGCTAGAATAACAATTTAGTTAATGTTAAATTTGGATGGTCCCTCTGTCTGTCTTTGTCCTTTGATTTATATATCCCTCTGACTCTTTGTTTTCTGCTTTGTCTGTCACAATGTTGATATTTGAATCAGACTCTGTGGTTATTTCATTTTATTTCAATTTTACTGCTTTTTTTATCCTGCATATGCTTGATTTCTTTTACAAATTATATTTTCATATTGTCCAGGTTTATTCTTTGTTCTTGTTATGACCATGGGATAAGCAAGCTTTTACAACAAAAAAAATGCATAAAGTTCTACTAGAACATTTTCATGTGTTAATATTTCTGGCAAACACAATCTTCTACAACTAAAAAAACAAAGAAACAAACAAAAACAATAACAAGTTAATCTCAGCATTGACTCTGAAGGTGCATTGAAAGAAAACGCCATGGAATTCAAAACCTGACACATGCAAGTGCTTCATTAAGCACCTTCACATCCTTCAATGGGCCCATTGCTCCTGTCATGTACACCTTGTGGATTCCAGCAGGGGGACAAAATTGACAAAACGTGTCAGGTTTTTTTTTAATTGCCACTTAAAACAACGCAAGCTATGTCTGGCTTTTTACAATACCAAAACCACTCTGAAAGGACACAGCTAGCCAGGCATTGCATAAACACGTTTTGGTTCAAATTGCTGTTTGAACACGAGATTATTTTAAATTAGGCGTTGCTCTTTGTGAAATAGCTTTGCATATATAAAAACTAGTTTTACAGTTTTTATTGGTACGGCTTGTGTGTGTGTGTGTGTGTGTGTGTGTGTGTGTGTGTGTGTGTGTGTGTGTGTGTGTGTGTGTGTGTTGTGTGTGTGTGTGTGTGTGTGTGTGTGATGTTCTTCAGTTTTACCCCAACAAAATTAACACACACACACACACACACACACACACACACACACACACACACACATGCACGCACACACATGCACGCATGCACGATGCATGCAGCTCGCACGACCGCATTGTATATATTATGATGAATTTCCTTACGTTACGCAACGCACGCACACACGCACTGTATCTATTGTGATGAACTTCCTTACATTATAATATATTTTTTTAAAGTTTTAAATATCTTTTTCTTTTTAACAGAACAAATAATGATCAACGTAAGATAAACATACACATAAACCTACCTGGTATATGACAATCAAGGCACCAAACAACTTAAAAAAAATTGTAGTTTTCCCTCAAATGTTTTTGAGTGGTTATACAAAAAAGAACAAAAACTGATGAATGCAGAATAACACCCAAAATTAAGTGCTGACAATTCAAACTATGTGTGAATGATGTGGAAATATGTTGTTGAAACATTCAGAGTGTCTATCTTGTCTTAGTATTTGCATCTGTTTGTCATTAACATTTTAGAGTTCTGATAATGAAATATTGAAAATAGGAAAAGAATATATGAAACATTTTGTCTTAATGTTTACAAAATGCATCAGCATAGTTATTTTTTCTGCACACACTTAAAAAATAAGAAAATAAGAGTGCGGATTGGAAAAGTGAAAAAAAAAGAAAGAAAGAAACGATTCAAAATAAAGCAAAACAAAACATGATTATCATCAACGCAACAGAAACAGTAACAACGTAATAATGTACTGTACTGTTAAAACATATAAACCTATGCTTCTAATAATGGCTGTCAAAGTACAAAGCAAGTG
>CM060348.1:20225676-20228176 GCA_030674155.1 Stramonita haemastoma
TGTAAATTTCGGTGTCTTAAACGTTCGTGCTTGTCGTTTTGTATCATGTTTACGAAAATGATATGGCTTTGGCAGGTGTGCACTTAAAGTTAAACTGGAAGATCGTAAATATTCCCACACTTTATAAATAATCACAGACACCGCTGAAATTTGAGCCCATAGGTTCATGGACCCTTGGATTTGAAGGCAAACTTTTGTTTTTATCCGATCGGGTATTGCGGCTTGTTTGTTTCAACTTGTTTATTTGTAATGAGTTTGGTCGGATATACCAGTGACACATTTTCAATACCAAATTACGTGCAAATGACAGTTTGCGATATATATGTATAATTATTATATATATATATATATATATATATATATATATATATATATATATATATATATATATATATATATATATATATATATATATATATATATACATATATATATATATATATATATATATACATATATATATATATATATATATATATATATATATATATATATATATATATATATATATATGTGTGTGTGTGTGTGTGTGTGTGTGTGTGTGTGTGTGTGTGTGTGCGTGTGTGCGTGTGTGTGTGTGTGTGGTAAAGATAGAGACAGACAGACAGACAGACAGACAGACAGACAGACAGACACACACACACACACACACACACACACACACACACACACACACACACACACACACACACACACACACACACAGAGAAAGTTTGACAGATAAAGAAAAAAGACACAGAGAAACAAACAGAAAGCAGGAGCAGCAGCAGCAGCAGCAGCAGCAGCAGCAGCAGCAGCAGCAGTAGCAGCAGCAAAAAAACTAATTATGAGTCCAATACTGAAAGCTGTTCCTTGACACAGGACGCAGATGTCTAGAATTTCTTCAAAACAAAGAAGCGACTAAAGGTCAGAGCAAGAAGTTTCGCAGATACAAACTTGAAGACAAATGATACCAGTGTTTCCGAAACGCAAGCCTAAAGGTCAACCTTGTCTGTCTCTTTGTCTGTCTGTCGTTCTGTATCGCTATATGACTGTGTGTCTGTCTGTGTGTCTGTTTGTGGGTCCAGGTATTTTGGATAAGTCTTACCAAAGTGTACGAGAAGTTGTGTTATTATTTGACTTGTTGGCATCTTTCCATTTTTGCCCCTCAAGGTGTATTGTGGCCTAAAGCCGATGAATATTAAACAATTCCAGTATTTAGTGTTCTTTGTCTGTCTGTCTGTCTGTCTGTCTGTCTGTCTGTCTGTCTCAGTCTCTCTGTCTCTGTCTCTGTCTGTCTCACTCTGTGTCTCTGTCTGTCTGTCTGTCTGTCTGTCTGTCTGTCTGTCTCTGTCTGTCTGTCTATCTGTCTGTCTGTCTCCTCTCTCTTTCTCTTCTCTCTCTCTCTCTCTCTCTCTCTTCTCTCTCTCTCTCTCTCTCTCTCTCTCTTCTCTCTCTCTCTCTCTCTCCTCTCTCTCTCTCTCTCTCTCCTCGCTATTTCTCTAGATTGATAGATTATAAAAAAAAAACCAAAAAAAAGATACATCTATGAATATAATTATTTCTCTCTGCAAAATATTTCTTCTCTTCCTCTGTTCCCTTTTCTATTGTTCCCTTCTCTCTTTCTTTTTGAATAATTATTCCTGGCATGAAAGCTTTGTCAAATCATGTTTGTTTTGTGTGTTTTTTTTTTCTGAAGACCTGTTCCAAGAACAACAAAAAAAAAACACCAATAGCATCATCAACAACAGTAGCAACAATAAAACTCAAACAAAAACGTAATGTAAACGTATGTGAACTTTCAGATAATCTCCCTTCCTCTACAAATCGATGAAAAGCAATTGCTCTTTTCGAGACAAATCTCGTGTCTCGAAAGACTAAAGCCTGATAATGTTTTTAGATGTCTTCTGTTCTTTTTTTTGTGTTGTTTCCGTTTGTTTGGTTGTTGGTTTATATAATGTTTTTTTTCAAGATAATATTGTCATATTATTACCTTGTTGTTGATTTGTGTGAGTGTGCAGGTGTCTGAAAGGGAGTACAGTTTATATTAAAGAAACGTGTTTCAACACAAAGGGCAAACAGCGTCTTGGTACGTATGAACTCATTGATTTTTGTATGATTGTTTGTTTGTTTGTCTGTTTGTTATAGACAAATCATCATAGCCACGGATTTGCACTGACCATTTTATTTGTTGTTTCTCTCTCTTTGTCTCTGCCTGTCTCTCTCTCTCTCTGTGTCTCTTTCTCTATCTTCCTCTTTCTCTCTGTCTCTGTCTCTTTCTCTGTCTCTCTGTCTGTATGTCTCTCTCTATCTGTGTCTCTTTGTCTCCGACCTTGTCTCTGTCTGTCTGTATGTCTGTCTGTCTGTCTGTCTGTCTCTGTCTCTGTCTGTCTGTCTGTCTGTCTGTCTGTCTCTGTCTTTCTGTCTGTCTGTCTGTCTGTCTGTCTGTCTGTCTGTCTCTCTCTCTCCCTGCTCTCTGTCTCTCCTCTCTCTCTCTCTCTCTCTCTCTCTCCTCTCTCTC
>CM060348.1:20238176-20243176 GCA_030674155.1 Stramonita haemastoma
ATTATTTTGCGCACGTAACGGAACCCTTGGAAACAAGAAGCTGCTCATGGCAATTTTTAAGTATAGAAAAAAAGCCACTAGTGTAGGGAAACAAATACAGTTCCAGACAGGAGAAGAAAAGTAAGGAGTGGCGCTGCTCTTGTGACGATGCGCTCTCCCCGCAGAGCAATCTGCCGTGACAGAAAGTGGTACGGTGTAAAATGTAAACATAAATATAAAACTAACTGAAAACAAGCTCAGATGAAATAAATGTATTGAAAGCCACACAAACCCGAGAATGGATAGCTAAGCAAAAGCACCCTACAAAAAAACTACAGGGGTAAATTATCAACGTGTATTTCCAGAGAGAGAGAGAGAGAGAGAGAGGAGAGAAGAGAGAGAGAGAGAGAGAGAGAGAGAGAGAGAGAGAGAGAGAGAGAGAGAGAGAGAGAGAGAGAGAGAGAGAGAGAGAGAGAGGAAATATATCGACAGACAAGCAAACAGGCACACAGAAAAAAATGCGAAAATCATGTCAGAATTACGTGCCAGCGGGCAATAGAATATAGCCAAGAGAAAGCAATAAGCATCAAGCTAATGCATGCCTCAGCCCTAATCTCCCTATCATTTTTATTCCATTATCACCATCAGACATTACTAGAACCAAGGGTCACATTCACACATGCATAATCCATATTTTATTGACCATCAAGCACGGCCCACTTGCCTCATCTTCCATTATAGTTTATGATCTATCGCTACATTTTATTGTACAGACAAGGCATATTCCTATCTGAATGTGGAGTCCTTCCTCTTGTAGAATACGCATAGTCTCAAGTTGAGATCAACATTTTGTTTTGTTCCCCAACTGTCGTCATTTAAACACGGATTGTAGTTTTGCTGATGGGTGTTTAAGATTACTAATTGTACCCTTTTCCTTTAATGTTTTCTTGGTGAATGCTGAAGATCACTGATTCTGAGATTTTGAGCGTGCAACAATTTTAATCCAACATTCCGACGTCGTGGATGTCTAAAAACGACACCTGTATAGATGTGTTTACTTTAACACTATCCCTACGTTAAGGAAGAGAACAACTTTTTCCTTGAACTGGTGCACTGTGTGCATTTGTATTCTTCTGTAACCCAGAGAACAGCTATTTCCTTATACGTGTGCACTGTGTGCATTTGTCTGCTTCTGTAACCAATAGAACCACTACTTCTGTGTACATGTGCACAGTGTGCATTTGCGTGCTTCGGTAACCCAGAGAACAACTATTTCCTTGTACATGTGCACTGTATGCATTTGTATGCCTCTGTAACCCAGTAGTGGGTGATATGTAGGGACGGACCAGTAGATGGCTGGTTACCTTGCAACAGGTTACCAGTAGGGTAAAGTTTAAGAGCCATTCTTGCTAGTACACTTCTCCTTCTGTCCCTAAATATGACATCAGTATGTCTGCAACACGTTATTTGTCCATCCACTGCTCCAACCTTTAACTTAAGCATCTATAGATTAGAGCAAAGTGTCCCTAATAATCTGAAACTATCTGATTTACACATCTTGCTTTAAAATAATTGTTAAAAGCTTGTGCCCACCCATTTAGTATTCTAATCCTATCCCTAAGCCATACGTTGCACCAACATTTGAAAAAAGAGTTCTGCCGTTCTAACACTTCTTGAGACTCATTGGAGGGCTCTGCTCAAAGCATCTTTAGTCACATGAAAAGGGCAGAAAATAAATGAAAGCGCTCCATTTATCATGCCCTCAATGCTTCAGCAAAAGCCACACTTCTTTTGTTTTGCTTCCTTCCCGGTTATTAGCTCAGACATGAGAGAGAATCGTGCTGACATGAAATCAGTGCCGGACATATGGGACTGGGTGCCTGACTGGGCAATTAATTTTGCAGCCATTTGCTAGAAGGCAAGTTGTCTATAGCGGTAGTAAACCTTGCACCGCTCTTAATTATTTACTCCATTCAGCTATTTGCAATGATAAACTTTGGTAAACTTATGTTTAGGAATTTTTCACTGATCATGCACATATAATTATGTTATTACAGTATGATATGAAAGCAGTACTATAGTAGTTGCAGTGTTTTCTTTTTTTTTTTGACTGATTTTTTTCAGAGATATATTGTGTGGGGACATTATGTATTATGTTGACACATCTGTTGTGTTATCACTGGCCATTATGAATGCATGGTGATAGCTAGCACGCATGCACCTGTCCGCACGCCTGCTCAGTATGCCTGCACACACACAAACACACACACACACACACACACACACACACACACACACACACACACACACACACACATACACACACACACACACACACACACATGCACACACTTACACTTTATACAAGTATGCTTTGGATAGTGAAAATCGGCAATGTGACAAGGACGAAAAGCAGGCAAACAAACAAATAGACAGACAGAATGAGAGAACGAAAGGGAGAGAAAGAGAGACAGACAGACAAACAGAGAGAGAGAGAGAGAGAGAGAGAGAGAGAGAGAGAGAGAGAGAGAGAGAGAAGACAGACAGACAGACAGACAGACAGACAGACAGACAGACAGACAGACAGACAGACAGACAGACAGATAGACAGACAGACAGACAGACAGACAGACAGAGGCAGAGAGGCAGAGAGACAGTTACAGAGTAGTAATTGTGTCTCCCACACAGTTAAAAACTATTTGATTTACACATCTTGTTTTAACATCATTGCAAAAGCCTATGACCACCATTTTAGCATTATTTGTATCCCTAAACCATACGTTGCACCAACATTTTGAAGAAAAAAGAGTTTTGCTTTCCAAGCACTTCTTTTTACTCACTGGAGGGTTCTGCTCAAAGCATCTTTAGTCACTTGAAAAGAGCAGAAAATAAATGAAAGCCTCTGCATTTATCATGCCCTCAATGCTTCAGCTAAAGCCACGCTTCTTTTGTTTTGCTTCCTTCCCGGTTATTAGCTCAGACATGAGAGAGAATCGTGCTAACATGAAATCAGTGCTGGACACATGGGACAGGGTGCCTGACTGGGCTATTAATTTTGAAGCCATTTGCTAGAAGGCAAGTTGTCTATAGCAGTAGTAAACCTTGCACCGCTCTTAATTATTTACTCCATTCAGCTATTTGCAATGATAAACTTTGGTAAATTTATGTTTAGGAATTTTTCACTGATCATGCACATATAATTATGTTATTACAGTATGATATAAAAGCAACACAATGGTTGTTGCATGCAGTGTTTTCTTTTTTCTTGTTTGATTGATTTTTGTTCAGATATATGTTCTGTGGTGACATTGTCTCTTATGTTAATATATGTTGTGTTATCACTGGCCGTTATGAATGCGTGGTGGTAGCTGGCAAGCATGCACCCGCATGCGTGCATGGACGTGTATGCGTGCTCGCACACACATGCACACACTTACACTTTATATTATGAGTATGCTGTGAATAGTGAAAATCGGCAATATGACAAGGATGACAAAAAAACCCAACAAATAGACAAGCAGACAGACATAATGACAGAAGAAGAGAGAGAGAGAGAGAGAGAGAGAGAGAGAGAGAGAGAGAGAGAGAGAGAGAGAGAGAGAGAGAGAGAGAGAGAGAGAGAGAGAGAGAGAACACACACACACACACACACACACACACACACACACACACACACACACACACACACACACACACACACACACAGAAAGATGGACGGACAGCCGGACAAGCAAACAGACAGACAGACAGAGACATACAGAGAGAGAGACAAACAGAGACAGACAGATAAACAGACAAACGGACAAACAAAAACCCAGAGGCATAACCATCAACTGGATACTATACTAGAAAACACTGCCAAAAAGGATCTAGCATAGTACAGCCACACACACATCAACAGCCAGTACTCTTCTCAGTTTACTCTCTCTGCCCCTCCCCCCCCCCCTCTCACACACACACACTACCCATCCCAACCCCCACACCCACCCTCCTACCTCCCTCCAACCCCTCCTGTTATTGATCATGCGTCATGCAGAGAGCAGGGAGCGAAGGTCAAGTGGACACATGCATTCATCCATGTGCCGTCCTGTCTTCAATCAATACCTACATGAAACATTACTGTATACCTACCCCCCCCCCCCCCCCTTTGTCCCTCCCTCCCTATCTCCCCCCTCTTTCTTTCCAAGCTTGCCTCTTTTGCCTCCTTGCACTGTTCGTGTAAGATTGGTGTAGATCGAGTGGAGTAGAGTAGA
The DNA here is from genome assembly GCA_030674155.1 of Stramonita haemastoma. Classification (NCBI taxonomy): domain Eukaryota; kingdom Metazoa; phylum Mollusca; class Gastropoda; order Neogastropoda; family Muricidae; genus Stramonita; species Stramonita haemastoma. The sequence goes on from CM060348.1 coordinate 20,242,409, forward strand.
GTAGAAGAATTTTGTTTATTATTATTATTTTTATTTATTTACTTATTTATTTATCTATTTATTTATTCATTTACTTTTTTATGTATCTATTTATTTATTTATTTATTTATCTATTTATCTTTTTATCTTTTTAATCATTTTAAAATTATTTTATTCTTTTATATCGAGGATAATGAAATAAACATGCTTTTTTACATCCAGTCCCCGTGTGTATGCAGTTCTGTAAATCTTGCCATCTGTTCCTGAGTAGAAAGGACTAGAATCGTGTAAGAGTGGAGTGAGCAAGGCAAGGCAAGGCAATGCAAGGCAAGGCAATGCAAGGTAAAGCAAGGCAAATTCTTTTATTTCGAGGATAATGAACAAGCACTCAAGTGTTTTTTTGACATCCAGTCCCTGCCCTTATCAGGGATAAGAACAAGAGAAGAAAAATAACTCATTTAGCTAAAGTAGCTTTGAGTCTTGTGGAGTGGAGTAGAGTGGGTGGGTTGGGGTGGGTGTCCTGTGTGGTGTGCTGTGGTGTGCTGTGGTGTGTTGTGGTGTGGTGTAGTGGGGTGGGATGTATGGTGTGGAGTGGTGTGGTGTGGTGTAGTATTGTGTGGTATGGTGTGGTGTGGTGTGGTGTGATGTAGTGTGGTTTGGTGTGGTGTGATGTGGTGAAGTGTTGTGTGGTGCGGTTCAGTATGATGACTTTGGTGTGGGTGTTGTTTTGCAGCATTGTATTTTATTGAGGACAATTTGTAACATATTTTAAGCCATGAAAATGTTTAC
>CM060348.1:20258176-20270676 GCA_030674155.1 Stramonita haemastoma
TACTTTTGAAGGCCAAAAATGCATTTTAAAAAGTCTAGCCTCAATATGACGTCTGTTTTGTTTGCCTGGCCATATTGGATGGAAAACCTACTATCTCCTGGTCTACTGCTGTCTTTGTTACTCAGTGAGAAATCTTGCTGGCTTCAACAACTAGGATTCTTTATGGGGAACGGGATAGTCTAGTGGTCAGAGCATTTTGCTCGCAATTTGACGACCCGGGCTCGATTCCCGTTCGAGGCGATTTTAACCCTGGAGTTATCATCAGGGCTGACACCCCTCTTCCTAAGAGCCCTTCGTATTAAACCATAAACCGAGGTCACGTCTGCGAACGCACGCAGAACATCTTGCGGAAACGTAAAATCATGTTCCGCTTTTCGTAATAGTAGGCCATTGTGTGCCGGTGGGAACAGATGACACATTTACAGATTTACAAAATTTACACAGATTTGCAGATTTAGAAAACTGCATGCACAATAGCATCCTAAAATCTGCATGCACACTGGTGCTGTGTTACTAAACATCTTCCCTTAAGTATGAAAGCGGCTACCTTAATTAAGCATGGGCAAAGCAGGTGGCACACTCGAAATTCCCACCATTAATTAATGAGCCTCAGAATGCTTCCTGTGTACCCCCATCCCCACCCGCACCCCCACCTCCCTGCACCAAAACAAAAGACCGGTAAAAAAAAAAAAAAAAAGGAGGTAAACAGACGCAGACAAAATGTAAGCGGCCAAAAACAGAACAGGCAAACAGAAACAAGCAAAAAACCCCCCCAAAGAATAATACGAAAATGTGAGACACGTATTGACACTATGAACGCAGGGTGTAGTATTTCATAGAGGCATGGAGGTGATAGGCCAGGTACCATGTATAATGCATATGTCGTGAGAGTGAGAGTGTCCTTTTTCAGCACACACACACTCACACACACACGCACACACACACACACACACATACACACATACACACGCACACACATGTGCGCGCACGCGTACACGCACACACACATGCCAACACGCGTGCACGCACGCACGCACACGCACGCACGCACACGCGCACAAGCACACACACACACACACACAAACACATACAGACATACACACATACAAACAACAACACACACACACACACACACACACACACACACACACACACCACGGACTCACCCCCCCCCACCCCCCACACACACACAACAAACACACAACAACACACACACACACACACACAGACACAGACTCTCTCCCCACACACACACACACACACACACACACACACACACACACAACACACACCCCACACACACACAACACACACACACACACACACACATTACATAAAGACAGAAACCACAAAAAGCAATCAAAAAAAGGCAGACAAACACACACAAGAAAAGCAAACAGAAGAAAAGCAGAAAAACACAAAAACAAAAAAGCAGAGAGAGTAAAAAGGCACACACACACACACACACACACACACACACACACACACACACTCTCTCTCTCTCTCTCTCTCTCTCTCTCTCTCTCTCTCTCTCTCTCTCTCTCTCTCTCTCTCTCTCTCTCTCCCTCCTCTCTCTCTCTCTCTCTCTCTCTCTCCTCCTCTCTCTCTCTCTCTCTCTCTCTCTCTCTCTCACACACACACACACACACACACACACACACACACACACGCACACACACAAAGCACACACACACGCACACACACACACACACCAAAAAAACAATCCATCGCACGATGTTTAATGGAGCGAAGAATCAAACAGCCAGGGAACATGTATTATGTATGTGCCGTGAGTGAGTGAACGTCTGTCAAGTGGTACTATGTTTTCTGTCATCATCAAACAGGAACATGAATAATGAAAGTTGATGGCCATTTCATGTTTCATTTGTAATGGTGTGTGTGTGTGTGTGTGTGTGTGTGTGTGTTGTGTGTGTGTGTGTGTGTGTGCTGCTGCTGCTGCCCCAGAACTAAAATGTTAGATTTTTGTCTTGTTCTTTTTCGTATTTTCCTCCTCCTCCTCCTCCTCCTCCTCCTCCTCCTCCTCCTCCTCCTCCTCCTCCTCTTCCTCCTCCTCCTCTTCCTCCTCCTCCCCCTCCTCCTGTTTCTCCCTCTCCTTCTGTTTCTTCTTTTCCTTGTTTTTGATTGTCCTTTTTTGCTATTTTTTTTTCTGAGCTAAGAGAGGAAATAGAGCAAGAGTGTTGCTGACAGGTATTGTGGAAAAAAAAGTGATTGCATCTATATGGAACCTTCAGCACGCAACTAAACAAAAATTGCAAACTAAAGGAAAACAGTTCATAACAACAGATGAGGGGGCGTGGGTGGGTAGTGTGGGGTTGGAGGTGGGATAGCCTGGTGTTAAGAGTGATGTGCTCGTGATCAGCTGACTCGGGTTCGAATCTTGTTCAAGAGGATCTCTGGAGTTAGCATAAGTGTTGAGGCCACTCCATCCAAAAAGTTTGCGGGATGAGGCTATTAACTGACGTCCTGTGTGCAAACGCACGTAGAACATCCTGCGCACACGTTAAAACACGTTCCGGATAAGTGATTATTCCATAATCCTCGAAATAAAAATTAAATAATTTAAAAGAATAAATAAATAGATAAAGAGATAAATAATATATTTAATGAATACATAAACAAATAGATGGAATGATTGAAATGTATTGCTGGCTTAATGTCCTTGTCCTTTTTGCTTCCAGTACTTCCTTTATAATCATATTACCTTGGTGGGGGAAGGGGTAGGCGAGGAAGGAAATAGCCGGGTGGTTAATATATGCAGGTATATCACAGCCAAGGTTTTGAGTCACCACCGAGACACCCCTATTTAAGGCAAGTCTACCCCTAGAGCGAACAACAGTGCTGACTCAACTCCCCCAAAAATTCATCGGATGAGAACATTAACCAGAGTATTGTGCACAAACGCACGCAGAAAATTATAATAATAATAATAATGATAATAATAATAAATAATAATAATAATAATAATAATAATAATAATAATAATAATAATAATAATACATGGAATTTATATAGCGCTATATCTTGTAAAAACAAATCAAAGCGCTTATTATGCGCACTCTTTCAAAACCTGTTTCATCTTTCAGCAAAGTAGGCTAATGCGTACCGGTAGAAACGGATGATAAGATTAAAACAGCAAAAACAAAAAAATCCGTACTTGAATACATGCGTTTCTTTTAGACATTATCCCTGAAAAAGGAATATAGCTATATTTGTCGCAGGTAAAACAAAAAATGGTTGCGTTGGCCAACCTGACAGATCTAGCTTATGGACAAAGACTTTATCAATTCTGTTTTCTTCTTGTAAAGTTTGTTTTTATGCATGTAATGATTTTTTACTTTGTATCTTAGAACGGTTTATTTTGATAAGCAAAATGGTTAAGTGTTCATTGTATGCATACATGTAATACATATCAGGGAATGCAGTACTGGAGGTACTTCATTCCATGTAGTAGCAGCAATATCAGCAGCAATAACAAAAACAGAAACAGCCATGATCCCTGCTTTCGTTTCTTTTCATTCATCTTTATGTTTATTTTTTGTCTGTCTTTCTTTGCTTTTTGATGTCTTTTTCTCTTTCGTTTATCGTGTCTTTCATTATTGATTTCCTTCTTTCTTTCTGTATTTCTTTCTTTCTTTCTTTCCTTATTTTCATTCATTCATTTTTCTTTCTTTCTTTCTTTCTTTCTTTGTGTTCTTTCTTTCTTTCTTTCTTTTCTTTCTTTCTTTCTTTTTCTTTCTTTTCTTTCTTTCTTTCTTTCTTTCTTTCTTTCTGTCTTTGTCAATTTGTTTATTTTTCTTTCGTTTTTTTTTGGTTTGAACTTTTGTTCTTTCTTTCTTTCTTTCTTTCTTTCTTCTTCTGTCTTTCTTTCCTTCTTTCTTTCTTTCCTTCTTTCTTTCTTTCGTTCGTTCGTTCGTTCGTTCGTTCGTTCGTTCGTTCCCTCTCTGTCCGTCTGTCTGTCTGTCTGTCTCTATGCCGTTCTGGCTTTCTATTCTGAATTTCTTGAAGTTTATTTGTTTCTTATATTCTTTCCGTCTCTTTTCATTGTTTGTCTTTATTTGATTCTTCTTTTTAACTTTATTTCTTTATCTTTGTTTTCCATTTTGCCTCTCATTCTGTTCTTATTTCTGTCTGTATTTTTTCGTAATATTTCTCAATTGCTGATTGTTTGTACAATTCTGTCTATTTGCCAGTAGCATACGAACATTCACCTCCTTCTCTTTGAGTATCTAGTTTATTGGCTGTGTGTATTACTGCTTTTTAAGCTTGCATCTTTATTTCTACAGTGTGTCTGTGTTTAAAAAAAGTGCTTTTTCTTCCATATCTTCACTCTATACCTTCTTCGTTTCTCTTTTCCACGTTTCTCAATTATTTGATTTTTTCCCCTCTCTTTCTTTCTCCTACTTTGTTTTTCATCTTTGTCCTTCATTTTGTTGTCAATTCTCTCTGTATTCTTTCATATTATTTCTTGTTTGCTCGTTTATACCTTTAGGTCTATTCACCAACTATTATACACGACCCCAATTCATTTCTGTCTATTTGAATCTCAAGTTTAATGTCTGAGTGTATTACTGCTTCTTTTGCCGACATGATCATTTCCACAGTGTGTCTATGTGTGATTTTTTTTTTTCTCTGTGTCTTCATTCATTCCTCTACCATCCATCTTTTCACACACACACACACACTTCCACACACACACACACACACACACACACACACACACGCTTACACACACACAACGCTTCTCCACTCTTCTTTCTGATAAAGATTGTTGAAAGAACTGCTCTGATAGGAAATAGCTAAAGAAATTCAGTTAGCTTCGCAATCACTGCAGCCAGTTGTGTTTGTCCAGTTGCAGATCTGCACACGTGCACACTATCAAATAAAACCTTCAAAAGCACGAAAGCAGACACAAGGTTTGATCTGAAGTTTTGGTTATCAGTGTATGATAGCTGTGAAAAAAAGTTTTAGAGTTGAAAGTTTAGGTTTTTTAAATAAGTATTCCGATTTTTATGCTTGTTTTTTTCGGGTATTTTATCATGATGTTTATCTACTGTTTTGTTTTCCTTTCATCTGTCTTTTTAACAGTCGTCATCTCTGTGTTTTTCATGTTTTTCTCCTTTTCTTAATCTGTTTTTTTCCTTTGACATATAAAAAAATAAACCAATGCATATCAACCAGGAAAACTATTTAAAAAGTTTCCAACATATCCTTTTACCCCGTGACAATCTCTCTTATATAAAACATTTTAGTGCAGCTGTAGAACTCTACTGAGTGCAGTGATGAAATCATGCTTTCCATATTGAATGATTTATCTTCTTACAAATTGTTATCGAGGGAAAATTAGTGTAGGAAAAGCAAGAGCAGCTACCAACTTCTCAATCATTTTGAAAATGACGTATCAAAGTTTCAGTATAAAAAAAAGAAAATAAATTTCAGGGAATAATGTCTTTCAGTGGAAGCATTGTAGACATTTCTGAGTGAAAAACCATGCCTTTGGCTTGATCTGGCTCAAGTTTCGGCTCCTGGATAAGCCCTCTTCAGAGGTCTTAACAATTGTTGAAACTGCACCTGCTGTGGTACCTTACATCAAGACACTTTTCAAAATTTAAAAATGCCAATTGCATTCAAGGAATATTTGATATTCCTGTGGCCTTTTGAAACTGCCCTCAAAAGATGATGATAAGAAGAGAAAGACAATATGCTTAGAATATATGTTGAAAAAAATTGAATAAGAGAAAATAAGCACCTAGTGAATCATTGTGCCTTAAGTTTGGAGATCCTTTTAAAGGATGCAAGGGAGGTCATAAAGTTTGTATCCAGCCAAGTGGTTAGTCTTAGCTGAATAATAACCCAAACATTGCAATACACTTTAAGTGCACACACGAGCAAGAGAAGTTAGGGGAAAAAATAAATACAAAATAAAAATTAATGGTTTTTTTGTTTGTTTCTGGTTTATATTTATGTTTTTTTTCTGAGAACTCCCTCACAAAATCAATATCAGATCTTTCGCTCAAGCTTTTAAAAGATCACTGTATCTGCGGCTCGTACGCAAAATATCTAACTGAATAAACAGAGAGCAGCCTTAAATCTTCAGAACTAATGCAAGATACTTCATTTTTCATCGAAACAAAACAAAACACAAAAAAAACCACCACGCATATAACGAAGAAAAATAACACTATGAATCAATAACGAAGGAACACACAGGAAAGAAAGATAAATCAGAATAGATAGCAAACAACAGAACGGCACCGAACTAAAAATGAAACATTTTCAAGAAAAAGCGAGAGGGAGAGTAAGTCAGAGAGAGAGAGAGAGAGAGGAGAGAGAGAGAGAGAGAGAGAGAGAGAGAGAACAGGGAAAAGTATGAAAAACGAAAAACAACCCGGATGAGATTTAAAACAAAAGAACTTACAAAAAAAAACTGTTGAAAACAACAAAGAAATACAGAAAAAACAAGGCAAAAAGGCCACTCTGAGAAAATTAGCAGAAAAGATACAAAATAGAACAACAGTAAGGACACTTTTTCAGCCCCCCCCCCCCCCCCCCCCCCCCTCCCTGCCCTCATCCCACCACCATCCAAAACCCTAAAAGAAAGAAAACATTGTTCACAAACTTCAGCTCTCATCTTTTCAAAGCACTTTCAGAAGAGCAGCAACGATACAAGCCAGAGAGCAGGCCAAAAAGATAAAAATCAGCAGAAGAGGAAGAACAAAAAGTAGGAGGAGGCGGTAATCAAATCAGACCTCTTCCTTTAAGCTTCTGTTTACTTGATTTGTTGTTCCTGTTATGTTTGTAGTCCACCCACTCTGCATGGCCACATATAAAGGCTGCACTTGAGGGTTTTTTTTTTTAAAGAAAGTGATACAGTTTTATTCGTGTGTGTGTGTGTGTGTGTGGACATAGGATCCAGCTAAACTATGCAAACACAACAAGATTATGACATGAATGTGTTCAAGTAATGCAACCATAATTATACAATCAACACGGCTCACATTTTAGCAATTCAGTAACAAAGAAACATAGATAGATGGATGGATGGATGGATGGATGGATGGATGGATGGAAGATGGGTGGGTGGATGGATGGATGGATGGATGGAAGGAACGATGGATAGATAGATAGATAGACAGATAGATAGACATCTCTGTCAATCTGTGAAAAAAGATAGATAGATAGATAGATAGATAGATAGATAGATAGATAGATAGATAGATAGATAGATAGATAGATAGATAGATAGATAGATAAATAAATAAAATACAGAGATACAGAGATACAAAAAGAAAGAAAGAACGAAATTAAGAAAGACAGATATCAAGAAAGAAAGAAAGAAAAAAGTAAGAAAATCAGAAAAAAATAAATATACGAAAAACTAAGCTAAATAACATTACAACAGAAGGATTAAAAACAACAAATAAGAAAAACAAAAAACACAAGAAACAGCAAACACTCCTCTCTACCCCCACCCCCACCTCCCACTTCCACCCTCTATAAAAACAAACATTACCCCCAAACCTTAACTCTCATCTTTCCAAAGCACTTTCAGAAGAGTCGCAACTATACCAGCCAGAAAGCACAAAAAAAGAAAGAATGCATGAGTGAATTAAAGAGAGAAGAAAAAATAAAGAAGGAAGGAAAGAGGGAAAGAAAAAAAGAAAGAAAGAAAGAAAGAAAGAAAGCAAGCAAGCAAGCAAGAAAGAAAGAAAGCCACAAGCAAACAAACAAAGAAACACAGACAGTAACAAAGAAAGAAAAAAACAAGTAAATAATATGAAAACCAGAAAAAAATACATGTGTGACTTCAATACTAAATAACATTTACAACAGAAAAATAACACAGGAATGAGAATACAAAAAAAACACAACATAAATGACCATGGCAAAAAGCCCTCTCGCTCACTCCCACCCCCCTCCCCCCTCATAAAAAAGATCATTGTCCTCAAACCTCAGCTCTCATCTTTCCAAAAGCACTTTCAGAAAAGCAACAACGATACCAGCCAATGAGGAAGCAAAAAGATAAAAAAAAAAAATCAGCAGAAGAGGAAGAACAATTAGAGGGAGGAGGCGGTAATCAAATCAGACCTTTTCCTTTGAGCTTCTGTTTACTTGATTTATTGTTATGTTTATAGTCCACCCACTCGGCATGGCTACATATAAAGGCTGCACTGGATTTTGGAAAGAAAGTGATATTGCTTTAGTTTTGGGGGTGGGTTTTTTTTTTTTTTGGGGGGGGGGGAGGGCAAGCAAACCCTTCAGCTAAGATAAACAATTAGAACAAGAAAAAACACGAATATGTTGGTTATGTTAAATTCTACTTTGTAAAATTCAGTCAGCAGCACTTAGATTGTAGCAATTCATAGAAAAACAACAACAACAAAAGTTATACACATAGCACAATGTCAAGCAATACAAGAGAGCAAGAGTATATATCGTGGGCTCCGTTAAATCCCGTTCCGCTTTTCAGAAGAGTAGGCCAGTGTGTGCCTGTGGGAGTTGAATAAAAAAACTGCTTACACACAAGGACTGGGTGTAAAAATGCACATGAGTGCTTATTCAATTATCACCGAAATAAAAATAAAATAAAACAAATAAATGGAATCCTTATGGTTGGCCTACCATTAATAAAAAAAAAGAGAAGTAAGTTGGTTTTAAACCCTGGTCTAATCCTGTTATACAGTTGTACAGTTGTGAATCTGAAATTTGAACAACTTTACCAAGTCATGGTCCACATGTGGCCTCAGAGGTCGGCTGAGATATAAACAACATGAGTGAGACTGGGCTCTTGTATGCCTGTTGGTTTGTTGTTTTTTTTCTCTGCTTATTAGAGACTGCTGGCTGACAAGAATGTTGTAAGAGCAAGCTCAATTCAGTTAGTTTAGCAAACGCTATACCAAGTTCTGTTTGCTTTAATCCAGAGCTGCATATTTTTCTTCTCCTCATCCTCATCCTCATCCTCCTCCTCTCCTCCTCTTCCTCCTCCTCCTCCTCCTCCTCCTCCTCCTCCTCCTCCTCCTCCTCCTCCTCCTCCTCCTCTCCTCCTCCTCTTCTCTTCTTCTTCTTCTTCTCTCTTCTCTTCTTCTCTCTTCTTCTTCTCTCTCTCTTCTTCCTCTTCTTCTTCTTCTTCTTCTTCTTCTCTAATTCTCTTCATTCCCACTCTTCTCTTCCTAACTCTTCTTCTTCCCAACTCTTCTTCTTTCCAATTCTTCTTCTTTCCATTATTGTTCTTGTCTCTTGTTCTTGTTCTTGTTCTTTTCTTTTCTTCTCTTCTTCTTCTTCTTCTTCTTCTTCTTCTTCTTCTTCTTCTTCTTCTTCTTCTTCTTCCTTCTTTTCAATTCTTCATCTTTGCAATTCCTCCTCTTTGAAATTTTTCTTTGCAATTTCTTCTTCGTAATTCTCAGCAATTCTTTCTCACAATTCTTCTTCTAAACCATTGTCGCATTTTCTTCTTCTTCTTCTTCTTCTTCTTCTTCTTCTTCTTCTTCTCTTCTTCTTCTTCTTCTTCTTCTTCTTCTTCTTCTTCTTCTTCTTCTTCTTCTTCTTCTTCTTCTTCTTCTTCTTCTTCTTCTTCTTCTTCTTCTTCACAATTGCTCTTCTTCCTCGCAATTCTTCTTTTTCTTTGCAATTATTTTTCACAATTCTTTCTATTAGCAATTATTGTTTTTCTTCAAAATTCTTCTTCTTCCTCCTTTTTTTTTTTTTTTTCTGTGTTGTTGGTTTTTTTTTGTTTTTTTTGTTTCTTTTTTCCTCTTCATAGCGTTTTTTTTTTTCTTTTTTTCTTGTTTCTTGGCAATTCGTCTTCGTCTTCTTTGCAAATCTTCTTCGCAATTCCTCTTGTACACAATTCTTCTTCTTCGCAATTTTTCTTTTTCTTCGCAAACCTTGTTCTTTGCAATCCTTCTTTGCATTCTTCGTCCTGTCTTTTCCTTCTTCAAAAGGAAAGAAACACGTACAAATGTCCACAATCTCCATATCAATATGATAGAAATACTTTCATTTAAAATCGAATGATAGTGCAAAACTTCAGAGGAATACTATTACGCAGAAAGGAAAAACATAGATAAAAGTGGGTTTAAATGAATCAGTTCTTACTGTTCAAACACATTTCTCGTTCTCTTTTTTTCGTGCCAGTTTTCTGTTTCTATGTTCTAGAATCTAGTCTTTGATAGAAGCCGTATCAGATCTGCGATTCTTTTTTTATTTTTTTGCAATTTCTATTTCTCTTGCGTAAACACCTTGCTAGATAAATAGACAGCAGTGACATATATATTGAACCAACGCAAGGTATCTTTATGTCTGTCAACAATCTTTCAATGTCTTTGAAATGAATAGAATTTTGAAAAAAAAAGGTTGAAAAATTGATAAAGAAAAAGAAAAAAAGCACGAACAAAGCGGAATCAAAAGAAAAGAAAGAATAATCAAAGCAAAAGCTTATGAGGAGTGAGAATATGGAGAAGAGAGAGAGAGAGAGAGAGAGAGAGAGAGAGAGAGAGAGAGAGAGAGAGAGAGAGAGAGAGAGAGAGAGAGAGAGAGAGAGAGAGAGAGAGACAGACAGACAGACAGACAGACAGACAGACAGACAGACAGACAGACAGACAGACAGACAGACAGACAGACAGACAGACAGACAGACAGACAGACACAGACAGACACAGAGAGACAGATACAGAGACACAGAGTCACAGAGACACAGAGAGAGACACAGAGAGAGACACAGAGAGAGACACAGAAAGACAGACAGACAGACAAACAGACAGACAGACAGGCAGAGACCGAGAGAGAGCAGCAAAATGACCCCAAAATACTGCAAATCTGCTCTGGCTAGTGACCCCGCGGCAGCCTAACATAGGTAAGTTCTCAGTAGACTTCTAACCTTTAACATAAGACAAGATGAGCTTGGCTGGCTGTTTTTCGCAGTGACATCACAACAAGCGGTAAGAACAGAAGGACAATTATGTCATAGACGATGAAGGAACAAACAGATGAAGAAAGCAAACAATCAGAAAACCATAAAGTCCAAACCACAACATTTATGAAAGAATGAAAGAATATAGACAAGAGGTATGTAAGTAAGACAAGAAAAAGGAAAGAAAGATACAAAGAAAAAAAAAGAAAGAGATGAAGATTGAAGAGAAAGAAAGAAAGAAAGAAAGAAAGAAAGAAAGAAAGAAGAAAGAAAGAAAGAAAGAAAGAAAGAAAGAAAGAAAAAAAAATACAAAGAAAAAAGAAAAGAAAAGAAAGAAAGAAAGAAAGAAAGAAAGAAAGAAAGAAAGAAAGAAAAATACAAAGAAAGAAAAGAAAAGAAAGAAAGAAAAAAAACAAAAGAAAAGAAACAAAAGAAAAGAAAAGAAAAAGCAAAACAAAAAGAAAGGTAAAAGAACGAAATAAAGACATGAAAGAAAGAGAGAAACGAAAAAAAAGACACGAACGAAAGAATAACAAGAGAGATTGAAAAAAACCCTTCATTTTTTTGAAGAAACAGGAATGCACTGACTCTTAGGGGAGCGACAAAGCCAAGGCGGCAGGCAGAGGACTGTAATCAAACTAATCCCCAATCAGCAAGGATCCTTCCCTTCAATTTGTGCGGGGCTTGTTTACAGCCCATCCACCTCATCTAGCCTCATTAAGGCTGCTTATTGCATTTCTGTTGAACATAACCCCCCCCCCCCCCCAACAAACAAAACGTACTAACACAGAATAAAAAAAAAACACGAAAAGATAGTTTCCTATGTTTCCTCTGTCCGCCTGGTATCCGCACTCAGTGCTGCTTAACCTTAACTTGGAGAAAGCGACTGCTCTGACCAATAAGCTATTGCCTAAAAAAAAAAAAGTTAAAAAAAAACACGATCAGAAAGTAAATGAAGTGACACCAGTATTCAGCTTGCACAAACGTTGTCAGGACAATGCAATTATCTCCTAGATCGTCCAAAGAGATGCACTGGCCGAGGGTGAGGAATACGGAGACACTAATTAAATGTACCCTCAATCTTAAACTGTCCTTTCTTTTCATCATTGTCCACACTTTTGTCCACTCTAGAAGCCATTTCAAGGCTGACCTTAGAAGGATTTTCGTTTTTGCTATGCTTACAAATTTCTCTTGCAAAGCAAATTTAGAGGGAGTTTAGATAAGTTTAACTGGTGCGAGATTTCACAGTCTTTGTTGCAGGCTTTCTCTGCATAGTTGGATTTTCGTTGTGCAATAACAAATGAAGAAAATAATTACGAATAATAGAATTTTAGAGAAAAAAATACAAAAGGAAAAAAAAGACAGAGAAAAGCAGAAAATGTACAGAAAGAATAAAAAAGAAAAGAAAATAAACAAATAAAAATATAGCAAGAAAGAAGAAAAAAAAACCCCAAAGAATCAAACAAACAGATGGGTGCGTGAATACATGCATAAATGAATAAATGAATAAATTACTCAATTAATGACTTAATCTATCAACAAATGGAGAAAAAAAAAACTAATCAGTTGAAAA
>CM060348.1:20280676-20283176 GCA_030674155.1 Stramonita haemastoma
AGCGAGGAAGCAAGAGAGAGAGAGAGAGAGAGAGAGAGAGAGAGAGAGAGAGAGGAGAGAGAGAGAGAGAAGAGAGGAGAGAGAGAGAGAGAGAGAGAGAGAGAGAGAGAGAGAAATTGCTGTTGACACCCCTTCTCACCATGTCGCCTCTTTGGAAGTGTGTGTGGATTGTATTCATTCCTCTTGTTGACTTCTTACAATCTGATTTTTTGATTTTCATTCAATTTCATTTTGCTTTGTTTGTTTTATTCTGGTTTGGTTCAGTTATTATTGCTTTCTCTCTGTTTTCTGTTTGTTGTTGTTGGGCGATTTGTGTTGTTGTTGTTGTTGTTTGTTTTGTTTGTTTGTTGTTTTTTGGGGGGGAGTTGGGTTTCTATTTCTTTCTTTATTTTTATTTCATTTTATTTTTTGATTGTTGTTTTTTGTATTTATTAGAGCGTTGTTGTCCTTGTGCGATTTTTGTTTTTGTTTTGTTTTTTTGTTTTTGTTTTTGTTTTTATACTTTTTGTTGTTGGGGGGGGGGGGTGTTTGTTTTTGCTTCTTGATTTGTGTGTGTGTGTGTGTGTGTGTGTGTGTGTGTGTGTGTGTGTGTGTGTGTGTGTGTGTGTGTGTGTGTTTTGTTTTCGGTTTGGTTTGGTTGGTTTGGGTGTGTTTTTTGTTGTTGTTTTTTGTTTTGTTTGTTTGTTTGTTTGTTTTTTTGTTGTTGTTGTTGTTTTGTTTTTGTTTTGTTTGTGTGTGTGTGTGTGGGGGGGGGGTTGTTTGTTTGGTTGGTTGGTTGGTTGATTTGTGTGTGTGTGTGTGTGTGTGTGTGTGTGTGTGTGTGTGTGTGTGTGTGTGTGTGTGTGTGTGTGTGTGCGTGTGTGTGTGTTTGTTTTTTCTTTTGTTTTGTTTCTTTGTTGTTGTTTTTTGTTTTTGTTTGTTTGTTTGTTTGTTGCTGTTTTTTCTTGCTTAAGTAGTTTTTTTGCTATTGTTTGTTTGTTTATTTTTTTCCTGGGGGGAAGGCTCTTGCTTTTATTTGTCTTGTGGTATCTCCTTAAATTGTTGTATGGTTTACTGTACATCCTGTTAATTCTTGTTACTGTTTTATTTATCTGGGCCTCTTGTGAAATTTCTGTTCCTCTGTTATCTGGGCCTCTTGTGAAAACTCTGCTCAGCTAATTGTTCCCCCTTGAATGTGTGCGTATGTGTGTGTGGGTGGGTGGGTGTTCCTTCTGAGAGTTGATTTAATGTTAGCCTATTGATTAATGTGGGGTTTTTTGTTTTGTTTTTGACTTATAATGGTGAAGGATGCCTGTCAAGGACATTGCAATCTCCATCCCAGGAGGGATCAGACCGTCTGGTTTATGTGTGCTGTGCCAGTTACTACTGATCAATCGCTGTTTTCAGGTTGTGACATTGAACAGACTTGTGTGCATACACACCTGTGTATGAATCACTCTCCCAGTGCTCCAAATTATCTTCGTTCTTGCAAAGACATTCATTCGTGTGCAACAACGCAAGCAGAAACATTGTGAATGTGAGCACTAGGAGGAATTCTCCCTGATTGTTGCTGAGGGACCTTGACAGTCACTGGACAAAGTGTGTTCAACTTGGTGATTGGGCATCGGTGATTCACCCAACTGTGGAGTGCGTGATAATCGACATCTTGTGACATTTATCACCAAATCACCAGTGAAAGGAATAAGTCACCTTCAGAAGTGTGTGTATTATTGGACCACCCACAGCTCATATACATTTTCTTTTTGTTTTTGTCTTGTTTTGTTTGTTTTTGTCTCTTATATTGGCCATTTTATATTGTTGTTAGTTTGATTGTGTCTGTGTGTCTCTGAGTAACTATTGAATTTTTTTTTTTCTTCTTACATTACATCATACCCCTAATTGAGTGCCCCACTCACATCCCCTTTATTCCATATAAAATAGATTTTTCACCCTTCCTGTTGCTACATTACATTGTTGTTGGTTGGATTGGGTTATAGATCTATATTTATATACACTGTTGGTGTATTTTTCTGAGCAACTTGAAAGCAGTCTTTTTTCTTTTTCCCCCTTTCTTTCCTACATTTCATCCTTCCTCCTATTGAGTGCCCACTCCCCTTTATTCCTAATTATCTCTCATTGATTGTCACCTTCCAGTTTTTACACACATTATCACATCGAGCAACTAAAATCAGTCTATTTTTTTCACTTTTTTTCTTACTTTCATCCTTACCCCTATTGAGTGCCCACTACCCTTTATTCCTATTCATCTCTAATTGATTTTCACCTTTTCTTGTCTTAGGACACATTATCACATCTCCAGCAAAAACCAACACAACTGATGCATTCAAGACACAACACGTGGCCCTCTAAGGAAGGCCTACAAATTTGTCACTTAAATATAAATCATGCAGTCAATAAAATTGAAGACATATCAACACTTATTAGAAACCATGGCAAACCATTTCACATACTAGGGCTATCTGAATCAAGACTCTCGAAGCACATAGTAGACACTGATTTA
>CM060348.1:20290676-20295676 GCA_030674155.1 Stramonita haemastoma
AACAACAACATTAAAAGCAATAATTACGACTGTAAGCTATTACAATGTTTGAGAATTTTCAAAATCTATAATATGATTATGGTACATGATTATAAGGCATTTAGTCAGAAAAAAAATCTATCCACAAAACAGACATCTAAGATGTACTAAGAGTAAATAGACAGATTTTTGTGTCCTTTCTCATCATGCTTTATAGTCTGTCACTGCTTCGTGTATTGTTTTTGTTTACCCACATTCAGCTGCAGGACTAATTATGTCTGATTATTCTATTATCAATGGGGACAAAGTCTGAGTGAGGGTTTAACTGTTGATCTCAGTAAGGTCTGAGAGGTTGGCTCTGTCTATCTCTTCCCTAGTGTACTACTGTAGCACGGAGGTCTTTAAGATTGTGATTAGTAGCACTGCTCTTTTTTGTTTTCTTTGAAGAAGAAGAAGAAGAAGAAGAAGAAGAAGAAGAAGAAGAAGAAGAAGAAGAGACGAAGAAGAAGAAGAAGAAGAAGAAGAAGAAGAAGAAGAAGAGGAAGAAGAAAAAAGAGGAAGAAGAAGATTAACAACAACAACAACAACAAAAACAACAACAACAAAAACATTAGCAACAACAACAGCAACAGCAACAACAAAAACAACAACATTAAAAGCAATAATTACGACTGTAAGCTATTACAATGTTTGAGAATTTTCAAAATCTATAATATGATTATGGTACATGATTAATAAGGCATTTAGTCAGAAAAAAAATCTATCCACAAAACAGACATCTAAGATGTACTAAGAGTAAATAGACAGATTTTTGTGTCCTTTCTCATCATGCTTTATAGTCTGTCACTGCTTCGTGTATTGTTTTTGTTTACCCACATTCAGCTGCAGGACTAATTCCAGGAGAGCATCAACATTACAAGCACTGAATTATTCATGAAACAAACAGACATACCCTCATTTCAAAACCCAAAGACCAACACCCCATGGGACGAACTCACTAGTGACAAGAGCGAGCGAGACAGGGGCTCATGAATATTCAAATGAGGTCATCACCTGGCCAAAATGTCTTTCTGGAAACATCACGTCACCGTGTCCATTGGTGTGCTAAATTATATAGGCTGTCTTTGTGCTGCTTTGTTTGGGTGTAGGAGCATGTAAAGAATGGCCTAATTAGGGGCTTCCTAATGTGACTATGAATGCTTTTCATGATGAGACACCCTGAATTTCACGCAAAGAATTGATGTGTCTTAAAGTGGTCTATCTATACCAAAAAATAGAATGCAATATGATATAATACAATACAATGTACTGCAATGCAATGCAATACAACACAATAAAATACCATGCAATGCAATACAACACAATAAAATACCATGCAATGCAATACAACACGATATATCATTAGCTGAGAGAGGAAAGCATACACACGCGCGAGCGTGCGCGCGCGCGCGCACACACACACACACACACACACACACACACACACACACACACACACACACACAAATACACACACACACAACACACACACACACACACACGCGCGCGCGCGTGCGCGCACGCGCGCGTGCACGCACACGCACATACACACTCAAAGGTCTAAGTCTAATATCACAATTTGTGAAAAATCGTTAAAGGAATTTGTACAGGTATTCGCCTTTGGACACACATAAACACCCTTATGAAGAGCGACAGAAAAGAAAGAAGATATCTTTCAACATAATTGATATTGCTCTATATTCTGTCTTTAAACACATGCACATTCTGAATCTTAGTTGCAGTTTGCCTGATTTTGCTTACTGTGTGGCTTTGATTAATATATTTCAAGGCATGGGTGGAGAGCTTTTATGTTTACATATGACTTGGCATGAAAGATTGCTCTAGGATTCCAAGAAGAACCAACCTGTTTTGTGTTACACTTCACCAAAACAAAAACCTGAACACCACTGGCTTTAATATTAGGACAGAAGTACTTACGCGGGCAAAGCATGTATCAACAGGAACATTTAGAATGATACCTACAGCCCTTATGATCAGGCAAATCCACAGGGCATCAAACCAGTGAAGAGAGAAAGACAATGATCAGGTATCGTTGAGATCAATAGCTAAACCCAGAAGCAGACGCTGCTATTTTGTGGTCATTCAAAAGTCAGGCACGCTAAGGGCAAGAACCTCAATGCAGAGGTTCAAGGGATAATAGGAATGTGCATATATAGGAGCGAGGACAAATAATTTTTTTAAAAAAAGCATGCACCTAGGTGTCCTGTTTCGACACCATCCCTGAGGAAAATTCAGGGAGTTGGAGCCCTTAGGGCGGCACTGGGCTGTATATGGCAACGTTCTGACAGCTCCTGCGACGGCATTGGAACCATTGCGATGGCCTTTACAATGGACCATTCCAGCGACGTGAAGAGGGAGAGTGGGGCGGGTTCTGCTGCATACCCCCCTTACTTACCCACAGTTTGCTCTCTAGATTCTGGAGTGCATCTCCATGGTCTTCTGAGACTAATGGATACCTGTCTGTATTTATCAGAACTAAGGAATTGGATAGGGTAGTGAAGGAGGGTGCCACCCTCAATATGCTGGCCCCTAAAGAAGCTTAGGTTTCAGATGTAATGCTTTCCTACGACCGCTTAGGCTACGAGACATCTTTGCCTTTACTTTTCACCCTAACTAAACCCAGTATCAGACGCTGTTAATTATTGGTCATTTAATAGACACTAATGGCATGAATCACAATTCAGAGATATGAAGGAATGGTAGGAATGTGTATAAATCAAAACTGAGAAATGGGGGGGTGGGGGGTGGAGGGGGGGGGGGGGGTAGTGATAGAGTGGTTGAAAACCGAAGCTATTGGAAATTTCTTAAGTACAAATTGGATCCAGATTATCCAAGTTAATGTGCTCAGACGTGGCAGGTCTTAAATATTTTTAATTCATATTTCAAAGTGACAGAATACGCACTCATGTGTTTTCACTATCTACTCCCTATGTTCATACAGTTGTAACGTTTGTCTACTATTCCACAAGCATTTTTTCTTATCATGGCCTGCTCTTTTCGAGAACCACTTAGATCTATTTTCTTAAAAGTAAGTACAATAATACATACATTTCCGGATGACAAATTCACAAGACTACCCTCAAAATGAAAATAAATAGATAAATAAATAAATGAGTAAATAAATAAACAAACAAACAAACAAATAAGTAAATAAATAACACACCCTGGAAATTGAATAAGAACACTTTTTTGTTGCTCAAGTATCTTGAACAGAAAATAGACCAGGTAGCACCTTGTCAAGTGAGTATTTTCAAATTCATATCACTGACATCCTTCCCTAAAAGGGATGCAGATACAGTGACACTTTGACAGGAGGGCAGGACCCAGCCTCATGAATATTCAAAGGAGTTCGTTGGTGGGTCATAGGAATGCACACAGGGCATCTGCTTTGTCCTTGCTAAACGTTAAAGAGAACTCACCTCTGTCTTCCTAGATCCAGTTAGCTCTATATGCGGTGCGCTTGTGCATACATGCAAGCGAGTACAGTGCGTAAATTTACATGCGCATGCACATGCATACACGCATGTAAACTATCTTGTTAAAACGTACCAATATATACAAACACATGCACACACACACAAACACACATAAATACGCAAACAGTCACACACGCACGCACGCACCACACACACACACACACACACACACACACACACATACATACACACACATACACACACACACACACACACACACACACACACACACACACACACACACACACACACACACACACACACACACATGCACACACCCACGCACACAAAATACACATACATAAACACAACGCGCATGTATCCATATATGCTTGCGCGTTCTCTCACATACAGATATGAACATGTCTTAATCTGCATGCATTACCCGTTCCGATGGGAAAATAATCACTATCTAGTACAGATATAGGGAAACAGACAGACAGACAGACAGACAGACAGACAGATAAACAGACACAGGGATAGACAGAGACTGAGACAGAAAGACAGAGAGGCAGACAGAAGGAGAGAAAAAGTGGCATTAGCTTGGGAAAGTATATGCAAATATTTTACTTTGTTACTTTGCTTGAGGTCTCTTGTTTGGTTTGGTTTGTTTTCATTTAAAAAACAAACAAACAAACGATGTCTTAACCTCAATTCCCTTTTCAGTCAAAACAGGAACAAAAAATAGAAATCAAAAGGGGATAAACAAAACACTTATTAGAAACAACAAGAAATTGGAGCAAGGGCAAAATAACAAAATTTAAGAACAAAAAGTGCAGAGAAAAAATACATATCCAAAGCTTGAAAACAAATCGTAATGCCTACTATTCAGATAAACCCTGATTAGCCAATGACAAAATATTACAGCAATGAAGATGTGCATTGTGCAGTGTGCACTAAAACAAACCACGCGTTTTCTATTGCTGCTACTACACCTAAAGTTAGACCATGATCTAGGAGAGGGAAACCTCCCCCCCCCTGGGGGGGATTTTTCACTTTGTTTTTCTGAAAGCTTATGATGTTGGTAGAAACATTTGACATGTTACCCTCTGGGATACAGGTTATTTCAGGAGTGAGAGGTGTATCAACAGTGCATTTTCCCCTCTTTGCGCCCTATATTTAGGTTTTTGGGGTAGGGATGTTCACGCTGCGATTATTGCACAAAATCTGGCTTAACTTCTCATAATTTTATTGTGAATAGCATCTAGTATAATTTTCCCGATTATATAGGCACAGTTTTTTTGCTGACATATTTAAAACAAAACTACAGTGATGACTTTAATGCGCGGCTGTCCGAACCGCACGCAGCTGAAATCTGTCTTACCACTCAACCACAGCCGAGCGCTGTTCCGTTCTCTCACTGTCAGTTGAGCGGCACTTTCTCATCTCACGCCTTGTGTGTCCGGTGCCAGAAATGTATCCAACTATCAGTATGTTCCACAAAGTTTGCACAAATAAGTCTAGATCAAGATGTTATTATTGATC
>CM060348.1:20300676-20303176 GCA_030674155.1 Stramonita haemastoma
CACATCAGCTTTCTCCTCTTTATGGTGGAGAGCAAAGGCTCTTGGGGGCCCACACGCTTTTTGATTTCTTCTTTCACATAGTTATTGGTCTTGTGTTCTTTGTATGATATTTTGAGGAGTCTTCTGTGGCACTTGTTCTCGAATGCTTGGATTCTCCTCTCTAACTCTGCTGTCTTTGCTCTACATGCGTGGCTTTTGAACAGAATGTTATCATGGATCCATTTCTCTTGAAACGATCTTACTTTATATACAGTAAAATGCATATTGCATTATACTCAATACATTGGTTCATTGACTCTTACACGAGCATTACAACCTCATGACATCACTGTAACTCAGAGCATCCTAAAACAACAGAGCTGCAGACAGATTTGAACCCAACTACCACTTTCATGCAACAGATAATATGCACGTGCATTGTCGCTGGACCACAGATCAACCCTTCTGAAGACACACAGCCACAATGATCAACTTTGACAGAAAGGAATGCTATGCCCTGACTTCAGGACTGCAAAAAAAACCTCCTTCGTGCTGCTATTCTCTAGGGAATGTTACAGTCCGAGTCTGCACCATGCTTTGAACAAAAACTTGTTTGATTGGTGTCTTACTGGGAATGACACTTTGTCAATACTGATAATCCCCTGATCAAACTCCACAGAGATGTGGCACCAGTAAAGACTTAGGGGGGGGGGAGGGGGGAGGGGGCAGAGTCTCAAGAGGCAAAGGGGGCTATCTAAGTCTGCTGCATTGCTGTGGAGTAGAGTTGGGAGGATTGATAGTGGGAGGGGGGTGATGCATGGTGCTTGAATTAAGTGGCCAGGGTTTCTCCAGGTTTTTTTTTTCTCTAAAAAGGCAATTCACGCAGGGTTTCTGAGTTAAAGTTGTCAAAATGCAAACTTTTTGCGCGTATTTCATCTTGGGTTACAGCAAAGAATATATTTTTTAAAAAAACAAAGGCTGTGTATCCTTGACACATCTTCTAACGTCACATAGATATAAAATGTGTTACTATATAAAACCTGTATACGTAGGCAGTGATCGGGAAAACGACAATTATAAGAGTGGATATTATGATAAGACTCGAGGTAAACATGACAGTTTTAATTTCAAACGTAAGCACATAATTGTACGTTCATACCATTACGATAGCTTGGAAAGGTTTTTCAAGCTATGAATAAACTTTCTCAACACTGTTTTATCCAAAACCAATACGCACTCCAAACCCTAGTTGTAGGTTATGCTATTAATGGTAGGGTGTATGCACGCGCAATCGATGTTCTAGACATAATGAATATATTTTCAAGACTGTATGTAACTATAAAAAGTTAAAGGTTAAGGTGTCCCATAACCTGTGTGGTCGTATGGAAGCGAGGTATTAGATACCACAGCTTTTCCAGGGGCCAGTATATTGAAGGTGGCGCCCATCACCTTTCCCTCGCTGCTTTACATAACCTTAAGAGGGCAGATACCCATTTCACAGCTGGAGTGAGTGGGGGACTGGGTTGAAGCCAAAGTGTACAAACAGTCACCCAGCCAGCTGGTAATCACGCTGAATGCTGTTTAACCTCAGTTTGGGGGAAAGTGAGTGTTCTGACCACTGAGCTACCCCATCTCCTAAAACTATGTTGTAGGAAAACACCAGGATTGCCGCAAGATCTGGCTAGTTTCCACACAACGTGAATGGGTTGCACATTTGTAGGTCATCTGATAACAACACTGGGACTAATAAGGGCAGAGATACATCACAATGGCAAAGTGTACATCCACAGTGCTATGTGTGGAAAAGGAAAGAGTGGTGATACCAATAGACCTTATGACCAAAACGACCTACACAGCAGCATACTCAGGAAGAGAGTTTGTGAAATATTGTCAGCGATTAGTTAGATTTGAGGGTATAGCCTGTCTCAGACACTGTCAGTATTGATAAACTAATGGTCAGACACACCAAGGATAAGTATGGAAATCCCAATGCAAATGTTTCTCTGTGTCTGTGTCTGCGTCTATTTGGATTAACAGAAAAAAACCCAAAAAAGGTACTGGAACATTGTAAGACCTAGCTAAAATTTAGAGACTAGTCCCTGAACATTTAATAGTCTTTGCTCAAGTGCTCACTTACACTTATTTAGATTGGTCTTCGCATCCACCACATGACTTCCTCCATGGGGATCCCAAGATCTTATCAGTATGTATAACATCCCTATCGTGTGGAAATTATGTGTAGGGGTTTCCCTTTTTTCGTAACTCTCTTTGTTTCTGCCCTGTTCCTTTTCTTCCTGTTATCGCTTTTGTGTGTGTGTATTATATATATATATATATATATATATATATATATATATATATATATATATATATATATATATATATATATATTACCTTATTGGTCTGTTCTCTTGCATATCCACCTTTTCAGGAGCTTTTATACCTTGATAATTCTCTCCAGCGCCAGATGCTAACTTAAAGGCAGTGCAACAAATCTATGCTCATACTTATAACATACAAC
>CM060348.1:20320676-20325676 GCA_030674155.1 Stramonita haemastoma
GTAGTGTGTGTGTGTGTGTGTGTGTGTGTTGGTGTGTGTGTGTGTGTGTGTGTGTGTGTGTGTGTGTGTGTGTGTGTGTGTGTGTGTGTGTGTGTGTGTGTGTGTGTGTGTTTGCAAGGTGGTACTGTGTGATGTTTAACAAGCCCCACAAACCCAAATGTCATTGCTTGAATTGCCAAGACGAAAGGTCGTTCTTGTGTTAAAGACGTTGTCTCTTCTTATTTCCGTTTCATTGTGATTGTGTTCCGGTCCTGAATGAAGAAATGTGTAGGGAAATTTTGAATTTGTTTGCTGTTGTTTATTTGTGTGTGTTTGTGTTTTTTATGGATTTAAAATTTTTTTCTTGAGAAACATTGAGGGCAAATTTAAAAGAAACCCTATATATGAACTAATATAAAGGATATTCAATGCAACACCATAGCTGGAAAACCAGAGCATATTTAAAACGCATACCATCCAAAGAAAAAAATGACGTTAAGGTAAACAGAGGTGTAAAAGAAAACAGAAAAAAATAACAAAAAACCCTGATTAAATCAGGAAAAAAAGAAGTACAGAAAAGACAGACCGGAGTACAGACGAAAAGAAGTTAACAAATAAAGAAATGCAAACAAATAGGAAGGGAAAAAAAAGAGAAGAATGCAACAAAAAAAAACACAAAATAAAAGACTAAACAAAAGGAAAGAAAAAAAAGCACAGAAAAGGATAAAACTAAGACAAACAACACAGAGCGAAACAAACAGTAAAATCAAAAACTGTTTCATTTTCACAATTTCTTACAATATATTAAGCTCTCTATCGTCCCCAACATTAAGATTACTTGTTGTAGCATATAATTATTCAGATTTGTCCGTCGTGTTCGACGATGACCTCCAAAACAGCACACGAGGCAGGTGCTGTTTCGGAAACTGGGCAAAAATTTGATTTTCGTGGAAATGCCTTGCCCACAGTACATCCCCACTCTCTCAGCCAAGAGAACATAAGGACAGTCAGCTTTGGAGATGTTCTTCAAAGGCCAACTAGCCCCCAGGGCTGCAGCACATAAATGCTGTGCAAGTCAAGCCTCCTAGTCAGAGAATCACAGTCGATCACTAAAGACTTAGCTGTAAAGTGGAATTCTATGAGTCGGAAAGTTACTGATCATACAGCCTCTTACTTTGCTGTGCCCTCAGAGGCAATGATTTACTAAAGAACTGTGATAAAGCTAGACACTAAATGCATATTATCTAATACTTATTGATACTGTTCCTGATTTGGCAAGGCAAAATGCCATGATATAGCTTTGTTCAGCTCCCTATTATTTCACGAATTCTGACTTAGGTTAGTTTAATGGTAGGTAAATGGTCGTGCATGCAAAACCTCATCATTGGCAAACATCGGAACTCTAACCAAGTAAGGGGGAAGAACTAATACCCGCTCAATACAAACAAAAATAAAACTAGAAATCAAATGCACCATTCTTAGTACACACACACACACACACACACACACACACACACACACACACACACATATATATATATATATATATATATATAGTCTCCTCTCTCAAAACATTGATCTTACCGGGTTTATATTGTTCCTGCTTTTCAGGGGCGGTAAGCAGGGGAGCAGGATGCGGTGTTGTCGAGAGTTACTGGACGCTATAGGGCGGCGTCAGGCATGGGATGCCCGCAGTCTGCAGCAGACGCCATTCCGCAGATCCCTGAGACTGCTGGACCTGGTGGGACTGGGTGAGTGTGAGAGACAGGGTGAGGGGCTAGGCTAGGGTGAGGATGGGGAGGTGAAATGGAGTGATGATGATGGTTGAGAATGAGTGAGTCGTGCGGTTAGTTGAGGATGAGGAGGTGAAATGGGGTAAGGTTGGTGGTTGAGAATGAGTTAATTAGGTTGTCAATTTGGGAAGGGGAGGTAAAAATATTAGTGGGGTTGATGGTTGAGATCTTATCTATATCAAAAATATGTATCCATTTATTTGTTTGTTTGTTTATTTGATATTTATTCTATTCTGTCGAGGATACTGGATTAAGTGATCTCGTGTGTGTGTGTATGTGTGTGTGGGGGGTTTAAACGTTAAGTCCCCCTGTCAATGATGAATAAGTAAGTTAGGTGGTCAACTGGAGATGATGAGGTGAATTGGAGTAATGATAATGATTGAGAATTTAATTAGGTGTCCAATCAGTTTGTCTGAGCATGTAACGTAGTTCCATGTATATAAGACCTAATTCATCACATAGCTACTAACAGCTTATCAATCAAAGTCAGATTGGAGAGACTGGAGTATGTATGTGTAGTGGTTAGGGAAACGAGTAGAAGAGGAGACTAGGGATGGGGAAATACATAAAATCTACGTGTGTTGAGCCAGTTAATGAATCAGTAGTCTGGTTTGTCCAACAAATCATCAACAAGTTTGTTCCATCAGTCATTTGCTTTGATAGGCTCTCTGCCAACAATTTTGGAAAATTTTCGAATCATACGAGTCTAGTAAAAACAAACAAAAAAACAAAAACAAAAAAAAACAGTTACTTTGGCTGGCATGACATGAGACAAATTGCTGTCAACTATTGACAGAAGCCAACTTCTAAACCCTACATGAAATAAATGTCGTAGTGCTTGTAAATATTGTGATGAATCAGAATCAGAATCAGAATCAGAATCAGAAAACTTTATTGCCATTAAGTCAGAACGAGACTTATTTGACACCAAACATAAACGTATTTAACATTCTTAAAAGATGTAGATTCTTACATATGTAATGTATCTATGTTCTTGCTCTTCTGGAAAAAGAATCATGCACATATTTGATCATATCTAGCAGACAGTCCTCGTTGTTGAAAAACTTACTCAGATTGTTGTAGTTATTCATATTATTCATTTCCTTAATATTGACATTAGATAGAAATTTTTTTCTTAAATCATCATATAATGTACAAACATCAAGTAAGTGATACTCGTCTTCTATTTTGTTACACCATTTGCATTTTCTTTCTTCTTTTGGTATATTCATATACCTCCCTTGCTCTATCATTAAATCATGGGAGCTGGTGCGAAATCTGCTGAATAGGCGCCTATAATTTTCATTCCTGCATATCAAAAGATACGGCTCCAATCTGTAAACATGTGAAACAGAGTTGTAAAAATTCAGCTTAGAAAATAACTTTTTTTGTTGATTCCAAAACAGTCTGTATAATTCTTCAAGTTTTGTTTTTATGGCATAGCATAATCTTTTCATATTTAATGTACTATGATTATTCCACACATGCTTGAATCCAATCTTATGAATTATTGTTTTGATTATATAAATCCAGTGATCTTTTTCATTGTTTTGGTGCATTTCATTATATAACAATTTCAAATAGCTATTTTCTTTTGAATCTATTATGTGAATCCAAAAATTGATTAAATGACTAATAACTTTTAACGTTAATGGGTATCTGCCTAAGTCTCCGAAAACTGGCAAGACCATTGTTTTTTTGTGAACTCCTAATGTCTGTCTGCAAAATTTTGCGTGGGTGCTTTCAAAAGGAAACTGACTGGTTAAGCACATTTTAAATAAGTCTGATGAGATTGACTCTAGCCATGACAAGCTCTTATAATAACAGTCTTAAGTATTTTTTAGTGAGGGAATAAAGTACTCCGAAGTCGGAGCACAGCTGCCTACATACTAAAAGAATTGAAAAATAATCGCACACTCTTGCTTATTATCAACCATATACATACAACCTCGAGGAGGTGTTGCCCCCTGTTCCAGGTGTGGGCAGTTATGGCGGGTTAGGAGGAAGGACGGTGGCAGGATGGTTAAGACGTTCGCCTGCCAATATGTAAATCGTGAGTTTCTGGGTTCGTACCCAGCCTCGCCTTTTCTTCCCAGTTTGACGAAAAAAAATCGAACTGAATGTCAAAGTCATTCGGATGAGACTCGAAACCGAGGCCCTGTGTGCGAATGCACGCAGAACATCTTGCGCACACGTTAAAACCCCGTTCCACCTTTCGGAAGAGTAGGCCATCGTGTGCCGGTAGGAGCGGATGACAAAATTATAACAAACCAGCATGCACACAAGTGTCGTGTTTAGACACCATCCCTGAGGAAAAATCGGGGAGTTGGAGTCCCCAGAGCGGTTCGGAGCTGTAGGTGTATGGCAACGTTCTGGTGGCTCCTGCGACGGTACTGGAACCATTCGTATCGGTCAATGCCCTTCCAATGGATCGTTCCAGTGCCGTGGAGGGGGGGGGGGGGTCTGCTGCATGGGTAACAGCCTGCTCTCCATACATACTTGCCCAGGCTTTGCACTCTAAAGACTAGAGCGCAACTCCATAGTCTTCCGAAACTGATGAGTGCCTACTACTACTACATACAACCTCATGTGACTTATTTTCAAAATCAATTTACATCGGGTTTCTGTTTTTAAAACAATGACTAAGCACTTTTTTAGGGGGAAGGGGTCAAACCAGGTACTAAATATTATTATTATTATTATAATTATTATTATTTTTTTTTTTTTTTTTTATATATAATACAATTTTATGGAAAGAAGTTAACAAAACAACAAACAATTGCATAAGCAGAAAAATGAATCGACGAATGAGGAAATGAATCAATGACTGAATTGAAAGAATTACAAGGCTTCTGTGTTGCCCCCTGTTCCAGGTGTGGGCAGTTGTGGCGGGTTGGGAGTGTATGTGCTATCAGCCCACGTGACCCGCCATGAGGCGGGACCATCCTCTGTGCTTTCCGTTATCATTGCTGCAGTTACTGCCCTTTTGGCGGGTGAGTGTATGTCTGTCTTGGCCTCTGTCTCTTTTTCTGTGTGCTGTTCACTGTCTTTATTTTTGTCTCTGTATTTTTTTCAAACTGTATTCATTTTTTAATATATTTTGCTCTCTGCTTTTCTTTTACTGTACGTGTCTCGGTTTTTTTGTATCTATCTATCTATCTATCTATCTATCTATCTATCTATCTATCTATCTATCTATCTATCTATCTATCTATCTATCTATCTATC
>CM060348.1:20328176-20333176 GCA_030674155.1 Stramonita haemastoma
CGGATGGAGAGACAGACAGACAGACAGACACACGAACAGAGACACACAGAGAGTTCGCGTGTGCGTGCGTGCGTGCGTGCGTGCGTGCGTACGTACGTACGTGCGTGCGTGCGTGCGCGCGCGCGCGCGCGCGCGCGCGCGCGCGTATGTGTGTGTGTGTGTGTGTGTGTGTGTGTGTGTGTCTGACTGTCTGTCTGTCTGTCTGTCTGTCTGTCTGTCTGTCTGTCTGTCTGTCTGCGTGTCTGTATGTGTCTGTGTGTGTCTGTGTCTGCGTCTGGGGGTGATTGTGTTTCATTAAGTTTTAACACTAATGTTTTCCTTAATTTTGATAAGAACAAAGTCTTTTGAAGAAAATTTGTTGAACATGAACTCTTTAGAACAATACCGACAGAGTTCAATGGATTGGGTAGTACTGCGTCATATAATTCCGTTACGTTTTTGTTTTTTGGTGTCTTATGTGATACTGTGCTGCACTGCTTTGCATAAACGTGGATTGTATGGTAGAATGTCATATGTTGTAATATATTGTGACCTTTTGTGCAGAATTAAAATGTAGAATATTTTTAAATGTTATAATGACTTTATTTATAAAAGCGAACTGTATGATTTTCATTTCAATTCCTTCATGTTGTGTTGCATTGTGTCTTATGTACCTGTTGTGTAGCGTTGTAATGTATTATACTGCTTTAATGTGTCGTACCATTGTATCGTCTTGCAGCAGATATTGTAATATTGTATTGTATTACTTTGTATTGTATTACCAGATATTGCATAACATTTTATTGTAGTGTATGTTTTAGTAATGCAGTGTGGTCTGCTTATTTTCATCGTAGCTTATAGTTTCAGTATGCATTGCATTGTTACGCAAAGAATTGCATCATTGCATATTGATTGCCTCCAGAGCTAACAATACTACAATCAAGATTGATGACACCTCTCACAGTTAGCCTATCTAGGAATGATTTTTGGTAACATTATGAAGGTAAATCCAGTACATTCCCAATTGGGTTTATCTGAGACCAGTTCCCAGATAAGACAGAAAAAAATAAAGTAAGTATATTGTGGAACCTAGTCTCTTGGGTGAAATTCTACACTACAAAAGTTCTATGGACGAAAACGTGTCCATGCACACATACAAGGGCAGTAATTCCCCAAGAGGAACTGATACAAAGCTGAGTGATCTCTCTTTCCTTTTCTGTGAAGAAGGAGCAATGGCGTCAGTCCTGACATAGTACAATGACAAACAGAACAATGCCTTTACTGGCTGGTCTGGGGAAGGAGATTGGCAATGCCTGTGCTGCCCCCTTTCAAGAAAGAGGATGACGTGTAGTTTGTCTGCAGATATAAACTTTGTTAGAATGGAGTATGGCAAGGATGTTTTTGTTGGCATCGGTAGATATCGGTTTATCATCGTTGTTGCTGTTCTTCTTATTTTTTTGTAGTCCCTGTGGCTGTTGTTGTTATTGGATGACTTGGGCAGTAACTCTAAAAATGTTAAAGGTTATGGATTCATATTATCAAATTGAAGATGTGATTTATTATGGTTTTAGGTATAGACTGAATGAACGAAAATGACCTTTATTGCTGTTATGAAGTACCTTGAGAAAAACAGTGTTTCTCTAGCTTTAGTGTATTTCTTCCCCATTTGTATAATCATTGTGTATCCTGGTAACATCAGTTTGTTTAGGAAAGCGTTGAGATTACTTTGTCGGAAGCATGCTGTGGATAAACACAATCCCAGTATATCATTGTTAACCCTAATAATCACTCCATATTACATTGAAATCTCTACATTTCATGCTAATTTGACCTATAATACTGACCCTCGAAGCAAAGACATTGCTTTTGTCTTTAACCTTTCAAAAAGAAACCTGGCCCCATTTTTGAATGTCAAATCACAAGCTTGTTCAAGGAAGCTTTTTGGCACTTTCCCAAACAAACAAAAAAGGAAAAAGAAGATGACCTTTTCCAGATACAATACCTCGGGTTGAAATTCTATGGGTCAAAAAAGCTCTATTGAAGAGTCACATCCATGCACACAAACAAGGGTAGTGATTCCCTAAGAGGAACCGTTACAAAGCTGAGTGATCTCCCCCTCCTTTCTTGGAAAAAGGAGCAATGGCGTCAGTACTGAAATAGGACAATGGCGAGCAGTAAAAATGCTGTGAATGGCTGTGTCTGGGAAGGAGCGTGTGAATACCTATGCTGCTATCTTTTCAAAGAGGAAGGCGACGTTTTGTATTGTACGTCTGCAGCTATGAACTTTGTTACATAGAATGAATTCTGCTAGGATGGCTTTCGTCGTTGGTGGTGCCAACTGTCCCCTCATTGTTGTAATCTCTACAATTAATGTCACTGTGACATAATTATCTAAGCTTTAAGCAAAGAAGGCTGGCTTCATCTTTAAGTTTTTCAAAAAATAAACCATTCAGGCCATGGAACTAAACTACAAACTTTCTCAGTTCAAAACTTTTGACACAAGTCCAAACATGAAACAACCCCCCCCCCGCCAAAAGCTGACCTAAGCAGACACTCATCTCCAGGGTGAAAGTCTACCCTGGAAAAAGTTTCATAGAAGAACGACATTGATGCACACAAACAAGGTAGTGATTCCCCTAGAGAAATGTGAACAAAGCTGAACGATCTCCTATCTTGTTGTGAAGAGAGAGCACAGGCGCCAGATTTGACACACAATGGCAAACTGAACAATGCCGTGACTGGCTGACTGGGTCTGTGGAAGGAGGGTGACAGTTGCCTGTGTTGCTTTTTAGTAGACAACGGGGGCTGGTCAGTATAATTATTCACAGGGAGCACGTTTTTAACGTTGTATGGGTGATGGTGATGATGATGATGATGATGATGATGATGATGATGATGATGATGATGATGATGATGATGAAGATATGGGGCTGCGATGCTGCTGTTGGTGGTGTTATTGTTGCTATTGTTCGTATTATTGTTGCTGTTGTTGCTGCTGCTACTGTTGTTGGTGTTTTTATTTTTGCTGTGCTTCTCTTGATTCTGTTTTTTGTTGTTGTTGGTGTTGTTGTTGTTGTTGTTGTTGTTGTTGTTATTATTGTAGCTGCTTCTGTTTTTGATGTCCTTGTTGTTGCCATTGAAGCCACAAAGCAATACAATTTGTTCAGTCATGAACATAAACCACAAGCTTTCTCAGTTCAAAACTTTTGACACTAGTCCAAGCGTAAAGAAAGGAAACAAGCTGACCTGAGCAGAACACTCATCTCCCGGATGAAACTCTACACTGGAAAAAAAAAATTCAGAGAAGAATGACATTCATGTACACATACAAGAGTCGTGATTCCCTTAGGGATTTGTATACAAAGCTGAACTATCTCCTATCTTTTCTGTAAAGAAAGAGCAAGGCACCAGATTTGACACTCAATGGCAAACTGAACAATGCCATGACTGGCTGACTGAGTCTGTGGAAGGAAGGTGACAATGCCTGTGTTACTTTTTATCAAAAAAACAAGTTCAAGTGTTGTGTGTTTGTAGATATGGGGCTGGTCAGTATAGGTCACAGAGAGGATGTTTTTGATGTTATAGGTGATGGCGATGAAGATGATGTTGTTGATGCTGCTGCCGTTGTTGGTGTTGTTGTGCGAACACATGCAAAACATCTTGGGCACACGTTAAAACCTGTTCTGGTTTTTGAGGAAATAAAGTAGGCAATTTTGTTCTGATGGGAACGGATGACAAAATTCACAAAACTGCATACACACAGGGGCTGGATGTGAAAAAAAACACAAGTACGTATACCATAACCCTGAAAATAGAAAGAAAGGAAAGGAAAACTGATAAAATAAAAAAAACCTTCCTTCTCAAGTGTGTCATTATAACTCTTTAACGCCATCACTTCTTTCTATGATTCCCTACGATCCGCCCACACATCTCGAAACACTAAACTAACTTTAGAACTAGATCTACAGACATTATAGTATTAGGGGGAGTCAGCAACCCCACACTATCTTTATCCGTGAATCTCTGGCAATAAAAACGGCTAAAGTTAGCAATGTAAATCATATCCTTTGCCCGGTGTACGGTAAGAGTTTTTTGGCAACTATTTTTGGGGGGTATTGAAAAGAAAAAGAAGGAAAAAAACGAGCAGACTCTGTGCTAACAAATTGCCCCAGAGGTGAAATTCTACACTGTGAAAAGTCTCTGAGTATAATGTGTCTGAAGCAGTCATAAACATCAAGAATAACCCTCCCGAGAGAAACGTCCATAGTCCTGACATCTTTGTCTCTCTTTCTGTCTGTCTGTCTCTCTCTCTCTGTATCTCTCTGTCTTTTTCTCTCTCTGTCTCTCGTGTCTCTGTGTCTTTATGTCTCTGTGTCTCTGTCTCTGTGTGTGTCTGTGTGTATGTGTGTCTGTGTGTCTGCGTGTCTGTCTGTCTCTGTCTCTGTCTCTGTCTGTCTGTCTGTCTGTCTGTCTGTCTGCCTGTCTGCCTGTCTGTCTGTCTGTCTGTCTGTCTGTCTGTCTGTCTGTCTGTCTGTCTGTCTGTCTCTCTCTCCTCTCTCTCTCCCTCTCTCTCTCTCTCTCTCTCTCTCTCCTCTCTCTCTCTCTCTCTCTCTCTCTCTCTCTCTCTCTCTCTCTCTCTCTCTCTCTCTCTCTCTCTCTCTCCCTCCCTTGCTCTCGCTCTTCCTTTCTTTCGTCCCTCCCCTCTCTATGTCTTACCATGTCATATTGTTTTTAACAACCTTTTCCCGTTTTTATTATTTTTGAAACAAAAAAACATATCCCAAACCTGGAAAGATCTTAGCTAAGTTTTAAATCTTTGGACATTAGAAAAACCAGCAACTTGAAACGTCCTTCTTTTTGTTTGAATCTCTATGAAGAAAACTGCTTAAGTGATATACGTATATCATATTATTTTCACTTTTACTTGTTGGCACTGTTATCCTGAAACAGAAAGCGATCAGACTTTTGTCAGGGTAAACTTCTTCCTTTGTGAAAGAAATTCTGCTCTGTGGAAAAGTTTC
>CM060348.1:20353176-20358176 GCA_030674155.1 Stramonita haemastoma
TAGACAGAAAGATGGACAGACAAGTAAACAGACAGACATACATATACTAATAAACAAACAAACCAACCAACAGACATAGAGAGAGACAGAAAGACCGGAAGTGCACAAAGAACCGCTTTGAAAAATCATTCGTACAGCAGAAAGTGGAAGTAAAAATAGAACAAAAATTCCAATTTAACCAAGAAGAAAATCTTAAACAGGAAGAGAAAGAGAAAGGAAAAAAGAAACTATAAGAAATAATCCACACAAACCCTCGGCACACACTTCTCCATGAGTGTAGGATTCAATCTACAGCCATAAAAATCAGGCTTTATAATGGCCCACTCTGCATTCTGCCGTGTTTATATTTTATTCAATCTTTCTTTCCAGGTTTTATTGTGTCTTGCTGGGCAATATACGTTTATATTATGTCATAGGAAAGCCTTCAATCTATGAGATACATCTTTTACACAGCTTGATAATGATACATATTAAACCACACAAAGGTTGGGAATTACAAACATCTGTCTCCAACTGTCTGTTTGTCTGTCTGTTTGTCTGTTTATAGTCTCTCTTTGTCTACCTGTCTATCTGTCTTTCTCTCTCTCTCTCTGTCTCTCTGTCTCTCTCTGTCTATCTGTTTCTGTCTCTCTGTCTCTCTGTCTCTCTCTGTCTATCTGTTTCTGTCTCTCTGTCTCTCTGTCTTCTCTGTCTCTCTCTGTCTCTCTCCCTCTCTCCCCCCCTCTCTCTCTATCCCCCCCTTTTCTCTCTACCCCCCCCCTCTCTCTCTCTCTCTCTTTCTCTCTTTCTCTTAGTCACACAACCACGCACACTGCAACATATGCAAACACACACAAACACACACACACTCGCGCATGCATCCATCGCAGGCATGTGCACTTAAAACTGTAAAATATCAACCTAAACCTAATCAAAGAAAGTCAAATCAAGATAAGCTGAAAGCTGAACTAAATACAATCATACTTTCAAAACAAAAGAATGGCAAGCAACCCAAACAGAATCAAAAATAAAACAGACCAAAAAAAAAACCTTGTGTAAAATCCAGGCAGAAATACACATTAGACAAATAAAGCCGCTGCCTTTCTTTGTAAAAGTTTTCACCTTTTTAACTTATAGCTCAAAAATGTTTTTAAAATGGAAAAGAAATCGCAAGAAATCCTCAGCGTAACTTTTCCCAAAATGGGAGCATTCAATATGAATCAATACCAAACAGAAATAATTAGGTCAAAGGCTGAAGGTGCCACTTTTCTAAACCCCCCTCCCACTCCCGAGCACACACGCACACACACACAACACACACACACACACACACACACAACACACCTACGCACACACGCACGCACAACACGCACGCACACATGCACACGCACACACAAACACACACACGCACACACACAGCACACAGCACCACACACACACACACACACACACACACACAACACACACACACACACACACACACACACAACACACACACACACACACACACACACAACAACAACACACAACAAACACCACACACACACAAGAGGTAGACAGACATACATACAGACTGACAGACAGACAGAGAAAAGGCCTTAAAAAACAGAGACAAAGGCAGAGACATTCAGACAAGACAGAGAAATAGAGAGACTGACAGAAAAAAAAAAAAAAAAAAACTAGACGAAACCGACCAACAATCAGACGACAAACTGACAATAAAAACAATGGACAGGAAGCATGGTCTTAAAACTATTCAGCCTATTAGAAATAAAGCAAAACAAAACGTAAAAAACAAATAATAAATGAAAAAGACATAGTGACAGAAGGAAAAGGAAAAATTCACCAGAAATTCTGGCGCATACTTCTCCTAAAATGTTAGGATCAATTTATATCAATAGAAACCAGACATTTTAAGCGGAGATTTAGTTTTTATCTTTTGACATTTTATTTTTATTTAAGGTTTAATTTTTTGCTCGCAACCTTCACAGGATTGAGTGCAAAGCAACATTATGATACACACACACAAACACACAGAGACACAGACACACACACACACACACAAATACATACATATATATATATATATATATATATATTTATATATGATAGATAGATAGATAATAGATAGATAGATAGATAGATAGATAGATAGATAATAGAAATACATACATACATAATACATACATACATACATACATACATACATACATACATACATACATACATACATACATACATACGTACATACATACATACATACATACATACATACATACATACATACATACATACACAAAATAAACACGCTCGCACGCATACGCGTGCGCGCGCGCACACACACACACACACACACACACACACACACACACACACACACACACAATACACAAGCACACAACACACACACACACATCACAACACACACACACACACAAATACACAACACACAACACACACACACTCACACACACACACACACACACACACACACACAGCACCACACACACACACACACACACACACACACACACACACACACACACACACACACACACACACACACGTGTGTGTGCTTATACCGCTATCCTCAAAATAAAACAATCAATAAACTATCTAGCAAAATTATTGAACTAATAAATAATTATTCATGACATAGAAAACACAGAGCTCTGAGGTATCAGATTAAATGACAAGAAAATATTGAAATATCTTCCATAAAATAAAGTGCTGTGGCTTTTCACATGAAATAATTTCTTCCAACAGGAAACAAACCAGCAACCAAACAAATATACAAAACAAGTTCGTTGTTAAAACTGTAGAAACTCATGCAATGATTTCTTTTTTTCCGAAAATGGGAGCTATCAATATAGATCTATAATTATCATTAAACAAAACCAAAACAACTCAAATCTGCCAGAAGTCAATAGTGCCACTTTTGTTCAGACTCCTCACCCCTACCCTCCTCCCCCTCCCTTTCCACACACACACACACACACACACACACACACACACACACACACACACACACACACACACACACACACACACACACACACACACACACACACACACACACACTACTTGTGTTGCATGCTATGATTTCTCCCAGAGAAATCTATAGTGGTGTCAATGGAACACACTTATTATACATGTGACAGACATCCCATGATTTGCTAATGTTCATTGAATTAGAAGTTAATTTGAGCGGGGGAGGGAGGGAAGAGGCATAAATATTTTGGGTGATACTATAAACCGAGGCCCTGTGTGCAACCCTCAGGCAGAACATCTTGCGCGCACGTTAAATCCTGTTCCGCTTTTCATAAGCTTTAATGTAGGTGATTGTGTGCCAGTGAGAATAGATGACAAGATTTACAAGACTGCATGCACACGGAGACTGGATGTAAAAAAGCCCATGAGTGCTTGTTCCATTATTTTCGATTATAATAGAATAAATGAAATGAATAAATAAACGAAAATTAAAACATACATGGACATGTGTCTTTGCACCTACAACAATGGAATCGGTTACCCTATCTCTGTCTGTCTGTCTGTCTGTCTGTCTCTGTCTCTGTCTCTCTGTCTCTCTGTCTCTGTCTCTCTGTCTCTGTCTCTGTCTCTGTCTCTGTCTCTCTCTCTCTCTCTCTCTCTCTCTCTCTCTCTCTCTCTCTCTCTCTCTCTCTCTCTCTCTCTCTCTCTCTCTCTCTCTCTCTCCTCTCTCTCTCTCTCTCTCTCTCTCTCTGGGGTTAAATGAGAAACATAGTTTTGTTTCTGCTCTGATGGGTTAGAATAGTTGATTACACGGTATTTTCTTTGATTGCATATCATTCATATTCAGCTGTTTTTTCATCGTTTACCCCGCAGTTCTCTTGTCGTTGTTTTTGTTGTTTCTGTTGTTGTTCGTGTGTTAGTGTTTTGTTGTTGTTGATGTTGTTGTTGTTGTTGTTGTTGTTGTTGTTGTTGTGGTCGTCGTCGTCGTCGTCGTCGTCGTCGTCGTCGTCGTTGTTGTTGTTGTTGTTGTTGTTCTTCTTCTTCTTCTTCTTCTTCTTCTTCTTCTTCTTCTTCTTCTTCTTCTTCTTCTTCTTCTTCTTCTTCTTCTTCTTCTCCTTTTTTTCTCTTTGTCCATGCAGTTCTTTATTCTACTTTGCCACGTTTAGTTGCAAGTATACTTTGAAGATGTTTGCAATTCTTTGACGTTTGTCTTTTTTTTAATTAAAAAAATGTTTTGTTCATTTTCGAAATTTTTATCTGTGCGCTAAAAATTTCTTATCCTTTTCAATCTTTCTTCTGTGTACTGTCTTGTCGAAGTGGACTTTACACGGAACCCCCCCCCCCCCCCCCCTCCTCTACATCCCCCCTCTCTTGGGAAAAAACCCAAACAAACAAAGCAAAAACGAAGCTCTGAATAAAAACAAGACCTGGTACTTTTTTTTTATTTTCGCGATTTCCTTTTCTTTGATTTCTCTCGTTTAGATTTTTGGGTTGTTGTTTTTTTTTTTATCTCTCTTCTCTTTTGACAATAACATCCCTTTTGGAGTCTTCTTCTTTCAATTCTTGTCTTCGAACTCTTTGTTGTCAGTTTCATCTCTTGAATTCTTTCGTCTTTTTGTTATTATTCATTTATGTTTCTACTCTTCTTTATTGATTTTCACTTCAGTCACTTTCTCTTTATCGTACAATATTTGCTTTAAGACTTTTCTGTGGCTTGTTGGACGTTGCTTTTTTATCTCCATTTTTGTTTTGGTTTTGTCCATTCCGCCTTCATATTTTGTGTGTGTCGTCTTCATTGCTTTAAAATAGTTCCTTCCTTTCCGCTAGATTTTTTTATCCCTTCTCTCTGATATTATTTTAGGAGCTTTGTCTTACTCCATAATTTTTAATATGATTTTTTAGTTCAAATTTTTTTTTAATACTGTATTTTCCGTTATCCTCTCTTTATTGTTTCTATTATTTAACTTTATAATCTGAACGTTTTTTACTCATTTCTTTTCCATTTCACTGTTTCTTTATTGTTTCTGCTT
>CM060348.1:20380676-20395676 GCA_030674155.1 Stramonita haemastoma
GTAAAACTTGCTGTGACATAAAGCGGCATAACAAATAAAATAAAAATGATATAAAACAATGTCCGCAGACACTGTCCGGGGCCTCACTGATGACCTCAGTCTTCACGGGCGTGGACCAAGTAGCCGCGGCCAGCCAAGAAACACGCGACCCTTCCCGCCACCTCCCTCCAGCCCTTCCCCTCACCACCGCCCTCCTCTTCCTCACCCTCACCCTGGCCACCTCCGCCCTCACGCTGGCCTGTCCCTGGCAGCACCTCACCGAGCAGGCGCCCATCGCCCGCGCCTTCGAGAGCAAAGGCATCTACGCCGCCAACCACGTCATCGGCGCTGGGGCCCTGTTAGGGTTAGCCGCCTCGGCGATGAGTGGGTTATACCACCCGCCGAGGATTCTTCATTCTATGGCTTGTGACGGTCTGCTTCCGAAATGGTTGGGGAAAATCTCCATGGCTTCCATTCCTGTGCTGGGCGCTCTTCTTTCCGGGTTGGTGGCAGCCATGTTGGCTTTGACTTTCGATTTCGGAAGTTTGATCGAAATGTCGGCTATTGGTACTTTGCTCCAGTTCTTGACCTCAGCGATTATCGTGCTGTACGTGCGTTACCAGCCTGAGTCGGTGGGTTTGTGTAAGGAATATTCTGACCTGGATTTATCCATGGAGGAGGCGGCTCCCCCTGCAGAATCCCCTAAACTGGTGTTGATGGCTAACGGGGATTTACACCTGCACTACCAGGATAATTCCCACCTTCACCAACACCACCACCACCACCATCACAACAACAACCATGACACCACTACTACCACATCACAACCACCACCACCAACAACATCAACAACAACAACACCTAAAGAACTTCACCACCACCACAAGACGCAAGCAGAATACCAAACAGGAGGACACGCACACCACCACGAGTTTCTGGAATCTTCCACACTGTTTCAGCAGCACGAAGGAGCTCCAACGTGTAGGAGAGTGATGACTCATTCCTCCTCTACCTTCTCCTCGTTCGTGCAGCTTTCCTCGTGCACCAAACTGGTTCCAGATGCGGCCACGTGGCAAAGCACGCGCTATCTTTTGCTCGTCTTCCTTCTAGGTATTAGTACTTCCCCCCAAAAAATGATGATTTTTAAAAAAAAATAAGGTGTGGTGTTTTTGTTTGTTTGATTTTGGTTTGGGTTTTTTGTTGTAGTTTTTTTTTTTTTTTGGTTGTTTTCCCCTCTATTTCCAAAATATTATGATTTCTAGACCTATGACTAAATTTTGTTGACAGATGATGGTTGGATAATGTACCCCAGTACCTAACTTGTTATGTTTTAATTACTACTTTTGTTTGTTTGTTTTTGTTTTAATCACTGCTTACTTATTATCGATTTTCTGGTTTCATTTCGTGTTTGTTTTCTGTTATAATGATCATTTTGATTGTTTAGTATGAGTTTTAGTGCACTGTATTGCACCTTTGTGATTCTATATCTTCTCTCTTTACATCTTGTCTTCTGTTTATTACTATCTTGCTACTTTGGCCTTCTTCTTTTGGTTTATAATTGTTGTTAGTTGGAAGCATTCTTAAAAACTTATGTAATCCCTGATTAGGGCGGGGACTGGATGTAAAAAAAGAAGAAGCACATGAGTGCTTATTCATTATCCTCGACACAAAAGAATTTGATTTGATTTTATATGATTCGATTCGTTTCGATTCGATTCGATTCGATTTGATTCGATTCGATTCGATTTGATTCGATTTTGATTCGATCCGATTCGATTTGATTTGATTTGATTTGATTTGATTCTAGCCTCCACCTGTCTCTCCGCAACCATCGCGGGTTGGCCTGAGGACCCTGGCTCGTCCTGGTGGGCCGTGACGATTGTCAGCGTGTGTGTGGCGCTGCTTGTGGCGTCGGCTTTGGGCATGGCGCGACAACCTCAGAGTGACGTCAGGTTGTACTTCAAGGCGCCTTACGTCCCTTTGTTGCCCCTGATGTGCGTGGTCTTCTGCTGCTTGCTGTTGGGTTCTCTCCCTTCCCTAGCCTGGTTGCGCTTGGCGTTTTGGACGGCTGCGGGTAGGTGTGTTTGTGTTTGTATGGGGGTGGGGGTGGTTGTGGGGGTGGGGTGGGGGAGGTGTGTGTTTGTGTGGGGTGGGGTGGGGGAGGGGGTGGTGTGTGTATGTTTGTGTGTTTGTGTGTGTGTACGTGTGTGTGCGTGCGTGCGTGTGTGTGTGTGTGTGTGTGTGTGTGTGTGTGTGTGTGTGTGTGTGTGTGTGTGTGGTGTGTGTGAATCAGAATCAGAATCAGAAATCTTTATTGCCATTAAGTCAGAACGAGACTTATTTGGCACCAAAACGTATTTAACATTCTTAAAAGATGTAGATTCTTAGATATGTATTATCTTGCTCTTCTGGAAAAAGAATCATGCACATATTTGATCATATCTAGCAGACAGTCCTCGTTGTTGAAAAACTTACTCAGATTCTTGTAGTTATTCATATTATTCATTTCCTTAATATTGACATTAGATAGATTTTTGTTTTCTTAAATCATCATATAATGTACAAACATCAAGTAAGTGATACTCGTCTTCTATTTTGTTACACCATTTGCATGTTCTTTCTTCTTTCGGTATATTCATATATCTCCCTTGCTCTATCATTAAATCATGGGAGCTGGTGCGAAATCTGCTGAATAGGCGCCTATAATTTTCATTCCTGCATATCAAAAGATACGGCTCCAATCTGTAAACATGTGAAACAGAGTTGTAAAAATTCAGCTTAGAAAATAACTTTTTTTGTTGATTCCAAAACGGTCTGTATAATTCTTCAAATTTTGTTTTTATAGCATAGCATAATCTTTTCATATTTAATGTACTATGATTATTCCACACATGCTTGAATCCAATCTTATGAGTTATTGTTTTGATTATATAAATCCAGTGATCTTTTTCATTGTTTTGGTGCATTTCATTATATAACAATTTCAAATAGCTATTTTCTTTTGAATCTATTATGTGAATCCCAAAATTGATTAAATGACTAATAACTTTTAACGTTAATGGGTATCTGCCTAAGTCTCCGAAAACTGACAAGACCATTGCTTTTTTGTGAACTCCTAATATCTGTCTGCAAAATTTTGCGTGAGTGCTTTCAAAGGAAACCGACTGGTTAAGCACATTTTAAATAAATCATCTATTTTGAAGTTATCTTTTACATTACAACCATAAGGAAACCACATTTCACTTCCATACGTTAAAATAGGCATTATTAGGGCATCAAACAACTGCATAACAATATCTATTTTTAGTACACCTCCTTGTAGAGCTCTTTTCAGCGAATAAATAGCTTTGTTACTTTGTTTGACTAAGTGTTTCTGGGCCACATCAAACTTTCCTGACTGATGAAAAACTATATCTTAGATATTTATACCTATCTGTAGTTTCAATTAGGTTTTGTCCACATTTAAAATGAATAGGAATTTTAGGTACAGATTTTGTGAAGATTATAACTTTTGTTTTTTCTTTGTTTACTTGGAATCCCCATTTTAGACAATACTCATGTAATTTATCCAGTTTTGATTAGAGACCTGATTTTGTATTTGATAACAATATAAGATCATCTGCATGCATTAAACCTGAGACTACATCATTTTTGTTATATATGGAGAATCAATCATTCCTATATGTTGAAAGATATCATTAATGTAGATATTAAAGAGTGTGGGACTTAGTGAGTTGCCTTGATGGACCCCAACTTTTACTTCTATTTCTTCAGATAACGTATCTTGTACTTTTGCATATTATATTGTGGCATCTGTATACATATCTTCAATCAGATTGAAACATTTACCAGTTATTCCAATTGCATGCAGTTTCACCATTAAAGCTTGATGCCAAATGCTATCGAAAGCCTTCTGAAAATCCACAAAACAAAAATACAACCTTTTATCTTTTGTTTTGCATATGTTATCAACTAGTTTACTTAATGAAAATATTGTCTGAAGTTCTACATGTCTTTCGAAATCCAGCTTGTTCTTTGGCAAGTTTGTTATTTTCTTCTAGATAGTTGCATATTCTATTGTTCAGTATCTGGCAAAGTAATTTACCGAAAGCGTTTGTCAATGTGATTCCTCTGTAGTTTTCAGGCTTTAGGGGGGCATCCACCTTTGTGAATAGGAATATTGATGCCTACTTTCCATTCATGTGGATACAACCCTGTATCAAGAACAACATTAAAAAGTAACTCCAGTATACCTAGTATATCTGGGGTGATGGATTTGATCATTTCATTTAATATACCATCCTTGCATGGAGATTTTTTGTTTTTTTTAAGTTTTTATTGCTTCCGTGATTTCTTTTCTAGTAAAGGGCCTGTCTAAGTACGGGTTTTCGCGTCTTGTTAGTAGTTCGTACATGTTTTGCACTTGTTCTTTTCTCTTTTGATTGACAGAAGGTTCTTTTCCTATCAGCTTTTTTAAATGTTCCATCCATTTTGTGTAATTGAGGAAATTTGTTTCTCTTGTATTTTTTTCTTCACTTATCCTTAATTGTTGCAGAGTTTTCCATAATACACTAGGATCCTTATCTATTGCGTTATGCAGGTTCGAAACAAGACTGCTTTTGAACGATCTCTTTTTCTCTTTTAAAAGTCTATTGTAT
This sequence comes from Stramonita haemastoma, assembly GCA_030674155.1. Lineage (NCBI taxonomy): Eukaryota > Metazoa > Mollusca > Gastropoda > Neogastropoda > Muricidae > Stramonita > Stramonita haemastoma. Next base: position 20,385,314 of record CM060348.1, read on the forward strand.
TCTTTTCTCTTTGAAAAATACTTTTGTCTAAGAGCAACTTTGAATGGATACCGATTGATGGTGTTAAGGAAATATTTTATTTCTTTTTTCATTTCTGCACAATGTCCATCAAACCACTTTTTACTGTTTTTCTTTTTTATTAAAATGTTTCGTTTTTTTAAGTTTCAAACTTAATCTTGCTGCATCAGTGAAAATTACCGACAAATTTTCAGCACACTCATTTAATGACTTTTGCACATTTTCTGAACCAATATCTTCTTCAGTTTGGTTATATGTGTTTAATGTTATACACATTTTGCGTTTTATATCTTTTATACGTGACTGTACGGTCGACAGTTTAAAAGAGGTTTGAAATCTCTGTTTTGAATTTTCATCCCAGTAAAAACTGGGTGGTAAAGCATTCTTTGTAATTTTCTTATTATTTTTAGTATTACTGTGTCAATTTTTTCTCAGATCATTCCTTTTTAACACTTTATATTTATCTATTCTTGGTATTAAATGTCTAAATGGACTGAGCAGTGATCAGAGTACTCTGTTAATTGATCGACTTTCATATGGCGCACTTCCTTTTGGATAGATTTAGAACAAGCAAAATAATCGACAACACTACAACCTTGTGGCTGAAAACATGTGAAATGTCCTTGCAGATCTCCCAGTGTGCGACCATTTAATATCCTCATTTCCTAATCAACACATATATTTAGAAGTCTTTTACCATTTCTTTGAAATATTTTATCCATAAAGCACCGTTCATAACAGTTATCATAACTGTAATTGCATGGTAACTGATAATAGTTTTGTGGATAGTCCATTTGAATGAAGTCTTCTAAACAACCTGTTCTTGCATTGAAATCACTGCAGAGAATGATAGTATTTTGTTTAGATAGATATGCAACGTCTTGTTCTATTTTATTCCATCTGTTCATTGTGTGACGTTTTCCAAAGGAAGAATATTCAGGTGGGATATACACTCCACCTATACATGTATCACTGTCATAAGGACCATTTAAGATTTGTACCCATGCTATATCAGCATTATTTTGAGGCAAAAATTTACAAATTGACGATATTTTTCCTTTACAAAAATGGAAACACCACCAGAAGCACCTGATGCTTTACTGTTCAGTGGTCAGAAGTAATGTACAGATATATACCCAGGGAGCATTATGCTATATGTGTCTTTTTTTTCTAAGTGCGTTTCTTGTAAGAAGATGAAATCATAGCGCATTAACATATTTTCTACTTCTACATCCTTAAGTTTACTTGTGTTAATTCCATCAATTTTCCCATGAATACTTCTGACATTCCACGATAAAATTTTCATCTTTAAAGTAGATATCGTAATGTTAGTATTTCATTTTTTTTCTTTCCTTTTTTTTGAGGAAGAGATGAACTAGAATGCAACTGATACATATACAATTCTACCTCTTTCAATCTAATTTTTGTTTACATGTCAAAACATTTTTCATTAACAATTAACATTTTTAAAAGAGTAAATATGACAAGCAAGCAAGCATTAAGAAAAACGACCAATATGCATGCTGTATTACTCTATCGGCATGAGAAAGCAATATGGAGCACAATATGTCTGTTACAGTGATCCTTTTTTTTTTTCTCACCCTACTGCATTCCCTTGTAAGGAATCATTTATTAAATATTGTATTCAACATTTACATGCGGGCTGGTGTGTGTAGGTGTGTGTGTGTGTGTGTGTGTGTGTGTGTGTGTGTGTGTGTGTGTGTGTGTGTGTGTGTGTGTGTGTGTGTGGGGTGTGTGTGTTACATTGTTTGCGTGCACGTGCCCGGGCATGTGTGTGCATGAGTGTTACTGTAGGGATGGTAGAGCCAATGATGTAGGTGAGGGATGAAGGTGGTGGTGGTGACAGTGTGTGTGTGTGTGTGGGGGGGGGGGTGTTTGCGTGAGTGTGTGTGTGTGTGTGTGTGTGTGTGTGTGTGTGTGTGTGTGTGTGTGTGTGTGTGTGTGTGTTTGCGTGAGTGTGTATGTTTGCGTGAGTGTGTGTGTGTGTGCGTGCGTGCGTGCGTGAGTGAGTGAGTGTGTGTGTGTGTGTGTGTGTGTGTGTGTGTGTGTGTGTGTGTGTGTGTGTGTTTGTTGGATATGTTTTGTGGAGTAAAGGAATGACGGTGGAAGTGTCAGTGATGCAGACGATTGTTCAGTCTGCTGTTTCTGTACTGTCTGTATTGTCTTGGTGGCTCTTCTCGCTGTCTTTGGTTCAGTGCCCAGTTCTGGTCAGTATCTGTACTCCAGTACTGCCTGGGAAAGTACTGGTCACCTCTCCATTGCCAGCGTTGTCGGTGTCCAAAGCGATGGTCGTATCTCCAGTCCGCCCAGTCTGGCCTGTGGGACACTGGCCTCTGCCAGTATCTAGACCTAGAGTCTTTCTCATAGAGGCCATCGGCCCACTCCTCTCCAGGTTGTCGGTCTCCAAGGGGCTGACTAGATCTCCAGTCCTGTCTCCATCTCCTGAGGCCCCAAGTCTCCTGTCGTGTCTCTTTCCGTTGGTAGCGATAGGTGGGCCATGGTTTCTTGTTTGTTCATTTTCTTCCGTGTTCTTTCTTCTGTTGCTGTTGATGTTGTCATAATAGTTTGTTTTTTTTCTACTCTACCTCTTCAAGGTTGTTCCTGTCCCCGGTTCCTATCATTCCAACTTTTTCTTGTTCGTTGATGTTGCCTTTGTTTATTGCTCCAAAGAGTTTTGCCGGTCTTTTGACTCAAAAGCCCAAGGTTTTGAAGTATTGAACATCTCTTGGGATTGTGAAGTTGATCTGTCATTTGAAATTCTTTGAGAGCAGAAATCTGGTTTGTTTTGCAGTGTTTCTGTCATATTCAATATATTCGTCACTTTCTTGATAATTCTCTCTTTTAGATTGGTCAGTAATATGTCCATGACATCTGTTTGAAGTCTCGTTTTCTCTTAAGGTAAATGGAAAATAATTTCCAGCTGCAGAGTCCAGCTGCCTTCGCTTTGGTAAGTTAGCAAACTTTGGTCTTAGCTTTCTTTTCCGTGCTTGTTGCCAAAGCAGGCTTTCTAAACAGCGGCCAATTGTACTGGCAAGGATACTGCTACCTCGAGCAGAAGGATGAAATTTGTCTCTGTATAATCTTTTGTAGCCTGGTTGGATATTGTGCTCTACAAAATTGACATTGTCTTCCTGGCCAAGTTCACTGTAGACAATGGCGTTGAAGAGTTTTCTTTTTCTCTCAAGCTGTTGATCTCCACATGGAATTGTCTGGCTGATGATTATTTTGGACTGTGGGAATTTTGTTTTCATTTTGATTATCATTTTTTTCATTTCTTCTGCGGACTCATGGGCGTTTTGCTGTTTCAAGTTGTTAAGTCCACAGTGAACTAAAATAGCATCTGGGGTAGCCTTGGTTTTGTTCATTTCTTCTTCACAGTCTGCCAGGGTGTATGCTTTTCTTTTTCTGGCTGACAGCCCGTAGGAAGTTCCAAGTCTTCTGGGGTCAAGACCATCCATTATAGAGTCATGCATAATGAGTACATATGGCAGACTGTCCTTGTCTGATATAACATCTTCGATCAAATCTTCACAATTGGAATGGGACATCTCGCTCCTGTTTTCATTTCCCACGTCAGTTTGTGGTCTTCTGTTTTCTGCAGTTGTCCCCTCTGGTGTCACAGATCCCATCCCGCAGTCTGATGCCGATGTTCTGGTCGAGGTGGGTGAGGATTGGTCTGCACCATCATCTCGATCAGGCAAAAGACTTTGGTCACTAAGGTTCACTTTGTCCTTAGTAGAGGTCGATGGTATTTGTGGTTCTGCTGAATTATCTTCAGATCGGGTTTTGTTTGTAGACGACTTTCTTTGTTTTTTCAAGGTCTTCTTTTGTGTCTTTTTTCGGGGTGTAGAGTTTCTTTGTGGTAACTGAAGTGTCTGATTTGTCGAAGCCGAATAATTTAGAAGACTTACTTCTATTTGATCTTTCAACTCTGTATTGGCTGAATACATTTGCTCTGCCAAGAAGTTGACAGATTTGTCTAAATTACAAATCACTTTCTTCATATCTTGAATCTGGGATTCTAATCCCTCTTGTTTTTTTGAATTCTTGTCCAGTGTCCGTCTTCTTTCAGGGGACGTCATGGTGGATTTGACGTCATTCATCAGCCCTGCTTCCAGTTCGATTTGTTCGCAGAGGCTTTCGGTGGTGTAAAATGCCTCTGCGCACACCCTGCATGTGTATTTGCGTGATGTTTTTTGCAAATACACAAAGTTGGTAAGTTGGCAAGGACGTGCAGGGCCAGTGAATTTTTTTCTGGCATTCACAGCATTTCAGAGAATGGCCCTTCAATTCAATACCACAGTGACATGCATCGATGGATGTACTCACCAGCATTTCGTCATTTGTAAGTGTTTTTTCATTTTCCTTTTCTACACCACTGATTTCACCCTCTGTAGATATTGTTGCTGTGTCATTGTCGTTGTTCGTGTCCATAACCTGGTCTCCATAAACAACTGGACCCGAGTAGCCGGAGAACGCCATTGCGTCTTTGGCTTTACCGAGGCTCTTATAACTTTTGTGGGCGGCCCCGTGGTAGCCCGTAACCGAATTGCTGGCCTCGTTTCATGTCGTAAAGATGCCGACTTTTCTTCCTTTTGTCACTGCATAATACTTTACACTGGCTTTTTTCGTCTTTGTCATCTCAGACTGCCTCTTTGTTCATCTCTACTTGCACAGTAATTTTTTAGCTGCCGTTGGCTGCCATCATTACCGGAAGTGCGTGTGTGTGTGTGTGTGTGTGTGTGCGTGTGTGCTCATAAAGTGGGAGGGGCGCTTTGTGGTTGAGGGGAGGTGGGTGTTGTGTGTGTGTCTGTTTATTTTTATTTAGTTAGTTTTATTTTATTTAGTTTGTTCTTTTATATCGAGGATGATAGGATCAGCACTCCTGTGCTTTTTTTTTACATCCAGTCCCCATGCGTATGCAGTTTTGCAAATGTCATCTGTTCCCTGTCTGTAAATGTCATCTGGTGTGTGTGCGTGCGTGCGTGGTGTGTGTATGTCTGTTTGTGCGTGTGCGTATGTGGTGTGTGTGTGTGTGTGGTGTGTGTGTGTGTGTGTGTGTGTGTGTGTGTGTGTGTGTTGTATTTATGGGACAAAATACAGACCAACACTAATGGCCTAATCGATGGGGAAAAAGTTTTTGGCCAAAACATGATTCGAACCACCGCACACTCCGACCCGGACTTTTTCGCTTTCCAGGCAGGCGTGTTACCTCTAGACCACTGATCTATCTATGAGCTTCAAAACTATAATTTCACAAAGAAAGAATGTACAAGAAAATCATACATTATAATACACTACATGAACATGTATTTACTACTCAACACAGGACACGAAAACCATATTTTGTTATTTATATTTTTATTTATTCTTTATATCAAGGATAATGGAATAAGCACTCATGTACTTTTTTACATTCTGGTCCCCGTGTGTTTACAGTTTTGTAAATCTAGTCCTCTGTTCCCACCGGCACACGATGGCCTACTCTTACGGAAAGTGGGACAGGATTTAACGTGTGCGCAAGATGTTCTGTCTGCGTTGGCACACGGGGCCTCGGTTTATAGTCTCACCCAAAAGACTTTGGGGAAGAGTGGAGTCAGCATTGATTTTAACTCCAGAGGGAAAAGCCCCTCGAAAGGGAATCGAACTTTTGTACGCGACCATTTTTATACACCATTACGGTAGCCGCATTCGAACATCGGGAATGATGTTTAAACATAATACCAGTGTGTGGTACAATTTGTTGGTGTCTGTTTTTCTTTTACCCATTCATTCCTACTGGTATGCATTGGCCTATGACTTTTAACATGTGCGCAAGATGTTCTGCGTGCGTACGTTGGCGTTCCATCTGTTTGGGACGAGATAGCCTAGTGGTCAGAACATTGCGCTCGCAATTCGACCACCCGAGTTCGATTCCTGTTTGAGGGCATTTTTCCCTTGGAGTTAACATCAGTGCTGACTCCACTCTCCCAAAAAGTCCTTCGGATGAGACTATAAACCGAGGTCCCGTGTGCGAACGCACGACTAACATCTTGCGCACACGTTAAATCCTGTTCCGCTTTTCGAAAGAGTAGGACACCGTGTGCCGGCGGGAACAGATGACAAGATTTACAAAGCTGCATACACATGGGGACTGGATGTAAAAAAACCCCAAACACATGAGTGCTTATTCCATTATCCTCGATATAAAACAATTAAAAAAAAAAAGTAAATAAATGACACTTCGGTTTACTGTTTCCTGTGATGGTCTTTCAGGGGAATAAAGTCAGTACTGACACTAGCTCCAGAACAGAAATCCCCTTTCATAGGTGCCTCCGTGGAGGCTCGATTCTGAACCGTCAGATGACGAACTCAGAGCTCTAACCACTATGCTACCTGCTCCCAACCCCCATCCGTACAATATAACTTTATAGACGTTCTTTTTTTTTTCTTTGACTTTAGTCCTATAAAAACATTCGACGGAATAGCTCAGTGGTCAGAGCACTCGCTTTCCCTCAGTTGTTAAGCAGCGTCAAGCATGGTTACCAATTGCATGGGTGACCATTTGTGCGCCTTGGGTTTAGTACAGTCCCCCAAGTTCACCCAAGCTGTAAATGGGTACCTGCCCTCTTTAGGGTCAGGGAAGGAAAAGCAGCGAGGCTGAGGAAATTGGCGCCGCCCTCAACATACTGGCTCCTAGAGAAGCTGAGGTCTCTGACGCCTGGCTCCTCTACGACCACACAGGTTATGGAACACCTTTACTTTTACCTTATCCTACAAAAAAACTAGTACCTATCGCAGTGCAATGAAATACATTGATGGCCTTTCTTTCTCCTTTTTCCAGGTCTTGTTCTCTACTTCATGTACGGCATTCGGAAAAGTGTGCATCGCTCAGAAGACGAACAGGAAGTGATTCTGTTTGATATATCCAACAGGACCCACTGATGTCATCAAAGCTAGCGTCATCCTTGCTGAGATGTGACGTCACTGCTGACTAGACTGTGTTGTTGACACTTGGGATGAATTCCAGCCACGCCTGTTGATATTGTGTGTGTGTGCGTGTGTGTGCGCGCGCGCGTGTGTGTGTGTGTGTGTGTGTGTGTGTGTGTGTGTGTGTGTGTGTGTGTGTGAAATTATGTTGTGTACTATACAGTTATCTACGTTTTTATATATCTGCTTACTTCTCCTTTCTCTGTTTCTCTTTTTTGTATTTTTGTCTTTTTGTCTGTGTGTGTCTGCGTATTTCTGCGTTCGTTTTTCTGTTGTTTGTCTGTCTGTCTGCCTCTGTGTTCCTGTCTCTCACTGTCTCTCTCTGTCTCTCTCTCTCTGTCTCTCTATGTCTTCTTCCCTCCCCCCCACTCTCCTCTCTCTGTCTCTGTCCCTCTCTCTCTCTCTCTGTGTCTCTCTCTCCCTGTATTTCTCTCTCTCTGTCACTCTCTGTCTCTGTCTCTGTGTCTCTGTGTCTCTGTTCTCGTTCTCTGTCTCGTCTGTCTCTCTCTGTCTCTGTCTCGTCTCTCTGTCTCTGTCTCTGTGTCTGTCTGTCTCTGTCTGTCTGTCTGTCTGTCTCGTCTCTTCCTCTCTCTCGTCTTCTGTCTCTCTGTCTCGTCTGCTTCTCTCCTCTCTCTCTCTCTCCTCTCTCTCTCTCTCCTCTCTCTCTCTCTCTCTCTCTCTCCTCTCTCTCTCTCTCTCTCTCTCTCTCTCTCTCTCTCTCCTCTCTCTCTCTCCCCATCCCTTCCTGCGCTCTCTTCTCTCTCTCTCTCTCTCTCTCTCTCTCTCTCTCTCTCCTCTCTCTCTCTCTCTCTCTCTCTTCTCTCTCTCTCTCTCTCTCCTCTCTCTCTCTCTCTCTCTTGTGACAAGGGATCATTTTATTGAAACATATTTTGGGATGAATATGAATAAGTTTGTAAGATGTGCATTAACCAAGTTTCGATTTGGGGTCACAGATATAATGGTTCATAATCAAAGATACAAGAAAAATGACAAAAATATGACGTGTCCCATGTGTAAATTAAATAGAGAAGATGAAGTACATTTTGTTTTCTGTTGCCCAGTTCTTGAGGATTTAAGGAAACAGTACATCCCATCTAAGTTTTATAACAGACCAGCACTATTTCGATTAATTACACTTTTGTCCTCTACCAATGTAAACACTATAAGAAATGTTGCTATGTACCTCTATAAGTCATTCAAACGAAGAGAAACGATGATGTCATAATTTTGCTCTAGACTGAAAAATTGTTACGTATATTTTTTTCGTGGCTTTTTTTTTTTTAGGTGTATGACTTTAGTGTGGAATGTACAACAAATATCAGCGATGTATACCCCTTCAAATGGGTCTATTGCCTTTTTTTGAATAAATTATTGTCATTCTCTCTCTCTCTCTCTCTCTCTCTCTTCTCTCTCTTCTCTCTCTCTCTCTCTCTCTCTCTCTCTCGTCTCTCTCTGTCTCTGTCTCTGTCTCTCTCTGTCTCTCTGTCTCTGTCTCTCTCTCTGTCTCTGTCTCTGTCTCTCTCTGTCTCTCTGTCTCTCTGTCTCTGTCTCTGTCTCTGTCTGTCTGTCTCTCTCTCTCTCTCTCTCTCTCTCTCTCTCTCTCTCTCTCTCTCTCTCTCTCTCCTCTCTCTCTCTCTCTCTCTCTCTCTCTCTCTCTCTCTCTCTCTCCTGTCTCTGTATCCTGGTTCCTGTCTTCCGTACAGTTGCATCATTGTGGAAAGCATCGTGCTAAGGTCATGTATTTAAGCTTCTGACCTAGCAATCCAGAATATATATTATTTTAGTACTCATAAAAAACCCAAATGTTGATGTGCAATTTTATCAGCATTTATCTATGTACGGCTTTACCTTGAGACAATATTGTGTTGTACTTGACTGCTGTAATTGTTTTTGGTGTATGTAGTATATGATTAAAAACTACTGGCATAAGAAATCTTAATTGACTGAGTAGATATATTTAGAGCATCGTCTACGTGTGTGTGTGTGTGTGTGTGTGTGTGTGTGTGTGTGTGTGTGTGTGTGTGTGTGTGTGTGTGTGTGTGTGTGTGTGTGTGTGTGTGTGTGTATGTAAGTGTTCTTTTAAAAAAAAAGATTAAAAAAAAAACAAACCCAGAACCCATTTTTTTAACGTGTGTTCCTTTAATTCAAGTACTTATTCAGCAATTATTGCCAAAAGTATGAATTTGGGATTTTGCAGACAAATTATCCATTCTGTTAATAAAGATAAAGTATGTTGCTGCTGATATTGTTGTTGTTTATTTTATTCGTTGTTGTTGTTGTTGTTGTTGTCATTGTTGCTCTGTTCCATTGGTATCATACTGATGATATGAAGAAGAAACATCCAACATTTTGTCCATTTAACATAGACCTATTTTGATGAGCATGATTGTTGATTTGTCTTATTCATCTCAGATTATTTATTTTGGAAAACTAAACAGTCATCAAACGAAGTGTACTTTTTGTGGTTATTCAATTTTCAATGTCAGATTAGTGCTCTTGATTTAATTTATGTATTTATTTAACAAGAAGATGATCTTTAGTGCTAATCTGCTAATATAATTGTGGGTTTTTTAAATTATTTGTTAAAACGTTTGTTTCTAGTTTTGCTTGCTTGTGTGTATGCTAGGTTAATTGGCGGGCTGGGTGGTTGGTAGGTTGATTGGTTTGTTTCTTGGTTGGTTGGCTGGTTTGTTAACTGTCTGGTTCGTTTTGTTGATGTTTATTTGTTTGTTCGTTCGTTTGTCGGTTTGTTGGTTGGCTGGCTGGTTGACTGGCTGGATGGATGGTTGGATGGCTGGCTGGCTGGTTGGTTTGAAACAAGTGTTATTATTACAACCTATTTCTACTATGCCTCATTTGATCTACATTCTAAATGCTGTATCTTTTTATTTTTCCTTTTATTCCATAACTATTGTGGTTTTGTATTTTTTGTATAAATTTTCAAGTTTAATGATTGATTGATTGATTGATTGATTGATTAGTACTTAATACATGGACTGAGTGATTAGAGCCAAAAGTCCTTCATTGATTCATGGATTCTATTCTATTTATTCAGTCAGTCAGCATTAGTTTACTCTTGTATTGACTTGTCCATTCCTTCTTTCTATCATGAAATCATTCATTTGTTCATTTAGTGATTGATTGATTGATTGATTGATTGATTGCTAGATTGCTAGATTGATTGATTGGTTAATTGATTGATTGATCGATCACGTCATTGATTAGTTGAATCATTGCGCCATTGACTGAGTCATTGATTCATTGATTGGTTGTCTGATTGATTTATTCATTCCTTACTTCATTCATTTGCTAAATGGTACCTTTCTCTATTCTTTTATTCATTCATTCATTCATT
>CM060348.1:20400676-20408176 GCA_030674155.1 Stramonita haemastoma
CTTTCTATCTAAATATTTGTACGTCTGTTTATCTGTGTGTGTGTGTGTGTGTGTGTGTGTGTGTGTGTGTGTGGTGTGTGGTGTGTGTGTGTGTATGTGTGCCTTTGTGTGTGTGCTTTTGTGTGTATGTGTGTGTGCGTATTTGTGTGTGTACGTGTGTGTGTTCGTTGTGTGTGTGTGTGTGTGTGTGTGACTGTGTGTGTCTGTGTGTATAAATAGTTTTCTGTTCTTTGCGATTTTTCTAATGCAATAAATATCACTGGTATGATTTATGATAGAGAGAGAGAAAGAGAAGAGAGAGAAGAGAGAGAGAGAGAGAGAGAGAGAGAGAGAGAGAGAGAGAGAGAGAGAGAGAGAGAGGAGAGAGAGAGAAAAGAGAGAGAGAGAGAGAGAGAGAGCGATCAATTTCTACAGGGAAAAGTGCCATAAACTTTGTCCAACCGACAGCAATGGAAGTGTCATAGTTCTCATATCACAGGATTGCAGGTAAAAGGTGGGCACTTAGTTACACTGACGTAGGTAGAGAAGAGGAGAGGAGAGTATGGCTCTCAGTGTACAGGGGTGTGGGTCCCTGAAGCTGTATGTCTGCTAGCAGCAGTGGCTTGTTCCTGAGATTAATTCACTGCAGTTTTAGACGCCTGCATGAGTTGATACACCAAGGTCTTCTTGCCTGCAAATACTTATGAAGCCCCTTGTGCTTCTTATTGATTTTTATAGTTTCTCTTTTCCCAGCTGGTAAAGGAAACAACTGATAGATAAGGTCTTTTTTTAGGCGGGCTATTTCATAAGATTAAATCTTTGATGTGGCTAATGTGACTAAGTTTTAGTCACATCTGTATTCATCACTGAAAAAATGCTTTTAGATCATTCCGCCATGCTTTACTTCCTGAACCATAGAAATCTTATCAGAACGGAGAAGTGTGTCACCTGTCATGATCCCAAGGCCATAGAAAATCAAAATTTCTCTTCACAAGCGGCTGAATAACTATCACAAACCTCTGACAACACTGGCCCTTCTAAACACACAATTACTGTTCTCGGTCAACTGCTTGAGGAGCATTCGCCTCCCACTGACCATCTCCTGTCTGACATGCTATGCAGGCTGCCATGATACATCTATGATGTTTTGGGGGCAAAAAGCAAACACTGACAGCTAGAGCAGCAGTAGTGGAACATGCTCAAATCAACAAACTGAAATCAAACCATTAATTTCTTTAAGAAAAAAAAAACCTATTACTCTTCTCAAGTTTTTGATGCTACGTCCTTGAAATCGCTTTTTTACCCTCACCTCAACTTTTCATGGGTCTACTGCAACTATTTCAGTACATGGTTCTCCTCCACAGGCTGTGTAATCTGAGAGTAATGTTTGTCGTTGATGTTATTCAATGTCTGCTGTTATGGTCCATAATTGTATAAGACAAGGAGAGACTTACCTGGTAAGTTGAGTCTTGTCGAGAATTCTGACGAATTTCTCCCGATGAAACCGGAACAGAGTGCACTTGAGATAAACACCACTTGCCAGCCGTCAGTCATTGAGAGTGCAACAAATAAACACTGAGTCAGTGAAGATACAACACACAGGTTATAGAGCTACTGGTCTATATGGGTGGGTAACAGAATTAAAGGGAGGGCAAGTGCACTCTGTTCCGGTTTCATCGGGAGAAATTCGTCAGAATTCTCGACAAGACTCAACTTACCAGGTAAGTCTCTCCTTGTCTTATACAATTCTAACTCATCTCCCGCTGAAACCTGCACTAAGAGTGCTCTTGAGATATTTAGAGCAACAGTGGTTATGAGTTGCAAAAAGAACAGATCAACTTCATCTTTGACAAATTAGTATTACATAAAGACCTGTCCAAAGTGTGGTTTGCCACAGTTAATCATTTTGCTATAAAAGCAGGTGTAAATAGACTCCCTAGTCCAGCCAGCAGCTGTCATAACAACACTGATAGGCACCTGCAGCCTGGGGCAGGAGCACTAACCACCTTAGTAGGCTGGTGCTGTATAAACATCAGTATCTTAGTCTGCATCAGCTAGAGTGTATGGCTTCCAGTGAGCTATAATAATAGTGTCTCTGTTAACACTATGTTGAGGGCCTGTAAGGCAATGAAATTTTTTACAATTGTCTTTTCTCAGAGAAGCTGTTCTCAAGTATAATATTAGTGTTGCTACAACACCCAGCGTATCATTTGGTTTAGTCAGTTCTATAGGATCCTGGTGATCCCCATGTCAAGTATGCTTCAATATGCTATTTGCAAAATAAAAAGTGCATTTTGTTGTCCATCATTGACATGCCTGACAAGTCTAGTGCATTCAGGTTTTGGCAACATTGTCCAGTGAGGGGAGTAAGAAGCATGATAAGCTTTTCCCCCTTTATTTTAAAAATTCTTTCAGTGTCAACATTTTAATATATATCTAACTCCACATTGGCATCACAGGTTTTAATCCTTTCCTTTGACTGTTCAGCACTGGATTAGCTTCAAAGCCCCATCCATGAATATTTTAACTAGGTATGTAACACCAAAAGAACATTAACACCATCAAAATTTTTAGTGAGGCTTTCTCTTCTGATTTGAGAAAGGCTAGAAAATTGATGCCATTGACTGAAAAAGGTGAAACCTTAGCGTACCACTGCCACTTGTTGATGTACATGTTGTATATTAGACAGTGGATGCCTGCTAGGGAAGCATGATGGTGTCGGCGTGGGCCACATGTATTCCATCTTTGTCAGATATTTGCTTATCAGTACCTTGAGTTCCTTCCTCACATGGTGTTTGAGGTTGGGATCATGGAATGATACAGAAGCTATCTCTATTTGAGAAAAGCAGGGGTCTGATTATCTCCCTTTTTTACACCAAGAGATAAAACATCTGGGTTTGTCTGCAGAGGCACAACAGTTATTTCTTCTGTTTTGTCTGGCATTCTTTGGCAATACTCTTGGAAGCAGCGCAAAGAAAGAGGGTTGGAAAACAATGGAAAGAGGGATAATTCAAGCTGATAATGCAAGCATCAATTGCATAAGCATGTCAGTCAGGTCAAAAAGATATATATCTAGAACAGGTAGTTTGTTTTATACACGCAGCAAAAGAGTCCCCTACAGGGAAGAAAGCAAGTAATGCTACAGCCTCTTTAAGAAGGCTTAGTACAAACTACCATTCAACATACCATGAAATGGACAATTTTATGACATACAATTTTCTGACCAAGCAGTGCAAGCATACCTGATTGTGATATCTTTGCTGATACATCATTTTCAGATTTCTTTGGTCAATGTCACAGGTTTATGATCTGCTAGATCCCCTTTAGTTAATACAACTAACAGTTATGCTATTGTCAGATCTAATAGAACTGACTATCAATAGCAGAGGACAGTAAAGCCTGTAAGGCCAGAAACATCTCTCAGTTTGAGATAACTAAAGAGTCTTGAGTTGTAGTTTGAGCTTTGTTTTGATTTATATACAGACCTCCCCATCCATGTGAGAGCTGTCAGTAACCAATGTGGCCTAGGTAAGTGTAACTTTAATTTTCTCTCTTTGCTGAGGTAAGTTTGTGATATACCACTTAAGGTCATATTTATCCACAACAAACAAGTGTCATATATCTGTCCGAATTTCGGCACAACTAACAGTTGTGCTATTGTCAGATCTACTAGAACTGACTATCAATAGCAGAGGACAGTAAAGCCTGTAAGGCCAGAAACATCTCTCAGTTTGAGATAACTTCAGAGTCTTGTGTCGAATTACCAGCACACTTATTACTTGTGAACAGTGTTTCTACTGCATTTCAGAGTGTGGCAAAGGAGTTTCCCATGGGGAACACCATCAAGCTAGCAACAGACTAGCAGCCCTCGGACCTAACAAGAGGTCATTGTTAAAATTTTTGCTTTTCTTTGCTTTAGTAGGTGACTGCAAGCACTGAAAGATTCAAGTTCTCTTTCTTCAGTAAGTCTGACACTCAGCTCCTGAGAGTTGATAACAAACCCTTTATGGGATGATTTTCTTGCATGGGTTTAATTATGATTTTTAATCATTTTTTGCAAACCCCAAAATATCAGTTTGATTTGACTATGTCAACAGCCCATTCCACGACTTCTGTCTCATGTTCTGTATCCCCTACTACCATGCTCAGAATTATGAGAATATGATCAAAAAACCCCTTATTGTAGCTTAGAAACAGTATAACTTGCCCTTCTATTAAGAAACGTGTGCAACACTCAAAAATGGGCCACTGAATAAACTGCATGATGCAGATCAATTTATGCAAGTAAACGGCCTGTTGTGATAAAATCTAAGGCCTTCCTATATGTTTCCATATCAAACTTTTTACAATCTATATTTCCGTTGAAGGCTTTCAAACTGAGAATCATGTAATAGATTCCATTTCCTATGGAAATATAACAACTTTTACAGGCTCATTCTCTTCCAAACAAAGATTTTTCGCAAGAAAAATATATTCAGTTATTGATTTCTGAATCTACAGCCTCATTTCCTACTAAGCTACTTAGAGTCTGTGGGGTATAACTCAAGGAATATTGTCATCCCTTTGACTGTGTCAACACTTATAATATATCAGAAGTGACTTAATTCCACTTCTCTCTTATTTGCCATGCAATAAATGCAATGCAATGATGCAATAAAATTGCAAAAATGCAATAAAAGATTTTATCATGAAGTTATTACTCCAATGGGAATATTAATTTTATTTTAAAAAGAACTCATTTGGAAAAGGAAAGGATGGTTTCCTTATAGACAAACTTCCCATCACACCTTTCATCTCTTGGGAATTTCCCAATGCCCTCAGACTATCATTGGTTGTCTGGCTGGTAGCACCACCCCAAAATAAAACGAAATATGCCAACTGCTGTTGCTGCTGTGACCCCCATGACACTAGCCTTGACCCCAAGCTTTCCCCCCTACACTCGTTGAGTGAGATGCTCAGTTTCTGAGTAACTTTGGCCTCTTTCAGAGCTCTGTGAAATTTGCCCCGTTGGGTTAAAAACCATTCACTGCTCACAGCTGTGTGTGCGTAGCACCAAGGCCTGCACTGTCTATGGAGTGGCATGTTATGCGTTTCTCTCTACTAGGTGAGAGGTCAAAGGTTGCATGCCCTGTAAGGGAAAGGACATCTACCAGGGTGTCCTTAGCTGCTCAGGTTGCCTTATAGCTATGCTGACCTGCACGAAAAGTTCACAGCAGTGCACGTGCACCGTTGCTGAAAAAGCAATGCTCCATTTAGTATATTCCACAGCCAGCTGTTATAGCCGTAGGCATTATAGCTGGCTGACTCCTTAGTGTGCGTTGCACAGAGTCGGCAGATTGTGGAATGCGGTACTTGGCCAGTATGGCCTTGAGCCTGGCATCCTGTAGCTTGACATCTGTTTAATGTAAGTCAACCCTCTTATCTGACAAGGGGGGGGGGGGGGGGGGGGGTTCCCTACAGTGGCTCGCAGTGCAGCAGAAAGTAGGGTGAGGGGGTCAGGAGATGGTTTTCTCCCTCTTTTTCTGTATTTCTTCTTCTCATCAGAACTTTACTCCATTTCAATATAAAAAATTTGGGGTGAGTGGGGGAAATAATTGTCTCTATTTCCTCAAATTCAGATTAATCATCAGTCAGAAATTAATGATGTTGTTTTTGTTTATCCCCAAATTATTGATGTTATGGCCTGCATTTAGCCTCCAAGTTACTGAAACAAGGCACATACTGTGTGTAAACTTGCTGAGGGAACATCTGTTGAGTTCAGCAGAAAAAACTTCCTCCTCAAGTAAGGGGGAGAAAAGGGGGGGAACTATTATGACTAGGGTGGTACTCACAGTTGAGTCAAACAAGACTGTTTTAAATTGCCCAAATAGGTTACAATTATGTATATATACACATTTTCCCCCCCACAGCCTACACCACAGAAAATCCAAAGCCTAGAACACAAGAAAGGCTGTATACATCCAACAGGAAAAAAGAAAGATCATTGTGCACACACACTCTAAAAGAAAGGCACAGAACAGAAAACAGAAGGAAGGCACTCTCCTGATGTGACTGGTCCGGCGGCTAGGCGCAAACTGACGGCTGGCAAGTGGTGTTTATCTCAAGAGCACTCTTAGTGCAGGTTTCAGCGGGAGATGAGTTAGAATTCACATGTGTACAAATACTAGAACATAATCAGGGAAGCATCTGTCTGATTTTGAAGCTGATGGCAATGTTCTTGTTGTTCCAGAAGACTTTCTCAACGGACTAAACTTTTGTAAAGTGGAAAGGTTTTGAACGTATGAGCAAGATGTTCCCTGTGTCTTTGCACACGGTGTCTCAGTTTATAGTCTCATCAGAAAGGCTTTTAGAGGAGTGGAGTCAGTGCTAATGTTAACCCCATTGTAAAAATCCCTAACACAGGCTGGGAGATCATAAGTGAAATATTCTTACCACTAGGATACCCCTTCCCCTGTTTCTTGTTTTAAATCTCTATAATGACCTTCCCAGTATGTAAGTTAAACAGGTGAGGTGAAATGATGCAGCCCTGTCTGTCTCCATGTTTAAAGCCATCATCCTAACAGACCAGCTGGTATTTTACATGGTCAAAGGCCTTGCTGCAATCAACACAGTTAATAACAGTTTTTATAACAATTGTTACTGTTCTCTGCTTTAAAAAAAAATCAAACTCTCCATGACAAATAATGTGTAAGCTGTGATCTGTAGTTGGATAATTCTATATCCAGTACTGACAGTCAAAGCGATTTACAGCTTGGTTCATTCTGATTTGTTTAATGCGATGAATGGAAGTCCTTTAGTTGTGTGCCATGCCTGAATAAGATATTAGTAATAATACTACTAATAATAATACTGATACTACTACTACTACTACTACTACTACTACTACTACTACTACTACTACTACTACTACTACTATAGTAATGATGATGATGATGATGATGATGATGATGATGATGATGTTGATGATGATGATGATGATGATGATGATGATGATGATAATAATAATAATAATAATAATAATAATAATAATAATAATAATAATAATAATAACAATAATAATAATAATAATAATAATAATAATAATAATAATAATAATAATAATTATCATTATTATTATTATTATTATTATTATTATTATTATTATTATTATTATTATTATTAATATTATCATAATTATAGTAATATAATATAATGTAATATAATAATATAATAATCATAATAATAATAGTAATAGTTCAGAAATGTTGTGGAATGTAAAGAAAATAAAGTTCTTTGTTAAACCCTGCCTCTTTGCTCAAGGCTTTTAAACATATCATTATCTCTGTTAATGTTTTGTGCTCTGTGATGTGAATACTTTTTAAGGTAGTAATTATATACTACCTGACTTGCTGGTTGCCAGGATGCTAAAACCAGGTCTGCTACAGTATATGATAATATTTTCCCTTCAAACCTTTCCTGGATATTCTGCATACCAAAAGACATAGGCTCCAATGTTTTTACAAGGGGATGTATCTTGCTTGG
>CM060348.1:20413176-20425676 GCA_030674155.1 Stramonita haemastoma
GTGCATATGTGTGTGTATCTTTGTGTTTGAATTGTAGATTAATATTAGTGTATACCATGTTCTGTACATGGGCACTCAAGGGAACAAAAAGATTGACCAACGTGCCAGAGAGCCATGAAAAACATCTGAAAGTCTATCACGCTTAGCACAGGTCAAACCTAAGAGCAAATGTTACATGTAGAGCCTCCAGAAAGAGGCATGGAACGCTCATTTTGACAATAAGCTTTTCTCCAGATCTACCTTAGCTTGAAAGAAGTCCTCCCTTTGTGTACTAAAAAATGAAGGGAAGGAATAGTGCTCACTAGGATATATATGGGCCATTCTCATATCACACATGATCATTTTCTCAAAGGATAGGAAATGCTATAGTGTTTGATGTGATGTGTGAAAAACCTTCAAGCACCTAACTCTGTAATGTTGTGGTGTTCAGGATATTAAGAATAAACATTTTATACTACTACTACTACTACTACTACTACTACTACTACTACTACACTACTACTACTACTACTACTACTACTGCTACTACTACTTCCACCACCACCACCACCACCACCACCACCAATACTACTACTACTACACTACTACTACTACTACTACTACTACTACTACTACTACTACTACTACTATACTACTTCTACTACTACTACTATTGGTGGTGGTGGTGGTGGTGCTGCTGCTGCTGCTGCTGCTACTGCTGTTGCTACTACTACAACAATAATGATGAGAAAGAAGAAGAAGAAGAAGAAGAAGAAGAAGAAGAAGAAGAAGAAGAAGAAGAAGAAGAAGATGAAGAAGAAGAAGACGAAGAAGAAGAAGAAGAAGAAGAAGAAGAAGAAGAAGAAGAAGAAGAAGAAGAAGAAGAAGAAGAGGAAGAAGAAGAAGAAGAAGAAGAAGAAGAGCTTTTTTTAAAAAACTATTTTCAGCGTTATAGCTTTAGCAGCCAGACCCCCCCCCCCCCCTTGCCCCCCTTCTTAAATTACCCTTTCTACAACAGTGTATAACAACACCAGCCTGACTAAAAGCAGTGAACAGACAATCAACAGTAAACACAACAACAACGAACTCCTTGTGAATCTCACTACTACCAGTACTAATTCAGTCACCACTGTGAGTAACTCAACCGTCTCTAGCCTAAGTGGCAGAACCACAAGACACGAGAACAGGCTCACAAACACTGAACACTACAGCACCCTGGATAATCCCCCAAACCATCTGACCCCTGGTATTGACACAATCTGCCCTGGTATGGAACATTTACTGCCGCAACCCACCATGGCAGTTGTGTATTATGACAATGTGTCTGACTGTGAAAATTTAGCACTGATGTTTCCATCACATCCAGGAGTGGTGTACGGCAGGTGTGTCAATTCCCAATCGTTTTGTCATGTTCACTTAGAGATGCCCTCCTCTTCACATGGTATCGAAGGTGAACTCATGTTTACTTCTCCTTCCGATGCAGTTTGCCATTTCCCCTACTGGGCTGTGCATTTTTATGAAAGTCTTCCTGAGGTTCTGATGCCAAGCCCATCCACTGCTGATTACATTATTCCCTGTGTGTCAGGAGCTCGATATTTATTTTATGCTTACATTATGGCCTATTTTTACTGGAGTACCTATCATGCATATTTTTCATTTTACAACAACCCACAATTTGATGTACGCCTTTACCCAGACAAACACAAGACTTTACATATCAAGTATTACTCACAGTATACTGGATATGCTCGTTTTAATACAAGACGGCGTGTTTATTTAAAAGAAAGGCATGACTGGTTTAATATATCGGCACCCGCTGGGCATGGATTATTTGTTAAATTCACAGGTTCACCAGCCACTATATGCCAAGTTTACATCAAAGTATTTGATGAGGAGAGTAGTAGAAACCCAGTTATGGTCATAAGTGTATGCCATATGCATGGCCATTCTATAAACAATTTTTTTAATTCTTCATCTTTGCAAATAAGGTTTAGTGTTTCTCAAGGCCTGATAACCCAAAGTGCTTACACCTACATATTTTTTACAAACAGTGCATACCCTTCTTCAAATGGACACATCAATGAAGTCTTCAACTGTACTCTGATTGATGACGGTCGGATAAGATCACATTGTATTGATGTGCCACATGTTGAGGATGGACAAAACGAAACAAACTATTGCCCCCCTTACTCTGCTGGTTGCAGAATGTGGATTTCGTCTGTGGGCAAGTGTTTGTTCTTACTGAGCCCTCAAAATACACTTACTAACTACGATGCAGACCAGCAATGCAAAATTCATGGTGGACAACTTGCAGCTCTGAAGACGGATGCAGAATATTTTGCAGCTGCAGAACAAATCAGTGCCAGATGTAGTTTTTCTGGTAAAGTTGTGAGAATAGGTCTTCACGTTCTACAGGACACGTCACCTCACATGTACAAACAGTTTTACATGTGGTCTGATAAGACAGTAGTCTATGGCTCATTTCCATTTCATTCGGAGTACAGTATTTCTAAAAGCCTAATGCTTGGATTTATTTTTACATATGACCCAGTGATTAGAATTTGGACTTCTGGAGGTGGTAGGACAGATGTCCTGTGTGAATATGCCTCAGAAAATACGTTTGACCTCAAAGCTGTTGTGTTGTCTGTTATACCTGATGAATCATCAGGTAAAATGTTACCAAGAGTTTTTCATTTCTGCCCCAGTGGTCATTACACACACCACATGTTGGTGTTTGATGTGGACAGTCACTGTGAACTGAAAACAAACGTAACCAAAATCATGCATTGTCAGTCTTGTCAACTTAATGCTGTGTCCAAAGTGGATGAGTTTGTATGTAATGATGGATTTAAAGTACTGCCATACACCCTTGTGTGTAATTTCATACAGGACTGTCCAGATAACAGTGATGAGACATTCTGTGAACATCCTCCATGTGAGGGTTTTCAGTGTGACAACGGTCAGTGTGTGGTACCTGATAAACGGTGTAACGGATTTTCTGACTGTCTGGATGACTCTGATGAGACTATAGTACATGCTGGTTTGGACAGAAGGAAAGGTTTTTGCATTATTCAAGACAAGCCCTTGATTTCTCTAAGTGTAAAGAAGCTTTATCTGATTAACCTGGATGGCAAAGGTTTCTTTACTTATAAAAGAATGAAAGCAAACGAGTCCTGTCCTGACAGTCATTACCTGTGCCCGACTGAACAACTCACCTGTCTACCTGCCTACACTCGCTGTAATGGATATTATGACTGCATCAACAGGGAGGATGAACAAGGCTGTGAGAGTGCTGAATGTCCAGGATTTTTCCGGTGTCGTGCTTCTCCAATGTGTCTGCACATAGATCATGTGTGTGATGGCTGGGGGCAGTGTCCACAACGTGATGATGAATGGCTGTGTGACATGACCTGTCCTGTGGGCTGTCTGTGTCAGGGGCTGTCTTTTGTCTGTCCTCAGCCTTTCTCTCCTCACCTCTTCCGCCAGCTTCGCTACCTGGATGCTCAGGGTTCAGGGATGACGCTGTCTGATCTGAGGAACAACATGTACCTTGTTCGACTGACTCTCTCACACTGCTCTCTTGTTTCTTTACCTGTCATGTCTTTTTCCAACATGAAACTTCTGGATTTGAGTTACAACAACCTTACAAGTGTTCCTGTTCAGTTTTTTCACACATTAACTAGTCTCTGTGTTCTCTTAATGGCCAATAACCCTTTGACCTCACTCATAAAACATACTTCTAACTTGACACAAAACTCTCTATATAAAATAGATTTATCTGGAACGCTTCTTTCTATGTTTGATAGTAATAGTTTACAGGGTTTGACACATATTGAGTTTCTGAACATTTCTTTCGCAGAAATACATATTATAGGACCCCATGGGTTTCAACTTATGCAGCAGCTAAAAGAGTTAGATCTTAGGGGAAACAAAATGACCAGTTTTTCACAGGATATATTCTCAGGACTGGAACACCTGTCCATCATACATTCATCCACCTTCAAAATATGTTGCAAGAAACTTGTAGCTTCACTCTTAAGAAAACCTTTGTGTAATGCCCCTCAACCTGTCCTTTCTTCTTGCCAAAATCTCTTGTCATCAAAACTGTATACAAGCTTATTTTGGATTGTTGGATTTTTTGCAATGGTTGGAACTACTTTTGTTTTTATTTTTCAGAAGGCCAGTAAGCCATCATTTCCAGGGTTTATTTTTCTGTGTGTTCTAAATCTTCAGTGCACTTGCATATGCATGGGAATCAGCACCACCATCATTGCTGTAGCTGATGAGCAGCTGAGAGGTGACTATCTTCTGTATGAACAGGCCTGGACTAACAGCTTGGCTTGCAAAATAGCTGGCTTTCTTTCTCTTTACTCTGGTGAGATGTCACTTCTCATCATCTGGTTTATGACACTGGATCATGGCATTGTCTTTTGTTTTCCCACCAGATGTCTACAATTTTCGACAAAGTCAATGTCTGTATGTTTTGGAGTGGCTTGGCTTCTGGGATTATGTGTATCACTCATATCTCTAACTGATCAACCTCCACAGAGTGGAGACTACAGCCTGAAAGGTTTATGCCATCTGGTTTTCTTTGATGAGCAGTATTCTACAGCCAACACTGCCCTGAAGCTTTTCATTCTTACATTCAACACACTGCTGTGTCTGATGGTGAGTGTTGGCCAACTGTTTATTTACAGATCAAAGCCAAAATACAGAATCATGGCAGACACACTGACAAAGGAAGCACTGTCTTCACAGCCACTGGTAACTAACATCAGTGTCACAACAGCTGTGTGTTGGTTCTCTATCACCACCACCAGTCTGATGGTCCTGCATGGTGCCAGTGTTTCAGACACACTCATAGTCATCCTGGCTGTTGTCATAACACCTCTCAGCTCTGCACTGTACCCACTGTTTTACTGCTGGAGTCGTGTGAACGACAAACAGCAGCGACAGAAGGAACAGCGTGTTCTGCAGGCAATGAATGCTCGGCTATCCCTGAATAAACGCTAGAGGAAGCATTCAACAGTTACAGTCATATTAATAACTAAACACATACAACTCTTTACTTTTATTCTCTGTTTCTTTGCTTGCCACTGACAGAAGACATGTCAATGACACTGCTGACAAAACAGGTAGGCGTCAATGGAACACATCTCACAGCAGGAAACTACGCACAAGTCTCTCTGCTTCCAGCTCAAGCCTGAGAAACCAGACTAGTGCCAAACGTCCACAATGCGCTGACAGCCAAAATATCATTATTCATGCTTTTCAGGAAATCTTAAGTAGAGGACCAGATGTCGGCTAGAGACAAGCCAGCGTAAATCCAGCAGGGAAACACAGGCAATGCATCGGATTCTCTCAGTACTAATGTATAGGGACATGGCCAAGCCACAATACCAAAAAAAAACCCCACAAACAAAACACTACAAATCAGGGGCACAGTGTTATGAATTACATGTAACAGCCACAGCCTTATTAGCAGAGGCAGTTGAAAAAATGTATATAGTATGCAATTCATGATCTTGAATAAAAATGAAAGTGGTTTGCTTTAAAAAAAAAAAACAACTGCAGAACAGTCCCCTATTTGACATTTTCCTTTCTTGCGATCTTATTTGTTTCACAGAAATGTTCATTGTTCATGGTTTTGAATGGTTTAATTTTATTGATTACATTAGTCTTAAGAAAAAGGAAAAAAAAGCTATCACATCATAGCAGTTGCTCTGGAGGAATTATATTATGGTAAGAGAAACATTTGCATGTATTGCAGAACCTATAAATACAGAAATAGACAACATGGTACCAAGTAAAAATGAATAAGGTCCTACTCATGGTGGCAAGACACTCCACTGCTGTCCATAGAGCGCTTTTTTTGCACTTTTAGTTCAGCAGCGCTGACAACTGATAACCGTCAGACATTCCTCTCCTGAAAAGAAAGGGAGACTGGCTAGCTGTGTGTTTATTTCTCAGTATCCTGATTTTTCTTTATCAAAACTCTGCGTTCAGGGTTCTTCACTCCCCAGTGCTTTTTGTCAGGATTTGAGTGCTGTGCATTTTCGATACTCTTTATCAGAGAGTCATCAAACTGTAAATAATATGACTGTGAGAGCTGTGTGGCATTAGAGAGGAAGGAGAGCAAATCTGAATCATGATGAAAAAGCAGCTCACTGTTGTTTCCCCTAACTGCACGGCACCACAGAAACCCACAAGGTCATAATAAAAGCTTGAGACATTGCTTGTGCATACATTTAAAGGACATTTTCTTAAAGCACATAAAAAGAAGAGATGCAGATACTCAACGTGTACTGGACAGGAGAAGTTGCAGTCATGTTTTTAGTCATCCATTTTCATCACGGTAATAATTATATGAGGAGTTAATTGAGTGTTGCAGAACATATATGTTTGGTAGGACTATGGGTGCATTATCAATCCGTTATTTGAGTGCCAGCCAGTGCCAAGAAATCCTCTCACTTCTTGAGTAGCTGCCAAAGAACAGTACACACAGCTGTAAAAACAGCTCTAAGAAACCGACACTAACTTTGCATAGGCCATTGGCCCAGTGGTAGTCAGCAGGCTGATGGATTGTTTACAGCGAGAACATAGCATGTATCTACAGCCGCTGGATTAAAGTATGCAGCAAGAAAGGTAGGCAGCATACATGCCTCTAGCATGTAGTGCATGGCCCTGCTTGTTCTAGTTTTTTTTTAATGTTTAATGTTCCAAGACAGGGCAGTTGAAAAATAATATTTTTACGTGAAGGGGTTTATTTGTGAAATAATCAGTTTACTTCAATCTGCCACAGCAGATAGACATAAAAACTAAACTGGTAATTGTTTGGTATCATTATAATATGTTTAATATCTTTCTATATATGGGAATAATAGCTGATTAACAACTTAACACTGCAATGACTGAAACAGCTAGCAACATCCTTGGCAAAAACCGCCAACCAAAAAGCCCTGGGTCACAGACGACATACTTGAGCTGTACGACAAATGCAGAGAACTAATGCAAAGGAAGAAAGAGGCAGCGCAGAGGGTGCAATATTATACAGAATCATCAACAAACAAGTTTAAGAGGCATGAGAAAATTAAAGGAGACATGGATCCACGAACGATGCAACGCTATCAAAGAAAGCCTGCAGAAAAACAACAGCAAGAAAGCTTACAAGCTTGTGAAAGATCTGAAAAGCTCAAAGCAAGGCAGAGCCAGCACCATCCAAGACAAAGCAGGGAGATGGCTCACTCAAGATCCAGATATTTTAAAGAGGTGGACTTAGTACTGCTGTGAGCTGTACACTCACACAACAACAGGTGACCTCAAGGTGCTAGATGCCCCTCCACCAACCAACAACAGCAGCTACCCCATGCTGCGAGAATAAGTGGAAAGTGCAATAAAATCACTAAAAAGAGGGAGATCAGCAGGAGAGGACAACATTCCATCAGAACTGGTCCAGGCAGGAGGAGAGACCATGATATAAGTGTTACTTACTATCTGCAATAAGATCTGGGAAACAGGGGAGTGACCAACACCTTGGACACAGTCCCTTATTATAACTCTCCCAAAGAAAGGCAACTAGCCTGATCAGTCATCCAAGCAAAGTGATGCTAGGAATCCTCATAAACAGACTAAAGCCTCAAGCTGAAGAAAACATCAAAGAAGAGCAAGCAGGGTTCAGAGCAAGACAGAGTACAATGGAACACATTTTCAATCTTAGAATACTCTGTGAGAAATACGTGCAACACCAACAAGATTATTACCACATATTTGTGGACTTTAAGAAGGCTTTCAACAGAGTCAGGTGTGGAGCTTTCTGGGTAACCATGGGGCTGTATAACATTAATGCCAACCTGATCAGAGCTGGCCCATCAAATGCCTGTATAACAAGGCAATCAGGGGAGTCTACTGTAAGAATTACATAGGAGATTGGTTCCGAACCACAATTGGAGTACACCAAGGGTGTCTGCTCTCTCCCACCCTCTTCAACGTCTTCTTCGAAAGATTAATGGCTGTTGCACTTGGAAATCATAAGGGAACAGTCAGCATTGGAGGAAGGACAATCACAAACTTACGCTTTATGGATGACATTGATGGTCTAGCTGGAGAAGAACAAGAACTAGTTAGCCTGGTAGATCACCTTGATAAAGCCTCATCAGCATATGGCATGCAGATCAGTGCAGAGAAAACCCAGGTGATAACAAATAGATGCCCAGGGTACAGGGCATACGCATTTTACAGCAGACGACATAAGTTTCTTCTTTACAATGTCCCACAAGACAACTTTAATTTCCTGAGAGAATTAGCCATATTTCATCTGATACAAGTGAAGCTGTCAAAGCTTGTCATTAGGAACAAGGTTGTTTAAACAAATTTGCTTGGGTTTTATCTCACTCTATGGACTGGTAATGCAGTTTCTCTCACAATGTAGTGGTCATCCTGGATTGACCTTTATAGTTGTCCAGGGCACTGATACAACAAATTATGGTAGACTTGGTTGGAAACCATGCCTTTAACTGTACATGACTGCACCATTTTATTCTAATATCTTAATTGTTGACAAGGTGACAGCTCTCTCATTGACTTTGTAGTTGATATGGCTATGAATAACATGAATAAACTGGAAGATGGAGCTACGTGGCTAGGACATTCATTTGTAAACAATAGTCTGTATGGATTTGTCCAGAGCTTTTTTCATCCTGGTCATCTTTAGCCTAGTCCTTGGTAAGGCATATCTAGGAAGGTGACTGGTTACACCTGTCCTTGTTGAAACTATGCTGCGTAACACAAAGAATTTAAACATTAACAAGAGAAAAAGAGACTTCAGAGAGTATGACACAGCTGGGGATCTCTCCAGTGATTCAGAGACAGACCAGTTGGTGAGTGGTGAAAGTAACTGAGATGGAACAGCCTGTGAATAAGCAAAGTCAGTTTGACATTGCTGAAAGCTTACGAGGTGTTCCTGGGGACTTGGAAACAGTATTTAGCTACAGAACGGGGTACTGTTGATAGCATGAACTGCAACAAAGCAGTCAAAAATTCTTAAAAAATATAAGCAGCTGGTAATATGCCCTGTAACCCCCCTCCCAAACCCTGAATAACAGTAAAGGCCTAATCATATGTAGAGATCAGCCTTTGTTAGGTTTTGACGGTGTCAAATTTAAAGTCTGTTCATCAAAATGTTAGAAAACAAACTTTCAACAGCATCTGGTCTCACTCATACCAATTTTGAATTCAGATTATGAGGAGACTATCCATTTAAATGGTGAGCACTGAGTTATTTGATATAATAAGGAGTCTGTCAGGGCTGCATAATTATTATCCCAAAAATCTGTTCAGCATATATGTGATGCTCCACCACAAAATGAGTCGCTTAGCACATGGCCTACTTTTCCGCTAGGAGCCATAAAAGGCAGATGGGGGTCAAGTTGTTGATTTTTAGATTTTGATTGAGTATAAAACTGTAGCTATTATTGTTTGTAGTGAAATATCAAGGCATAATTTTGTTTCCTTTTATCTTTAGACATGTTTTTAAAATTTCAAATCCCTCATTCTGGCCACCTATTAGGATGCTTAACTTGTCAATTTCTCATTTTGTCATTTCCTGCAGTCTATCACTTCAAGTTGTATTAACATTTGATAGATATTTTTTAGATTTTCAATGTTTTTTGTATTGTATAACCAGTTTATTGCAGAATAATAGCATGTCATTAACTAAAAATTGACCTCTTGTGCAATCCGACTCCTTATGTGGTAGAGCATCACATATACAAGACTAAGACTACAATAACAGCTAGTTCATAGGCAACAAACATGTACCGTAATATGTATATTAAAAATAAAATATGGAATGTATATTACACTGTAAGGGAGCTAAGAAGTTATACCCATTTCTTTCAACTACACTGCACACCTGTGCATTTAATACCTTTTGAATTTCAATCTTTTTCTCATATCTATGCAACAAATATCTGCAGCATTCAATGAGGTTGAAAGGTGGACTAAATCTGAACATTGTACTTCACCACCTGATTTTACTTCTCCGATTTGCGTAGAAACAAAGCACACAAACTATAAATGGATGAAGCGGAAGAGACCATTAAATTTGACACTGTTTCATAAAACTGAACACGACATGGCAAAAGAGGTGTGTCAATCCATGGGTGGTTATCTAGCAGCACCAAAATGGGCTCAGGAATGGGATGAAGCAATACATGTATTCAAAACATCAAATATTGAGTTTCAACAAACACCAATTGGGGTTGCATGGTATGACATGTCCAAGCCAAACATGTACAGACACAGTCCCATTGCTGATGATGGAACAGTGCTGTATCATTCAGTCAGAATTTTTTACAAACTGAAGTATCCAGAAAAAATTATGACATATTTTATGGAATATTTGAAACCTGATAACATTGACAAAACCTATGGAAAAAATGTACTGTGTGAAAAGCGAAAAACACTTAACCATACTGCTAAACAACTAAACCCAGCATCTGTGCACTTCTTTAATTTATCATTCTCGCACTATCAACGAGAAAGTGTTATCCAGTGCCAAGGTGGTCATGTGACACACACATTTCTTTCATGTGGTCCACACAATGTGTGTGAGGAAAGACACATAACTCCTTGCTTTTTCAATGGACAGGAGTCCTCAAGCACAGATCAGAAACTGAGGAAAGGGTCTGCAAAATCAGTTGGGTTTTTTTCTTGTGACCAGCAACAAACAGAGTGTTCATATTCCTTTGTGTGTGATTTTAGACCTGACTGCAAAGATAAATCTGATGAATTGTTCTGTATACACCTTCCTTGTGATGAGCTTACCTGTCTGAATGGGCAGTGTGTGCCATATAAAAAGCGTTGTGATTTATTATCTGACTGTTTGGATGACTCAGATGAGAAAGACTGTCAAAACAGGATAGTTCCAAGATATTCTTTCAATCCCTATTTGCCAGCTCCTGTGCTAGTCAATTTTGATGGAATCCAGGAATTCGTTTTGACCAAACTAAAACCTGGAGACCTCTGTCCTGACACCCATTACCGATGTCCTGGTGATGTCAACAACTGTCTGCCTGTCTACACCCGTTGTAATGGAATGTTTGACTGTGTTGGTCACGAGGATGAAGAGGCCTGTGAGGATGTGACATGTCCAGGATTCTTCCGATGTCGGTCATCTGCTGTGTGTGTTCACAGTGATCATCTGTGTGATGGCTGGCCTCACTGTCCACTGCATGACGATGAATTGTTGTGTGACATGACATGTCCTGAAACGTGTCTGTGTCATGGCCACTCCTTTCTGTGTCCTCAGCCATTTTCTGCTCATCTCTTCCCTCAGCTTCGCTACCTGGATGGGACAGGGTCAGGAATGACCTTCTCTGAATTGAACAAGAACGCCTATCTTGTTTATTTATCTCTGGCCAGGTGTTCTTTGCTTCTTTTACCAAGAATCACATTATCCAACTTGTACTTATTGGATGTATCTGAAAACAAACTTGGGCATGTAAACATGTCTTTGTTAGTAGGCTTAAAAAAATTACAGATTCTATCCCTGGCTAAAAACCCTATAGGATTTATCAGCTTTAACCCTGCAGATGAACTGCAGCAAACTGCACTGAAAACCTTAAATATTTCATGCACAAAGCTGCGGATATTTGACAGTGCAGTTATTTCACAGTTTTTGAGAGTGAGAAACCTTGATATGTCATTCACTTCCATTCAGACAATTGGACCAAGAGGATTTCAAGATATACCATACCTAAGTTTGCTGTCATTAGAAGGTACTCCTGTAGAAACATTTCCATCAGACATATTTAGGGATCTCTCTCATTTCAATTTTCTCTGGGCTCAAAATTATAAATTGTGCTGTAAACATGTCCTTCCCAACCATTTTCATTTGGCATTTTGTTATTCACCTTCTGATGAAATTTCCTCTTGTGAGGATTTACTACAGACAAACGCATACCGTGTTTTCCTCTGGCTAATCAGCTGGTTGTCTGTGACAGGCAATGTGTGCAGTTTGATGATACAGCAGTGTGCTCATAAAACATCAGTCCGTACCTATGGCTTGTTTGTCAGCAGTCTCTGTGTATCTGACTTGCTGATGGGTATCTACCTCTCCATCATTGGAGTGGCTGATGAAGTTTACCGTGGGAGATATGTATTTTTTGATGATGTTTGGAAAAACACTCTGTATTGTAAAGCAGCTGGGTTTTTGTCCCTGTTGTCCAGTGAAGTGTCAGCCATGATCATCTGGCTCATTTCACTGGATCGTTTTCTTGTGATTCACTTCCCATTTAGCACTGTTCGGTTTGAGAGGAAATCGGCAATAACTGCTTGTGTTGTGGTTTGGTCAGCGGGTTTATGTCTGGCATCATTGCCACTTCTTCCATTCACATCCCACTGGGAATTTTACAGCCAAACAGGAATCTGCATTCCACTGCCAGTTACAAGACTAAAGTTCAAGGGCACCTTTACTCCTTTGCTGTAATGATTGTGTTCAACTTTGCTCTCTTTCTGGTGAT
>CM060348.1:20428176-20440676 GCA_030674155.1 Stramonita haemastoma
ACTATGTCATAGGCTGGGTACGGAACGTTCGTGTAAAAGGGAAAAAAACACTAATAAGTTCAATTAGAGCGTTTTAAAAAACAAAGATATTTCTTACAAGGTTTATTGTAAAGTTTTCGATGTCAGAATAAGCCAATATTGCTATTGCATCTGAAGTCTGGGGTGTAAGTCGCTTAGAATCTGTAGAAAAATGCATTTGATGGCTTGTACACGTTTTCTGGGAGTTCCTGTAAAACACCAAATTAAAATGGTTTATGGGGAAGTTGCCAGATATCCTTTATTTGTAAATTCATATTATATTTGTACAGTTAGATATTGGTATAAATTACTACAAATGAGTCATCAGAGGTTGCCAAGACAGGCCTACGAAAGGCAATTAATTCTAGATCAAAAAGGTAAAAAAAATTTGGGTAGCAAGTGTAACGGAATTGTTGTGTAATTCAGGGTTTAATATTGTTTGGCTACAACAGGGTGTTGGTGATATTCAGGGATTCCTTAGTGCACTCAAGCAAAGATTAATATATATGTTTATTCAGGAGTGGTCAGGTGTCAGAGAGCAATAGGTACGCAACATATAGATCTTTTAAGACTGTATTTGAAAAAGAATTGTATCTTCATAGTATTGATATTGATTGTTTCAGAGTTGCACTGTCACGGCCAGAATGAATGTTCTTCCTTTATTAATAATCTTAATAGATACAGCAACGACTATCAAGATAAAAACTGTTCTTTGTGCAAAAACGTTATTGAAGATGAATACCATCTCATATATATTTGTTCATTAAACACAGATTTTGCGATCCAGTTACCTGAAGATCTTCATGTGCCTATGCCTTTCCTTCTTCAGGCACGTTGTAAATGTCGTTCAGTGCAGGTAGCAACATTTTTATTCCGTGCTGTTCGAAGAAGAAAGACCATGGCAGAACTTATGTAAACCAAGTAGATCTAATAAGAAAAAGATGAGTTGTATCAAGTTGTACCGTTGCTGTATGGTGAGACTTTGAACAAGTTCGTTAAATGCGCGCATATCCACTCCCCCATCTCCCACTTCGTTTTGAATTATGACCAAAAGCTGATGTTCAATGAAAAACATGTTCATTTCATTTCATTTTCATCTCTCTCTCTCTCTCTCTCTCTCTCTCTCTCTCTCTCTCTCTCTCTCTCTCTCTCTCTCTCTCTCTCTCTCTCTCTCTCTCTCTCTCTCTCTCTCTCTCCACCACCTTCTTCATTTTTGTTGCTTGTATTGTGGTCTACGGCCGAAGTACATGAAGGCGGTACTGTGTTCTTTCTCTGTCTCTGTCTCTGTCTCTCTGTCTCTCTGTCTCTCTGTCTCTGTCTCTCTCTGTCTCTCTCTCTCTCTCTCTCTCTCTCTCTCTCTCTCTCTCTCTCTCTCTCTCATTAAAACATGAATATGCACAGTGTAAACAATACCATTGTATACAACATTGATGGCTACATTGCATTGGCCTGGCGTTTGAATAGTTGCATTTTGTGGGGACACTTTTCTGGTGTATGAGTATTATAACTAGTTTGACAATGTAGATCTCTAAATAAAATGATTCTGATTGTCATGATGTATGATGTGCCTGATGTTATAAAGTGTCAGCCATTATTTATTCAGTCATGTTTTCGGAATATACATGTTCAATTCGATACTAATGTATTATAGCAAAGCCCTATCAAAAATCTACGAAAAGTGATATTTCGTTTTTTGCGTCTTTCCAATTTTGCCGCTGAGAGTGTATTGTGGCGAAAGGCCGATGTACATTAAACAATTTCAGTGTTCAATGTACACACATACACGCGCACACCCACACACACACACACACGGCGCGCGCGCGCGCGCACGCACCCCCCCCCCCACACACACACACAAGACTCACGCACGCACACACACATACACAAATGTATAAACACACACACACGCACGCACGCACGCACGCACACACCACACACACACGCACGCACGCACACACACACATACACACACGCACGCACACACACATATGTGTGTGTGTGTATATGTATATATATATATATATATATATATATATATATATATATATATATATATATATATATATATATATATATATAAATATTGATGTACCACTCGGTAATACGTAATTCTTTAGTACTTTGTATTGTCTATCGTCCGTTTTCATGGCACAGGTCTTAAAGCGCCTTATATCATAGAATACTGAGAACTCCAACCAGGTAAACAAGTACATATATCAAATAGATAACATAACCATCACCACAAATCATCAACTTGAATACAATATAAAACGAGATTGACACTTTTAGTTAAACTGTTCTTTTAAACACACTGATGCTGTACAGTTGGAAACAGTGCTCTTGTATCTTTTGCAATCATTGAAAAAGCATTTACATAATAATGGGAAATATTTGCGGAGAGGATTTATGGATTCAACAAGTTTGGGAAAATAAGCAAAATGATGCTTCGATGGTGACTAGAATCACCAAGAATACCATCACATATTGAGAAAACATTCTAAGAACGAAATGATTTCCATACCGACACATTTTTAAAATGAGAAACATTGCTTCAGAAACCAATGAAACATGCAGAATATGTGACTGATGTGGTACACATTTCCAAAGAAAGGACAAAATACCATCAATTACATGGAAAATACAATGCTTAAAATGGTCACACAGAAAAAAGACAACCATTAGCTGGAGAAACCAGCAAATTCAGAAAAAAACAACGCAACAACAACAACAACAACCACGGTATCGTGAACACCAAAAGAGTTCAGAAAAATAAGATTTGGTATGTTACATATTATTGATTTTAAAAACTACATGGACAACATGAATTAATTTTGGCACTGTAAACAATTATTCAGAGGGCAGTAATCACGTCGATCTGGTAAACACTAGTTTGAGAAACGGTGTAAAAAAAACAACAACAACACACGATTTACATGTTAAGACATACGGGGCAGGATAGCCTGGTGGTCAGAATGATGCGCTCGTGAACTGATCCGAGCTCGAATCTCGTTGAAGATGATTTTGTCTCTGGAGTTAACATCAATGCCGACTCCTCTCCCTCCAAAAGTTCTTCGAATGAGATTACAAAGCACGGCTCCGTGTGCAAACGCACGCAGAACATCCTGGATTATTGTTCCTCTTTTTGGAAGAGTAGGCCATTGTGTATTTTGGGAATAGATGACAATGTTTACAAAACTGCAAACACATGGGGACTGGATGTAGAAAAAAAAGCATATGAATGTGCATTCCATCACACTCCAAATAAAAGAATAGATATAGGAATAAATAAATAAAAGTACTGCAAAAAGACAAAAGTGATTTTGTAAACCATCATTCAGAAAAAAAAGTTCCAAAAAGTTACGAAAATAGACAACGCCTGTGCTATTGTAATCAATCATTTAATATACAAAACAGCTTTAATATGGCAAACTATTTAGAAGACACATTTGGTGCGGCACGATATTAATCACAAAAGAGTTTCAATGTGGACAAGCATTTCTGAAAGCAAATCGATATGGTAAATAATTAATTCCCAAACAGTCGGATACTGTAAAACATAAAAAAAAAAAAATTGTGAACTTCATTCAAAAAACAGTTTTGAAAAAGCTAAACATTCATAAAACACATAATTATGATATGGTAAACCATCATTCAAAAACAGTTTTGATGTAGTAAACGCTATTTTGATAAACCCCAGTGCAGAAAACCAGATTTGACATGTTAAACATTGCTAGGAGAAGCATTTATTCGGACAATACATGTGACAATGTGTTTAGCGAAAAATCGCAAAGACCTGAAAACCAGTGGCTCAAAAATACCATAGTTATTTCATAATGTATTCACATTGCTGTGAGAAATCCATGTCACAGAGAAAAATTGTAACTGGGAAAATACTGAGAAAGTTCATTACTAAAACAAGTGGTAAACATCGATTCTGGAAACTATTCACACACACACACACACACACACCACACACACAACACACACACACACACACACACACACACACACACACACACAGTGTGTGTGTGTGTGTGTCTGTGTGTCTGTGTTGTGTGTGTGTTTTTCCTTTTTGTTGTGCTGTGTGTGTGCTGTGTGTTGTGTGTGTGTGTGTTGTTTTTGTGTTGTTGTTTGGAAGAATTATCCGAAAATGTTTGACCTAATAAAAGTGTAGCTATCTTGTGTCTTTGAGATTATGATTCCTATCAATATGCCTGTCAGTATTGTATTTGACCTTCATGGGATCAATAAAGTATTTTTGACTTTGACTTGACGTTGATATTGACTTCAAAGATCGATAACATGACAGAGACTAAGAAATCATCAGTAAAACATTTTTAGTTGATAAGAGTTATAGAGCATTGTTCAGCAATCTCATAAATCGCCATGGATGAAACATTTGGTGACATAGGAACACTGTTTTGAGAGTCTGTCACTCAGAAAACTGATTTGATGTTAGAAAAAAAAAACTATATCATAAAAGGGGAAGAAAATAAAATGCTTAAAGTGTGAAATATTGTGCTGTTTTTTTTTTTTAAGAAAAATATCTCTTAACACAGATTTTGATCTTGCCAAGAGTAGTTGGTGAGACGGAAAAATATCACATAAAATTGTGCAACTTGGGAGTGATAAAATCATATCCGTAGATCAAAGAGCACCGAAGTGGGATTCTTTGCTTTCCTATTGCTATTGACTGATGGACATGAATTGAGCATGCATCTCTCTCTCTCTCTCTCTCTCTCTCTCTCTCTCTCTCTCTCTCTCTCCTCTCTCTCTCTCTCTCTCTCTCTTCTCTCTCTCTCTCTCTCTCTCCTTTCGGATGAGACTTTAAACCGAGGCCCCGTGTGCGAACGCACGCAGAACATCTTGCGCACACGTTAAATCCTGTTCCGCTTTTCGTAAGAGTAGGCCATCGTGTGCCGGTGGGAACAGATGACAATATTTACAAAACTGCATACACACGGGGACGGATGAAAAAAAGCACATGATTGCTTATTCTGTTATTTTCGATATAAAAAAAAGAATACATTAAATCTCTTGCTTACTCTTACGTTTTTTCCTTGCTGTTCCCCCCCTTCGGGACTTTTGTTGTTGTTGTTGTGTGGTGGTGTGTTGCTGTTGTTGCTGTTGTTGTGGTGTTGTTGTGTTGTGGTGGTGGTGGTTGGTGGTGTGGTGGTGGTGTTGTTGTTGTTGTTTTGTTGTTGTTGTTGTTGTTGTTGTTGTTGTTGTGATGTGTGTTGTTGTCACATTTATAAGTTATTTGTTTGTGTTTTTTTTGTTTAAAGAAAAGATTCGATAACATGGGAAGCACAATTTGAAAAAAAAAATACTTAGAGAGAAAATTCAAATTATTTTGATTTGTGGAAGACTACTTGAAACGTTATTAAATTTTGGTAGAACCGATCACATAATCATGTATGAGGCGACCCTCTTAGTTCTTCAATACGAAGTTCATCTGACGAACATCAAATGTATCTATATAAAGAAAAAAAAAGATATATATGAATATATAATCAAATAATCATAAAGAAAAAAAATACATTCTAAGACATAATATCTAACAGTAAATTAAGCATTGCCTTGAAAACCATCATTCAACAACAATTGGCTGTTAGCACGCATAACACAAAAACTTTCAACAAGATAATTAAACTTTATAAAACATAACACTGCTTTAACCATTCAACAAAGAAGGATTTAGATAACATAGATACACTACTTCAAGAAACTTCCACGGAGAAAGTGATTTTACACCACTAAACTGCTTTGAGCAAACCCTCTTTTAAAAAAAAACAAAAAAACTAAACTGAACATTACCTGAGTATAATGGAACATTTTTTTATATTTGAGAAGCATTACTCATATTTTTGTGACACAAAAACTTATCTCAAATAGTACATTTCATACTGCACACAACACGGATCAGAGAATAAAAAATAAATCTTCTTGAAAGGGAAAAAACCCCAGAAAGGCGGTTAAACCCTGAGACACTGTCCTTTACAATATTGATGAGATGAAATAAGGAAACACTGCTCTTGACAAGCAATTCAAAACAAACAAACAATCAACATACAACAGAGCAATGGAAGGAAGGTGGCTATATAGTTAAAACGTTCGCCTGCCAACAAGTAAACCGTGAGGTTCTGGGTTCGATTCCCAGCCTCACCCTTTCTTCCCAGTTTGAGGACAAAATCGAACTGAATGTCAAAGTCATTCGGATGACACTAAAAACCGAGGCCTCGTGTGTCAACGCGCGCAGAACATCTTGCGCACACGTTAAAACCCCGTTCCGCCTTTCGGAAGATCAGGCCATTGTGTGCCGGTAGGAGCGGATGGCAAAATTATGAAAACCAGCATGCACACAGGTGTCGTGCTTTAGACACCATCCTTGAAGAGAAATCAGGCATTTG
This sequence comes from Stramonita haemastoma, assembly GCA_030674155.1. NCBI lineage: Eukaryota > Metazoa > Mollusca > Gastropoda > Neogastropoda > Muricidae > Stramonita > Stramonita haemastoma. The sequence continues at coordinate 20,434,605 of CM060348.1, forward strand.
GAGTCCCCAGGGCGGCTCGGGGCTGTTTAATTTTTTTTTTTTTTTGGTAGGCGCTGCACTTGTGGTGACGCGCTTTCCCCGGGGAGAGCAGCCCGACTTTCAGACAGAGAAATCTGCTGTGACATAAAGTGGTATAAAATTTTAATAAATAAATAAATAAATAAAAAGACACACCCCACTTCCGAGTGCCTAAGACCGTTCGACTTCAAATCCCATAGGTCTATGAAGTCGTGGGTTTGAACCTCGGCGGTGTCTTGTAAATTAAGGAAGGGGGGGGGGGGGTTTACCATCTCCCAACTCAACGTCAAATGCAGATCTGCAAGTGTCTTATTTTTTTGTGTTGTATATACACATGCAGAAAGATCATATAATTATGTAGAAAAGATTGTATTACTCATGTCAGCATTTAGAGGGTGACTGAAACACGAACATACCCAATATACATCCCCAAAGTCAAACTGTGGCTACTTTCATGTTCAGCAAAGACGGTTCCTTACGCAAGGTCTCACAATTTGGTCAACTTCGGGGCTGTAGCCAATGAACGAAAACAAAAATCCCATCAATCGTGAACCTCTAGCTCCAGCTTACGAGTACAACAAAAAAATCACGGTAGGCCTACTATTCTAGGCAGCCATACACTGATTCAGAGGATTTTTTGCTCCTTTGAAGGACATCGCAGATAGCTAAACACAGTACTGAGAGCTTTGTTTTGGCGGAAGTTCATCCCAGCATTTAACTCCAAAAGTGTAACTAAGACGCATCGCTTTTCACACCAAACCTTATCCAAGCTTGTTGTTTATAGCCCTGCCGACCACAGACACCATATGGGGAGTGTCACTTTGTAAAAAAAAAAAAAGGAAAATCTCAGAATAAAACTGTGCAACCAATATACTGAATATCAAAAGAGTACACACACACACACACACACACACCACACACACACAACCCCACACACACACACACACACCACACTCATATATATATATATATATATACATATATATCTATATATATATATATTATATATATATATATATATATATATATATATATATATATATATATATACCGCATTGTGAGAGAAACCACATCGATCAAAAACACATAAAATGCGATAAAGTCACAAAGCCAGATTCCTTAAATGGACTTTGTTCTTAGTGACTAAGATTTCAAAGTATAGCAAACAAACAACATTTCAAAAACGTAACAACAAACATAACATTTCTAAACATAAGACATATCATATTTAAAATTAACAACCATAACAACACATACAACATTTCAAAAACATCACTCATCACATTTCAAAAACATGATAAACATAACATTTCAAAACATAGCAACACGCGTGACATTTCGAAAATACAACAACATCATATTTCCAAAGATAACAACACATCAAATTATTTTCAAAAAAACATAGCAACACATCACGTTTCAAAACACAACAATCATTTAGAAAAAAACAACATAACAAGACATCCTGATTCAAAACACAACACATCCTATTTCAAAAGCATAAGAACATATTCCATTTCAAAAGCATAACAACACACATAACATTTCAAAAACATAACAAAAAACGTTATATTTAACAAGATTTGAATTAAAAAATCAACATAACAACACATCACATTTCACAAGCCAATACAATACAATACAATACAATACAATACAATACAATAATACAATACCATACCATACCATACCATACCATACCATACCATGCAATGCAATGCAATGCAATGCAATACAGTACCAGTACAGTGCAGTGCAATGCAATGCAATGCAATGCAACGCAACGCAACGCAACGCAACGCAACGCAACGCACACGCAACGCAATGCAATACAATGCAATGCAATACAATACAATACAATACAATACAACCCAATACGAACCTGCTTCATGCAGGTTAGACCAGCACAGGAACAATCACACAAGACCTACACTGCAAGACGGGATAGCCTGGTGGTCAGAGTGATGCGCTCGTGATCTGCTGACCGGGTTCGAATCTCGTTCAACAGGATTTTCATCTGGAGTTAACATCAGTGCCGACTCCACTCTCCCCAAAATTCCTTTGGATGAGACTATAATCCACAGCCCCGTGTGCGAACGTATGCAGAAAATCTTGCACACAAGTTAAAACCTGTTCAGCTTTTCAGAAAAGTAGGCCATTGTGGTGCCAGTGGAAACTGACAAATAGACAAAACTGCATACACACGGGAACTGGATGTTAAAAAGAAAGCACACGAGTGCTTATTCCATTATCCTCAACATAAAAAGATATTTAAAGTATAATAATAATAATAATAATAATAATAAATAATAAATAATAATAATAATAAATAATATATAACAATAATAACAATAATAATGAATAATATCATCATCATCATCATCATATTACTATTATTACCATTATACTTATTCTTATTCCTATTACCATTATTTTTGTTATTATTATTACTATTATTACTACTACTACTACTACTACTACAATAACAATAACAATAACCAAGGAACTGAATCCAGACCTACCCTGCAAGTCAACAAAAAGGAAATGAACGAATGAATCCAGACCTACATTCCCTTCTCCACCTTCCGTCACCTGCCCCGTAGCCCCGCAGACCGTGGAGGACAACCCTGAAGATTTTACAACCAGCTTCCTCCACTCCCCACGGTCCTCCGCCCTCCGTAGCAGATTGCTCCATCCATAGCCCGTCCACTCTCTGATGCTGTCTTCTTCCCATGGGAAATTAGACAGGCTTTGGGTGGAGCGTACACTGCAGAACATCTTGTGCACACGTTAAATCCTGTTCGCGCTTTTCATAAGAGTTGGTCATTGCGTGAGGTGGGAATAGATGACAATTTTATATATAAAAAACCTGCATACACCTGTGGACTAGATCAATCCTAAAAAGAATGACATTAGATATAATGATAAAATGAAATAATGAATGATGAATAAATAAAAGACATGAATGAATGAATAAATAATACAATAAGATAAATAAAAAATAATGATAATAATAAAATAATTATACATTTATAAAAAAATAAATAAATGAATATGTAAAAAAAAATAATAATAATAATAAAATTACAAAGGGAACTGAACTAAGACAGTACACAGCAAGTCAACAAAAGGGACTGAATCCATTTAACTGGTTTCAGTTTCTCCCTAAACAGGTTGCAGGATTATGATAACTATGATGCTTTTGTCTGTCTGTCTGTCTTGTCCTGTCTCTCCTCCTCCTGCCTGCCTGCCTCCCTCCTCCTCCTCCTCTCTCTCTCTCTCTCCTCCTCTCTCTCTCTCTCTCTCTTCCTCTCTCTCTCCTGCTCTTCTTTCTCTTCCGTGCCATTTCTGATCTCTCTCTCTCCTCTCTCTCTCTCCTCTCTCTCTCATCTCCTCTCTCTTCTCTCTCTCTCTCTCTCTCTCTCTCTCTCTCTCTTCTCTCTCTCTCTCTGTGCTATTCCGTGTTCATCAATTTTACATGAAATCTCTCTCTCTCTCTCTCTCTCTCTCTCTCTCTCTCTCTCTCTCTTCCCCTCCTCCTCCCTCTCTCTCTCTCTCCTCTCTCTCTCTCTCTCTCTCTCTCTCTCTGTGCTATTCCGTGTTCATCAATTTTTACATGAAATCTCTCCTCTCTCTCTCTCCTCTCTCCCTCTCTCTCTCTCTCTCTCTCCCTCTCCTCTCTCCTCCTCCTACCTTCATCACATGATCTTCCTCTCTTCTCCTCTCTCCCCCTCTCCCCCTTTCTCTCTCTCCTCTCTTCTCTCTCTCTGTGCTATTCCGTGTTCATCAAATTTTACATGAATCTCTCTCTCTCTCTCTCTCTCTCTCTCTCTCTCTCTCTCTCTCTCTCTCTCTCTCTCTCTCTCTCTCTCTCTCTCTCCTCTCTCTCTCTCTCTCTCTCTTCTTCAGGGAGAAAGCAGGTCGCGGGGAAAAGGAGGAGAAGTAGGTGGGCGGGAGAGTTAAGTTAGCTATCATTTTGCCTCTGCCTCTTCAACGAACGTTGTTCTCCGCACCATCATTAATAACATCGTCCTCATCATCCAGATCTTCACCAAAGTCATCAGCATCGTTGTCGTCATCATTGTCGTCGTTGTCGTCATCGGTTTCGTCCAAGCCAGAGTCAGCAGGCGCTGTGGTCATGATTAGGACATCATCATCTGGATCATCAGCATCGAGGACAGCATTGTCCTCGCTCAGTCCTGTGATCAGCAGTGCCAGCTCTGTAACCCAAATACAATTTCATGTTTTATTTTATTTTATTTTATTTTTATTTTTATCTTATTTATTTTATTTTATTCTTTTATATCCATGATAATGGAATAAGCACTCTTGTGTGTTTTTTTTCCATCCAGTCCCGTGTGTATACAGTTTTGTAAATGTCATCTGTTCCCACCAGGTCACACGATGGCCTACTCTTACGAAAAGTGGAACAGGATTAACGAGGCGCAATTGTTCTGCTCGTTCGTACACGGCCTCGTTTAAAGTCTCATCTGAAGGACCTTTGGAAAGTGGAATTCATTATTTTGTGGTGTTGTTATTTTTGTTCGTTTTAGTTGATGTAGACGGATAAGTCTAGTGGTCCAAATTTGCGCTCGCATTTGACAACTCGGGCTCATTCCTGTTTGAGGAGATTTTTTTTCCCCTTGAGTTAACATCAGTACTGACTCAACACTTCCTTAAAGGGCTATTGGTGAGATTGTAAACTGAGACTCAGTGTGCAAAACGCACGCAGACAATCTTGCGCACACGTTAAATCCTGTCCGCTTTTCGTAAGCGTAGGCCAATAGTGTGCCAGTGGGAACAGATGACAAGATTGACAAAATGCATGCAATGGTGACTGGATGTAAAAAAAAACCCACACAGTGCTTATTCCATTATTCTCTATATAAAAAAAATATTAGGAAATAATTTTAAAAAGGATGGACGGAACAGCTCAGTGGTCAGAGTACTCGCTTTCCCCCCAATCCAGGTTAAGCTGCATCGAGCGTGGTTACCGAGTAGATGGGTGATCGTTTGTGCACCTTGGCTTCAGTACAGTTCCTCAAAGTTCACCCAGCTGTAAATGGGTATTTTCCCTCAGGGAAGGTAAAGCAGCGAGGGAGAAGAGATGGGTACCGTCTTCAATATGCTGGCCCCTAAGAAGCTAAGGTCTCTGATGCCTTGCTCCCCTACGACCACATCGGCTATGGGACAACTTTACCTTTTAGAAGGAAAAGTAGCCGTTATTGATATCGGAGGAAAAAGAAAAAAATAAAAGAGTGTAGGAACAGATGACAAAGTTTACAAACTTGCATGTGCATGGAACTGATGTAAAAAAGCACATAATTATTTGTTTAGTCGATCCCCCCCCAAAAAAAAATACTGACAAAATAAAAATACCAAGCACACACGCATGCACGCAAGCATGCATGCACGTACATACACATGCACCCACAACCATCCACCCATCAACACACCCACCCACCTACACACCACACACACACACACACACACACACACACACACACACACACACACACACACACACACACACACACACACACACACACACACACACACACACACACACACACACACATACACACACACACACACACACACACACACACACAACACACACACCAACACACACACACACACACACACACACACACACACACACACACACACACACACACACACACATAAACAAACAGCCACAACACAAACATTAACATAAACAAACACACACAATACACACACAAACACACACACACACACACACACACACACACAACAAACAAAACACACACACACAGCACAAACACCCCCCCCCCCACACACACACACACACAATGATAATGATGTCTTCAGGAAACCTACTTGTTCCTTTGAAGACTACTGGAAATGAGCTCAGAGGTGCCTGGCTGCCCACCAAGGTCTGAATATTGTCCGAATTCTGCAGGTTAAAGAGCAAAGGGGCTTCGCTCTTCTTGCTCTTGGCCACGAGTGGGCTGCAGCGATCAGCCAATAGCAAGAAGTCATCCACCTAAAAAAAAGCCAAAAAATACACTA
>CM060348.1:20453176-20455676 GCA_030674155.1 Stramonita haemastoma
TTGTTCTTATCATTCGTTTTTCCTTACGACTTTTAGATTCTTTTTTGTTTAGATCAATGGCTTGAGTATAAAATATCTACATGGCTTATTCAAGGTACTGTCTGAAAAGTCACTAGGGTGGACTACATTTTTTTTTAATTTCGAGGATAATGGAATAAACATTCATGTCCTATTTTACAGTCAGTCCCCGTGTGTGCAGTTTTGTCAATTCTGTCATCCGTTCCCACCAGTACATAATAGCCTACTCTTCCAAAAAAACAGCTTGGGTTTAAACATGTGCACACGATGTTCTGCGTGCATTCGCACACAGGATCTCGGTTCATAGTTCTTATCCGAAAGACTTTTTTTTAGGGGAATGGAGTCGGTACTGATGTGAACTCCAGAGGAAAACCCATTTCTAACGAGACTCCAACCAAGGTCAGCAGATCACGAGCGCATAACTCTACTGACCACTCAGCTATCCCGTCCCCCTTTTTGAGTTTAACAGCTCTACACAACTCATATACCTGAACAAACTTGGTTACATTTATGATTTTAAATAAATAAATAAAACGAACAAACCGTTTTGACATGCGGCAAGGCAGAAGCCATCTGATTGGTTTCCAGGTATGATTAGTAAATTTTTTTTTTTTAAACCGAATGAACCGTATTGACATTGGCAAGCAGAACCATCTGATTGTTTCCAGTATGATTAAAAAAAAAAAAAAAAAAAAAAAAACCGAACGAACCGTATTGACATGTGGCAAGGCAGAAGCCCTCTGACTGGTTTCCAGGTATGATTAAAAAAAAACACACACAAAAATACAAAACGAACGAACCGTATTGACATGTGGTAAGGCAGAAGCCCTCTGATTGGTTTCCAGGTATGATTAAAAAAAAACACAAAAAAACAAAACGAACGAACCGTATTGACATGTGGCAAGGCAGAAGCCATCTGATTGGTTTCCAGGATTGATTAAAAAAAAAAAAAACAACCCCAAAAACGAACGAACAGTATTGACATGTGGTAAGGCAGAGGCCCTCTGATTGGTTTCCAGGTATGATTAAAAAAAAAAACACAAAAAAACAAAACGAACGAACCGTATTGACATGTGGCAAGGCAGAAGCCATCTGATTGGTTTCCAGGTCCCACACTCTGACAGCTCTCTGGTTGGTGAAGTACAGAAAGCGGCCATCTGCAGTCACCTTGAACTTCTCCGAGTAGTCCTTCATCAATCCTGGCATTGAAAAAAATAGAGTCTGTTTAAAACAATAAATACATAAAGGTGTCCCATAACCTGTGTGGTCGTAGGGGAGCAAGGCGTCAGAAACCTCAGCTTCTCTAGCGGCCAGCATGTTGAGGGTGTCGCCCATCTCCTCTCCCTCGCTGTTGTTGGTTTTTTTTTTTTACCTTACCTGACCCTAAAGAGGGCAGGTACCCATTTACAGCTGGGGGAACTGTACTATAGCCAAGGCGCGTAAACGGTCACCCATCCAATTGGCAACCACGTCCGACGCTGCTTAACATTTGCTGGGGGAAAGTGAGCGCTCTGACCACTGAGCTATCCCGTCCCCAGTGTGTCTTAGTGCCAATGATAATTGGGACAGGAGGACAACATCAGAAAACGGACAGGTCAAGAACTCAACAGAACCCTGAGAAAGGCAGAACACAGGAGAGAGAGAGGAGAGAGAGAGAGAGAGAGAGAGAGAGAGAGAGAGAGAGAGAGAGAGAGAGAGAGAGAGAGGGGGGGGGGGGGGAGATGGAGGGAAACTGGTTGTCAAGTCTTCGGTGGTGCCTTCACGGTCACCAGACTACGGGACAGTGATAGATAGATAGATAGATAGATAGATGATAGATAGATAGATAGATAGATAGATAGATAGATAGATAGATAGATAGATAGAAATAGATAGAGTAGTAGATGATAGAAATAGTAGGTAGGTAGAGGTAGGTAGGTAGGCAGAGTAGGTAGGTCGTAGGTAGGTAGATAAGTAGGTAGTAGGTAGGTAGGTAGGTAGGTAGGTAGGTAGGTAGGTAGGTAGGTAGGTAGGTAGGTAGGTAGGTAGGTAGGTAGGTAGGTAGGTCGACTGATCAGTAGAGAGAGATATATATAGATAGATAGATAGACAGACAGGTAGATCAATAGATAGATAGATAGATAGATAGATAGATAGATAGATAGATAGATAGATAGATAGATAGATAGATAGATAGATAGATGAAGAAGAGAGAGAGAGAGAGAGAGAGAGAGATAAAGAGAGATAAAGAGAGATAGAGAGATACTGATAATAGCCTACCTGACATATACATCACACGAATACCAGAACAAAGCACTCCATGTGTATGCAGTTTTGTCAGTTTTGTCATCCGTTCCCACCGGCGAACTATGGCGTACTCTTTCGAAAAGCGGAACTTTTTTAACGTGTGTGCAAGATGTTCTGCGAGCGCTCGCACACGGGGCCTCGATTTATAGTCTCATCCGAAAGTGAGGGATATTACAGTAGATTGGCTTAAGGGAGA
>CM060348.1:20493176-20495676 GCA_030674155.1 Stramonita haemastoma
GCACCTACCCTCTTTTAGGGTCAGGGAAGGTAAAGCAGCGAGGAAGAAGAGATGGGCGCCACCCTCAATATGCTGGCCCCTAGAGAAGCTGAGGTCTCTGGTGCTTTGCTCCCCTATGACCACATAGGTTATGGGACACCTTTACTTTTTTAGAAAACGATAAAGGGAGTGAATCGCTAACAAATCCCTGAATATCTCAGTGTTATTTCCCTTAGACCATTGAACATTATAGTCGTGTGAAGAAAAGGTTTGACTTCAATCCATTCTGTTGGTCTAAATGTAGTCGTGGGTTCGAATCTTTCAAACGGCAATACGGTTGAGTAATAAAGTAGAAAACAGAGGCCTGTAACTTTTTTTCTTCTTTTATTTCTTTTTTATCTTTTGTTTCTCCTGTCCTTTCTTTTTTGTTTATTTATTCTTGTTCGTTCATTTTATTTTTTTCTGTTTGTTTTTTTTCTGTTCGGTTTTCCTTTTTGTTTTTGTTTTTTCTTTCTTTATCTATGTGTCTTCCTTTTTTCTTTCTTTATTTTCTTTCTTTCTGTCTTCCATTTCTTTTTCCATCTTTCTTTTTTTTGTCTTTTCTTTCTTTTTTTGAGAGAGAAAAAGGTGTGGAATTGGTGGCGTCTCATTTATACCTATCGATGTGCTTTTATCTGTTTTCCTAGTTGGGTTTTTTTTGCTTCTTTCCTTTATTTCTGTGTCTTCCTTTTTTTCTTTCTTTCGTTGATTTTTTTCCCTTTCCCTATCTTTCTGGTGGGCTCAAAAGGGCTGCATTCTATCCAGGTCTCACCAGTTGTTTTATATCGTAGATAATGGAATATGCACGCATATGCTTTGTTACATCCAGTACCTGTATGTCTGCAGTTTTGTCAATCTTGTCATCTGTTCCTACCCTCACACAATGGCCTACCCTTACGAAAAGTGGAACAGGATTTAACGTGTGAGCAAGATTCTATGCGTGCGTTTGCACACGGGGTCTCAGTTAATCGTCTCATCCGAGGGACTTTCGGGGAGAGTGGAGTCAGCACTGATGTTAACTCCAGAGGGGGAAAATCCTCTCGAACGGGAATCGAACCTGGGTCGTCAAACTGCAAGCGCAATGTTCTGATCACGAGCCTATCCCATGGTGAAGCTGGGAGCTGTAGATCTAGTCGAGGAAGAAGAAAAACAAAATGATACTGTCTACACATCGAAACCTGAGAGAGAGAGAGAGAGAGAGAGAGAGAGAGAGAGAGAGAGAGAGAGAGAGAGAGAGAGAGAGAGAGAGAGAGAGAGAGAGAAAGAAAGAGAGAGAGAGAGAGAGAGAGAGAGACAGAGACAGAGACAGAGAGAGACAGAGACAGAGAGACAGAGACAGAGAGACAGAGAGACAGAGAAAGACAGAGGAGACAGATACAGACAGACAGACAGACTGACAGACAGAGACAGAGAGACAGACAGACAGACTGACAGACAGAGACAGAGAGACAGACAGACAGACAGAGAGACTGACAGACAGAGACAGAGAGATACGAGCTCTGAGAGGTTCAACTTGGTGTAGACGCAAGTTGTGTCGTAAAATGGCAAGTGTCGTTAAGTGGACAGCTGCAAGGAGATAAGAACACTTCACCCCACATGGAAACTTACCAACTACAAAAAACAAACAAACAAACCAGTTAGGCTGCTGCCAACGCGCAGGCTGAAAATCGCCAGACAAACGATTTCAACATCTGATATTTCCCTTAATATTTCTTTTCGTGAGTAGGCGAGACGGGTAAAACAGCAAATGTTTTCCCCAGGAAAGTTAAGGAGTAGATCCTTACTATGTTTATGTTGACAATTTTGACTGAGTTTTTATATATGAACTGTCTTTTTTTTTACTGCCAACGTTTTGGGTTTGGCTGTTGTTGCGGTGGTGTGTGTTGACTGAATGTGATGTGTTAATCACATAAAATAGTTTAAAGTTTTTTGTGGTTTTTTAGAACTAAATTTCATTTCATTTCATTTATTCTTTTATATCGAGGATAATAGAATAAGCAATCATGTGCTTTTTTTTTTTTTACATCTAGTCCCATGTGTATGCAGTTTTGTCAATCTTGTCATATGTTCCCAACGGCACACGATGGCCTACTCTTACGAGAAGCGGAACAGGATTGAACGTGTGCGCAAAATGCTTTGCGTGCGTTTGCACACGGGACCTCGGTTTATAGTCTCATCCGAAAGACTTTAGGGGAGAGTGGAGTCAGCACTGACTCCAGGGGAAAAATCCCCTCCAACGGGAATCGAACTCAGGTCGTCAAATTGCGAGCGCAATGCTCTGACCACTAGCCTGTAGATACGTACACGTTTATGTTGACAATTTTGACCGAGTTTTGATGTTTAAACTGTCTTTTTGTTGTCATTATTTGGGGTTTTGTTGTTGTGGTAGTGGTGTGTGTTGATAGAAAGGAATGTGTCAAGCACTTACAAATAATTTAAAGCTTCTTTGGAGTCAAATTTGTGCAGTTATTAAACGTTTTAG
>CM060348.1:20503176-20508620 GCA_030674155.1 Stramonita haemastoma
ACCCCACCCCACCCCACCCCAACACATACCCAGAAAACAAAACAAAACAACAACAAAAATTAGCGATCGGATCAACAATCCTCCAATGAGATGGAAAGAAAGAAAGAGCATGTTAGGGCACATCATGAAACAATCAATACAACACCTGCTATCGTCGCCACAAAAGCTGCGCTACACTGCACCCTATCATAGCACTCTATCCCCCCCCCACCCGCGAACCCCCCGCCCCCTCTTCCCCTCCCTTCCCCTCCCCCACCCTCCCCTGTGCCCGTGTCTCCACTTTTCAGCATCGTTTGTAACAAGTTCATGACTTGGTGGATAATAGTCTTTTCTTCTCTTTTTTTATTTTTTCTTTTGTTTTCTCTGTCTTTCACTCTGTTGCTCTTTATCTGTGTCGTCTTCATTTCTGCATTTCTTTATGTTCATTTAGCACTAACTCAATGTGTCTTTTTTTCTGTCTCTGTCTCTGTCTCTGTCTCTCAATCATTGGTAATCAGATGGTTAAACAATAAGGTTTCCATACAAAGCTCGCTGGCACTTTCACAAATAATTTACCACTCCTTAAGCAGCTCAAATTTCATTTATGATTTTTAAAACCAAAAAAAAGGAATTCTATCCAAGAGCTACTGCAAAAATTGAAAACAATTCCTGTATTATGGAAAAAAAAGAAAACAGGCCTGTATCATTTTCAGTGAATAGCAAAACACTGTCCGTCCGCTCAGACAAGGCTTTGTAATGCGGTTCTGTTTATAATTCAAGAAGAGAGGGCTGGATTTATGCATACACCTTGGCAGATAAGATGAATATTTCATTCGGATGTTTCGACGCATCTGAAGGCTAGGATATCATGCACACACATTCATGCGCGCGCGCGCGCGCATACACACACTCAGACACACATACATACACACACATGCGCAAGTGATCTGTGTATCTGAGGACAAAAGATGCACCAAGTGCCAGCAAATCCATTTTATCCAGCGTCAAAAACATCACTCGAAAATACCCAAAGACGAGGATGATTGTAAAGTGGCGCCTACTGCAGATGATCAGCTAGAAGTAAAACGAAATCTCTTCAACGCTCTGATCTCTGCAGATCTATACGAGAACTCTCATACATCCCTCGTGTCTCACAACAACCTGAAAACAAGTGTGGACTTTCTAAGGAGAGATAAACTCCACCCCACTCGAAAAGGAGCCTCTATCCTCGCAGCAAATATTGGAAGACACCTTCGTAACTTGTTTTGGGAACTACCACGAAGACCCATCAGACGACAACACCCGACCAGACAACAACAACGACAACATGTACTGCCTGCCCAGAGACAGCCACCCTCTTTCTACCACAGTGGTCACCAGGCAGGAAACCATAACCCATGGCGGAACCGTTTCGAACAGTTATATGACTGCTTCTGAATATCCAGCAGTTCAACATCTTCAGTTACGAAGCATCATCTTTGTGTATGTAAACTGCATAAGCTCTGTTCATCAAGATTTTGGCTCGCCAGTGTTACAGAGCAGCGCCGTTACATTTGAAGACGTACATTTTAACCTTATTATTTCAGGACACCTCCCCCACCCCCACCCAGTGTGAATGTGTTTTAGTTTATATCCTATTACTATAATAATCACTCCTTTCATTTCTAGAGACCTGGTCTCTTTTTCATAAGTTAATAATCCACACTCCCCCGTTTTCCTTCTCTTTATTGTGTTATACAGAAATGTCACCAACAACTTCCTCTATCAAACTCATGCAATGGAACTCTAGATCTATCTCTTCTAACTTGCCTTACCTAGTTCAACATCTTTCCAAGAACAATTATCAAGTTCTGATATTACAATCACTTAATGTAAACAAAGATAAGTTGCCAATATTAGCAGGGTATTACTATCCACCTGTATGTCAGCAAACAGATTCTGCTACCAAAATCAATGTGGCAATTTACATACAAATAGGAATAGATTATAATTTAGTTCCCTCTCCAGCTCCCTCTCATGTACCAGATCTATATACATGTGCAGTGAGAGTTAGATTCAATAATCATCTAATTTTGCGTGTTGTATCAGTCTACCTGCCTAAAGGCCCAAATGAGATTAACACAGAGTGGATTCACAATCTCCCAGCAACTAATGACAAATGGCTACTCGCGGGGGATTTCAATGCCCACTCACCCTTTTGGGACAAAGGCTGCACCTTAGTTAGTAATAATCGTTTTGTAGAAAATATTGTTGACTCATCATTATATCTACTCAATGATGGTAGCATAACACGTGTCCCTGATATTTCTACCCACAGGGCTTCAGCCATTGATCTTACTTTAATATCTCCTGCATTAGTGCCAGAGTGCGAATGGAGCACATATGAAGAATCTCTGGGTAGTGACCACATCCCTATCATCATTAGTTTTGGTTTTAAATTAGATCAACGTGAAAAGCAGACTGACAAGATTCCTAAATTCAACTACAAACAAGCAAACTGGAATATTTTTGAAAGTTTTTTGTCCAGAGTTAATTTGAGTAACATAGAAAATAAAGAGATAAATGAACTCTACTCATTGTTCACATGCACAGTTCTAAGAGCTGCAGATCTATCCATCCCCTCTGTTAGATCAGACCGGTCAAACAAGCACACTGGAAATGTTTGGTGGACTGCAGCTTGTGAAGAGGCAGTAAATAACAAAAAAATGAAATATAAAATGTATGTACGTCGAAAATCTCCAATAAGTCACAGAAAATTATTAGAAGCAAAGAAAAATAGCGCCAAAGTTATAGCTGAATCTAAAAGACAGTACTGGTCTTCTTTTTGTAATCAAGAAATTTCAGACCATAAACATGAGCAGACAATCTGGAAAAAAACTAAATGAAATGAAAAACGGAGTTAACTTACCCTCTTATCCAATAAAACTGGATGACGAAGAGTTCCCTAACAACTTTAAAAAAGCAGAAGCATTTGTAGAAACGTTTTCTGAGTCTATGAATATCAAAGGTTTATCTCCAAATTTACGTTTTCACAGAAAGGAGGAGGAAACTAAGGACAAGTACAGGGATCCAGAATCTGATAATAATCATTATATTAATGCTCCTTTAACTATAAATGAAATACGGGACGCTTTATCTGCTCTGCCCAATAAAAAGTCATCCGTTGGACTTGATGGTATCTCAAATGATATGTTAAAACATCTACCAGAAAAATGGATTGCTTTCTTACTCAACATTTTTAAAAAATGTTGGATCACAGGTGAAGTGCCTCATATTTGGAAGCAATCAATTGTTGTACCAATACTAAAGCAAGGAAAACCTCGAAATGACAAGAAAAGTTACAGACCTATTGCTTTGACATCTCATGTCTGTAAACTAATGGAAAGAGTAGTCTTAAAACGATTAGTTCATTTCTGTTGTAAAAATGATATAATACCAGTTAACCAAACTGGTTTTCAGAAAGGAAAATCATCAATCGACCATCTAGTGAAACTCACCACTCAAATTAAATATCAATTTGCAAGAAGAAAAAATATTCTTGCAACATTTTTTGACATAAAAAAAGCCTACGATCAAGTATGGCATGCTAAATTACTGTATAAATTAAAACATATAGGACTGTCAGGACACATTTACAGCTATATAAAAAGTTTTTTGAGTGAAAGGAGCATGCAAGTACGGGTAGGGAATACGTATTCAAATTTTAGACCTCTACAGATGGGTCTACCTCAAGGCTCAGTGATAGCACCGATTTTATTTAATATCTTATTATATGATCTACCTAAGCATATTTCTAACACAGTTACCATTGCTCAATATGCAGATGACATTTGCATGTGGATGAATGTAACGATGAAACGAACAACCCTAAAAGGGCTTTAAATCACATAAGAAAGGTCTATCAAATAGAACTTGACAAAGTAAATCAATATATTTCAGAAAATGGGCTTACAATGTCCCCAGAAAAAAACACATATCGTACTTTTTAATAACGGTAGTAATCCCCATGATCTTCCAACATTAAGATTAGAAAATGACGTCATTCAATATGAGCAAGCTGTGAAATTCCTTGGTGTTATCATAACTTCTAAACTTACCTGGAATTCACACATCGAATATATAATTAATAAAGCCAGAAAAAGCATCAACCTTTTGAAAATCATTAATAAGCAAAAGTGGGGCCAAGACCCTTTGATACTGAAACACTTAGCAACATCACTTGTTCGTTCTAAGTTAACCTACGGTCAAGAAGTGTTTTTCAGTGCTCCGAACTACCTAAAAAGAAAGCTACAAAGTCTAGATTGCAAGGCATATCGCCTTGCGCTTGGTGTTCCCTTCCATGCATCATCATTTGGTACATATAAAGAAGTAGATGTACTTCCTTTAGAAGAATACAGACGACTTGCATGCGCAAAATACATTGTCAGAAGTTCTTCATGCAGCAATTTTGTCGCAAAAGAGGTTAAGATGAAATCCGATGTTGATTTTCCCAAAAGAGCAAAAAACATTTCTTCCTTATCTTCAATTAGGTTTTATTCGAAAGAATTACTGGACAAAGCAGGAATCATCCCAGAGAATGTAGATGTCGAGCAAAAAACCTCACCTTGTCCAAAGTGGGAGCAAAACAGAGCACACTTTGACATGGAGCATACACCTTACAGGAAAGACGATAATCCACATATTTTAATCAGTTCCGTAAGATTGCACATTGAAAAGACATACCCAAATCATCTAAAAATCTATACAGATGGATCACTTCTTAGTAATCATCAAGCAGGTGCAGCCTTTGTCATTCCCGAATTTAAAATTGAAAAATCATTCTATCTTGGAAAAAATCGGTCTGTTTACACAGCGGAACTAATGGCAATTCTAATGGCTTTAAACTATATAAAGGAACCACATTTTCTTGTGAACCAAATTTTATTTTGTGTCGATTCAAAATCAGCCCTACACTCACTTAGATCTGTTTCAATAAAACCGCATTCTAATATTGTGACAGAAATTCATCATATAATACACTGTCTTATTTTAAGAGGAACAGATGTGAGTTTCTGTTGGGTTCCATCTCATCTGGGCCTTTCTTGCAATGAATGGGCAGATCGCGCCGCCAAAAGGGGTGCGAAACAAGAGAAAGGATCAATAATTTTAATGTATCCACTCTCAATCTCTGAGACTTACAATCTGTTGGAAAGGAATCCAAGAATGAAATGAAATTATTAGCTAAAGATTTTGGTAGCATTTCTAAACATCATAATGTAAAGGCTTATAACTTAAAAACTATAGTTTCGAATTTTCCTCATTATAGTATAGTGAAGCTCAGACAAGTAATCTCGCTACTTTATAGACTAAAGTTAAATGCATTTAAAACAAAATTTGTGACAGGTATTACGTGCTGTTGTGGTGAAAATATTTCAAGTTTTCATTTGATTTTTGAATGTAAAGTTTTAAAAACATATTTGCCCAAA
>CM060348.1:20516220-20521220 GCA_030674155.1 Stramonita haemastoma
ACTCCAAAACAACCCCCCTGAAACCAAAACCACCACTGTCACTGTCCATGATCACAGACCAAGAATCTAATGAAGACAGCAGTCAACAGACGAAGGAGGACATTGATGGAGTCATTTCTTTGTCTTGGCTGGTCAGCGCTCTCGGCATCTATAGAAGGATCTTTCATCCATACCGTCTTTTGAAGTCAAAACGATGACAGCACTACTTAAGTCACTTTGTTGTTTTTTTTTCCTTATTTTGGCTGGTACTTGAAGCTTTTGATCAAATGTTCCCAAATTTTCTAAACTGCCTTGTCTTTCTAGAAGAGTGTTCTTTTTAGGTTTCTTATTGATTTTTTTTCAAGGATGCTGAATAAGCATTTATGTAGTTTTCTTTTTTTTTTTTCACAGAGTGTTCAATTTTGCATGTATCGTTGAAGAAGCATTTAAGTGAACTTCGATTTTTTTTTTTTTACAAAGTGTTCAAGTTTACATACATTGTTTGGGTGGATAAATGTTTCGCATCTGATGCTACTAGTACTCAAAGAATGACCTTTGTTTTCTTCTAAAAAGTTGAACAGGTTTTAGTGTGTGTGCAATATTTTTTTCTCATGAATTCGCGCACATGACTTTGGATCAAAGACATTCCAGGAAGGGAAGTCTATACTTATGTTAACTCAAGAGGCAAAATCCCTATGTTGTTTTTGTTGTTGTGTTATTATGGTGCGATTCCAAGCTTAACAATATAGGGATCATCTAGTTAGTACATACTGACTCATTCATCCCACCTGGAAATCACTGTGAGACTGAAACTGCCCACTGAATGATAGGTTTGCGTGTATGACCGTTTTTAAGTTCCTCGCCATATAGGCAGCCTTACTTGGACCTCAGAAAAAAAAAAATCCCTATTGGTGAATGTCTCAGTAAGTGGATGTCTCAGATGTCGCTGCATTTGTCTATCTTCTGTTTGTCTGTATGTCTTCCTCTGTCGCAGACAGACAAAAAACAGGACATAAATTAATAATGGAGGACAAATTGAAACAAAGTCAGAAAGGTATTAGAAAATATAAATATATAAAAGAAAAAGAGGAACACAAAGATAACACTGTTTTGGAAATGTAAGAACGAAATAATGAAATAAACAGATGAAAGGAAGAGATACATAAAGATAAAGAAAGAGAGAAAGACAGAAAAATAGAAAGTAAGAAAGAAAGAAAGACAGACAGAAAGACAAGAAAGACAAGAAAGACAAGAAAGATAGAAAAACATACAGGCAGACAGAAGTAAAAAAAAAGATAAAAGGAAAGACAGAAGAAAAGAAACATAGAAAAAAGAAACAAAGGAAGGGATGCATCTATCTGACCTATCTATTCACCTATGAAAACCTACCACATGGAAAAAGTGAGCCACTCTGCTAAACTGACGTCCGCACTGTTAAAGTTTTTTTTTTTCTTACATCAATGCATACACCACCACTGTTAACAATGCCTCATAGAAAAGAAAAAAAGAGAGCTTTAGGCGCATGAAAGTTTCTCTTGGGTGATTGTTACACTTATTTTCACGTCTGCGTCAAACAAACTGAACCAAGAAACTTTTCCACAGAGCAGAATTTCTTTCACAAAGGAAGAAGTTTACCCTGACAAAGTCTGATCGCTTTCTGTTTCAGAATAACAGTGCCAACAAGTAAAAGTGAAAATATTCTGATATACGTATATCACTTAAGCAGTTTTCTTCATAGAGATTCAAACAAACAAAAAACAAGTTTCAAGTTGCTGGTTTTTCTAATGTCCAAAGATTTAAAACTTAGCTAGATCTTTTTAGGTTTGGGATATGTTTTTTTGTTTAAAAATAATAAAAACGGGGAAAAGGTTGTTAAAAACTATCTGACATGGTAAGACATAGAGAGAGGAGGGTCGAAAGAAAGGAAGAGCGAGAGCAAGGGAGAGAGAGAGAGAGAGAGAGAAGAGGGCGAGAGAGAGAGAGAGAGAGAGAGAGAGAGAGAGAGAGAGAGAGAGAGAGAGAGAGAGAGAGAGAGAGAGAGAGAGAGACAGAGACAGAGACAGAGACAGACAGAGACAGAGAGAGACAGAGACAGAGACAGACAGACAGAGAGACAGAGAGACAGAGAGACAGAGACAGAGACAGAGAGACGGACAGACAGACAGACAGACAGACAGACAGACAGACAGACAGCCAGCCAGACAGACAGACAGACAGACAGACAGACAGACAGACAAACAGACAGACAGAGACAGAGAGAGAGGCACAGAAACACAGAGACTCGAGAGACAGAGAGAGAAAAAGACAGAGAGATACACAGAGAGAGAGACAGACAGAAAGAGAGACAGATAAAGATTTCAGGACTATGAACGTTTCTCTCAGGGGAGGGTTATTCTTGATATTTATGACTGCTTCAGACACATTATACTCAGAGACTTTTCACAGTGTAGAATTTCACCTCTGGGGCAATTTGTTAGCACAGAGTCTGCTAGTTTTTTTTTTTCTTTTCAATACCCCCCCAAAATAGTTGCAAAAAAACTCTGACCGTACACCGGGCAAAAAATATGATTTACATTGCTAACTTTAGCCGTTTTATTGCTGGAGATTCACGGATAAAGAAAGTATGGGGTTGCTGATCCCCCTAATAATATAATGTTGTAGATCTAGTTCTAAAGTGAGTTTAGTGTTTCGAGATGTGTTGGCGGATCGTAGGGAATCATAGAAAGAAGTGATGGCGTTAAAGAGTTATATGACACACTTGAGAAGGAAGGTTTTTTATTTTATCAGTTTTCCTTTCCCTTCTTTCTATTTTCAGGGTTATGGTATACGTACTTGTGTTTTTTTCACATCCAGCCCCTGTGTGTATGCAGTTTTGTGAATTTTGTCATCCTTTCCTATCAGTACAAAAGTGCCTACTTTATTTCCTCAAAAAACAGAACAGGTTTTAACGTGTGCCCAAGATGTTTCGCATGTGTTCGCACAACAACACCAACAACGGCAGCAGCGTCAACATCACCATCTTCATCGCCATCACCTATAACATCAAAAACATCCTCTCTGTGTCCTATACTGAACAACCCCCATGTCTTCAGACAAAGAACACTTTAACTTGTTTTCTAATAAAAAGCAATACAAGCAATTGTCACCCTCCTTCCACAGACCCAGCCAGCCAGTCACAGCATTGTTCAGTTTGCCATCATGTGTCAAATCTGGCGCCTTACTCTTTCTTTACAGAAAAGATAGGAGATAGTTCAGCTTTGTATACAATTCCCTAAGGGAATTACGACTCTTGTATGTGTACATGAATGTCATTCTTCTCTAAAACTTTTTTTTTCCAGTGTAGAGTTTCATCCGGGAGATGAGTGTTCTGCTCAGGTCAGCTTGTTTTCTTTCTTTACGCTTGGACTAGTGTCAAAAGTTTTGAACTGAGAAAGTTTGTGGTTTATGTTCATGACTTCACAAATTTTATTGTTTTGTGGCTTCAATGGCAACAACAAGGACATCAAAAACAGAAGCAGCTACAATAATAACAACAACAACAACAACAACAACAACAACAACACCAACAACAACAAAAAACAGAATCAAGAGAAGCACAGCAAAAATAAAAACACCAACAACAGTAGCAGCAGCAACAACAGCAACAATAATACGAACAATAGCAACAATAACACCACCAACAGCAGCATCAGCAGCCCCATCATCATCATCATCATCATCATCATCATCATCATCACATCATCATCATCATCATCATCACCATCACCATCACCTACAACGTTAAAAACGTGCTCCCTGTGACATAATTATACTGACCAGCCCCCATAACTACTAAAAAGCAACACAGGCAACTGTCACCCTCCTTCCACAGACCCAGTCAGCCAGTCACGGCATTGTTCAGTTTGCCATTGTGTGTCAAATCTGGCGTCTTGCTCTTTCTTCACAGAAAAGATAGGAGATAGTCCAGCTTTGTACACATTCCTCTTTGGGAAATTACTACCCTTGTATGTGTGCATGAATGTCATTCTTCTCTAAAACTTTTTTTTCCAGTGTAGAGTTTCATCCGGGAGATGAGTGTTCTGCTCAGGTCAGCTTGTTTTCTTTCTTTATGCTTGGACTAGTGTCAAAAGTTTTGAACTGAGAAAGTTTGTGGTTTATGTTCATGACTTAACAAATTGTATTGCTTTGTGGCTTCAATGGCAACAACAAGGACATAAAAAACAGAAGCAGCTACAACAGCAACAACAACAACAACAACAACAACTACAACAACAACAACAACAACTACAAAAAAACAGAATCAAGAGAAGCAGCAGCAAAAATAAAAACACCAACAACAGTAGCAGCAGCAACAACAGCAACAATAACACCAACAATAACAACAATAACACCACCACCACCAGCAACAGCAGCATCAGCAGCACCATCATCATCACCATCACCTACAACGTTAATAACGTGCTCCCTGTGACATAATTATACTGACCAGCCCCCATGTCTACTAAAAAGTAACACAGGCAACTGTCACCCTCCTTCCACAGACCCAGTCAGCCAGTCATGGTATTGTTCAGTTTGCCATTGTGTGTCAAAGCTGGCGCCTGTGCTGTCTCTTCACAACAAGATAGGAGATAGTTCAGCTTTGTTCACATGTCTCTAGGGGAATCACTACTCTTGTATGTGTGCATGGATGTCATTCTTCTAAGAAACTTTTTTTTCCAGTGTTGAGTTTCACCCGAGAGATGAGTGTCCTGCTTAGGTCAGCTTTTTATTTCTTTTTCATGTTTGGACTTGTGTCAAAAGTTTTGAACTGAGAAAGTTTGTAGTTTAGTTCCATGGCCTGAATGGTTTATTTTTTTGGAAAACTTAAAGATGAAGCCAGCCTTCTTTGCTTAAAGCTTAGAATATTATGTCACAGTGACATCAATTGTAGAGATTACAACAATAAGGGGACAGTTGGCACCACCAACGACGAAAGCCATCCTCAGCAGAATTCATTCTATGTAACAACGTTCATAGCTGCA
>CM060348.1:20528720-20536220 GCA_030674155.1 Stramonita haemastoma
ACCAGAGGTAAATACAGCATTGAAAAGTTTTACTAGGAACCCTAACACACTTTTACCCCCATTTTTTAACATTTCACCCGAAATACCATCCATCCCACTTGCCTTCCTTAATTTGAGTCTTGCAATAGCATGAGTTACTTCTTCTTCAGATATATCTTTGTTTAAAAAATGATCTACATCATCCAAAACATCAACATTGACATCTTCACTCTCAACAGTCTCCCCATTCATACAAAAAACTTCTTTAAAGTATTGAAACCAATCTTCATTGCTGATGTTGTTGCAAATTATGTCCCTATTGCCATATCCCATCCTTTTTACTTCTTTCCAAAACTGAGAAGAGTCTGCAATGTTTTCAGCTAAAAGTTCAGTTTTCTTTTTCCTGTAATTTTGTTTTTTTGTTTTCAATAATCGTTTATACTCTTTCCTTTTGTCCACATAAATCAACCTGTCTTCCTCATTTCTGGTCACTCTAAAACATTTTAACTTTGCTCTACTTTCTTTTTTTGCAAATTCACATTCATTGTCAAACCATTCCGATTTTATGGTCTTGTACATGGGTACTTTTCTAAACATGCAGGTGCTTGCCTCTTTTAAACATTTGACAAAGATTTCCAGAGCATTTTCTATATTGTTTTCCAAAGCATTTGTGGCAAATGTAAGTTTTTCTTGAATGTCTTTGCTATTTAGTGTGGTTACAAAATCATTTTTCTTATTTTCGTCCCACACAACTTTCTGACAGATTTTTTTGTTTGATTTCTGTTGAGATGTTGCTTCTGTGCAATTGCTATTAGTTTCCATCTCCATACAAACTGGTAGATGGTCAGATTCTGTTAGGTTTTTAACCAGCAAAGATAGAAGTTTAACCGAATTAAATAAACCCAGAGATGCAATGAAATAATCTACAACACTTGAACCTGAAGGTGATATAAATGTATAGCTTTCATCAAAACCTGGATCACAAAGACCATTTAATATGACACAGTCAAACATGTTGCATAACTCAATCAGTTGATTACCAAATACATTTGTACACATATCATGTGACTTTCTGGGCAATTTTGAACTAGGATACTGATGTAAATTCTGAAAGTTATCATAGTCATCATCTAAACTGTAATTTTCACCTGCGGTTCGTGCATTAAAATCCCCCATTATCAGTAATCCAAAATCATCATATGCATTCTGAAGATCTAATATACACTGCTCCAAAACTTCTAAGCCATAGACATCTTGTGTTGTTTTCCAAAATGTAGAATCAGAAGGAGGAATATACATGCAAATTAACATAATATCATCAGTGGTACCAAGTAAATTCTTGTGCATTTTTATAATCACAGTGTTTTCTGTCTCAACATGAACTTTATCAACATATGAGCTGAATTTCTTTTTAACCATGACAATTACCCCACCAGAGTATCTCCCCTGATGAGATAACTTCTTAGCTTTAGCAGTAAAAATAGAATAATCGTGAAAAATGTGAGACTCAAATTCAGTTCCAATAAAAGTTTCCGATAAACAAATAACATCATAAGCAAGAAGAAAATTAATGAACTCTTTGTTTTCTAGTTTTGGCAAAAGGCCATGCACATTATAGTTTTAAAAACTTATACACAACTTTTTTACCTTAAGATTGGATGTTGACATCCTTGAAGTTGGGCATTCAATACTAGGCCTGTGATCAACTGGATTGCTTTCACAAACTGTGGCCTGGCCGAATCCCTATTTAGTGCCACTAGAGGCACCATTGCCTTTAGACTTAGCCTGAGAATGCCTGTTTGAGTTGGCATGTTCTTTCGAGCTACAACAAGAATGTTGTTTGCTGAAAGAATCTGAGATGCTTGACTGACTTCTTGATCTTTCAGGTAATTTTCGACCTTTTTGTCTGGAGACACTTTGAGTTGTGTCTCGTCTTGGTCGTAGACCCTGTTTTGTGGACCTAGACGGTCTTCCCTGTCTTACCATTTGCTTTGGTCTTGTAACAGTTTTACCTGCATTACCTGTGTCAGTGGAGTCCTTGCTGCATCGGCCCATATGTACGTTACAATCAGACATGTTGTCAGTATTGAGTCTGTGGTCATAAGTAACAGCCCCAGTTGGTCCAGTAATGTCTGTACTGTCTGTTTTGTCTTCAATGTGTGTATGGTCCACTGTCGTGTCATCAGTTAAATCACTGCAAAGAGTTGCTTTCTTCATTCCAACCTCTGCTCTGTTTATGTCAGGTATGATATCTTCCTCTGTCTCTTCATCAGTCCCTTTATGCTGTTTATGTACATCCCTGTTATATGTATCATCTTCACCTTCTTTGTCAGAAATGTCGACACTGCTCTCATAGTTGTCAGGTATGTCTTCATTGTCCTCTACTGTATTTGTATTCTCCCTGTCACTGTCTTCTTTGTTGTCCTCTACTGTATTTGTATCCTCCTTGTCACTGTCTTCTTTGTTGTCATCTGCTACATTGGAGTCATCCCTGTCACTGTCTTCAGTTTTATCAACTACAGTCTTTTGTCCCGTCATATACAAATCTTCACTAGAAAGATGACGTGCCCCACTAAGTCTTCTGTTTCTCTGGAGCGAGTCTCCTTCATGATCACTGACATCACATTCTTTGACTGTGCCTACATTGTGCTTTCTGTTTTGCTGTTGACTGTAGGAGCACACATCAGATTTGCGGCTTTGACCAGGAGAAGTTGGAGATCTTCTGCTCCTGTCTTTCACAAAGACAATTCGTCTGCTGGGCTGGGCCATTTTCCCTTGGTTAGCCGCTTCACTGTAGGAGTAGGGTCCTGGACTGACTGGAACACTGCCCTTCTCTTGACTGTTTACTTGGACAGGCGTATTTCTCTGCACAGTGTAGGGGTAGCTAGCAGGCTGCTCTCTGTTTGCTGCCTGGACCCCCTGATGTGGCTGTGGTGACACGCTTCGTCGGGGCTGCCTTGGCCATGACCTGCCGTACTTCAGTCGACTCTGAGGATTGACATGACTGTACTCTTCGTGGTGGCGAGCATACAATCTGCTTTGTTGCATCCTCTGCTTCTCAGACTGGTTGTTGTTCAAACAACCTGTATCTTGTTTTCTGATGTATCTGCCATCTTGAACTGAAGGCCAGTGTTCTTCTTGGGTGCTAGGAGGCTGGCTGGGCTGTCTTCTTCCCCCATGGAATGTTGAAGGTTGCTGCTTTTCTCTGACATGCAGCTTTCCATGTCGATAGAAAGCAATTTGTCCCTGCCCCCAATGCCAATCCACAGTTTCTCGCTGATGCACAGTTAGGTCAGAAGCTACTTTAATGCCACTTCCTCTGAGGTTGTCTCGGAGCTCATGGTCTCCCAATACGGCCATCTTGTCTGCCCACCTGCAGAAGTGGACAATGATGGGTCGTGGTTCCCCTCTCCAAGAGCGTGGTCTTCCAACTCGATATGCTCTTGAAATATCGTTTAGTTGCCAGTTCATGTAAGGGGCATGGTCATTGAGAATACCCACAATACAGTTTGCTGTTGTGTACTCCGTATCACCATCAAGTTCCGGCACATTGATGAACTTGACATTACATGCTTTGGTGGCTTGTTCTGTAAATTCCACTTGTCTTTCAACAGCTTCAAGTCTGTCAATAATGAGCTCTCTGTCTTCTCGTATTTCTTGAATGTCTTTTGTCTGTTGTACAACATATTCTTTCAATGTATAGATTTCCTCAAAGAAGCTGGAGATTCTGGTATCCAGACTTTGGAATTTTTCTTCAATGCTACTTTTTATTCCATTTGTGTGCATAAGGAAACCCTGTTGAATTTGTGTGAAACGCCAGTCAAGCATTTGCAGTATACCAGCTGGAGGTGGTAAGAATTCCTGCTGAGACATTTCTTTTTTACTCGCAACACCTGTGGGCGATAACTGGGATTTTCTCCTCTTACAGCACTTGTGGTCACCAACTTATTTTTCCACTTCCATAACCTGTGCCCACTGACACGTGCATCAGATACATGTGCCGGGCCAAAGGTCACAAGGGACACAACTCTTGAGAACAGATGTTATGAGTTCTATCCCTGCTTTGCAGCAGGTCCTGCACTAATTCACAACAAACTGCACGTGCAACACATGGTGGTACGCGGTGGCATTTCAGGACAGTTTCGATTTTCATTCATGAATATATGTCCTTCTTAAAGCCATATTAATTAGTAAAAATGTTAATAACTCCTTAACCACTAACCTTTTTAGTAAACAGACACACCATTGGCTGCACACAACAAACAACTACACTACTGCAAAAAATCTCCACATTTGTAGAGGAACAGAGTCCATTTTTTCAACATTTAAGAGGAGCAGTATGAACACCTCCACCTTTGACAAATTCAAAAGAGCCACCCCGAGGAGAGAGAGAGAGAGAGAGAGAGAGAGAGAGAGAGAGAGAGAGAGAGAGAGAGAGAGAGAGAGAGAGAGAGAGAGAGAGAGAGAGAGAGAGAGAGAGAGACGGACGGACTGACGGACGGACGGACGGACGGACGGACGGACAGACAGACAGACAGACAGACAGACAGACAGACAGACAGACAGACAGACAGATAGATAGATAGATAGATAGATAGATAGATAGATAGATAGATAGATAGATAGACTGAAAAAGAGACACGTAGAGTAAAAGAAAAGCAGAGAGCAAAACTTATTTAAGAAATTAATACAGTTTGAAAAAAAATACAGAGACAAAAACAAAGAAAGTGAAAAGCAAAAACGAGGTAGATGCAGAGCAGATATAAACTCACCCGCCAAAAGGGCAGTAACTGCAGCAATGATAACGGAAAGCACAGAGGATGGTCCCGCCTCATGGCGGGTCACGTGGGCTGATAGCACATACACTCCCAACCCGCCACAACTGCCCACACCTGGAACAGGGGGCAACACAGAAGCCTAGTCATTCTTTCAATTCAGTCATTGATTCATTTCCTCATCCGTCGATTCAGTTTTTTGCTTATGCAATTGTTTGTTGTTAACGTGTTTCCATAAAATTGTAAAAAAAAAAATAACAATAATAAATTAAATTAACAACAACAACAAAAAATAATAATAATAATATTAAATTAAATTAACAAAACAAAAAATTAATAATAATAATAATAATAATAATAATAATAATAATTAGTACCTGGTTTGACCCCCTCCCCCCAAAAAAAGTGTTAAGTCATTGTTTTAAAAACAGAAACCTGATGTAAATTGATTTTGAAAATAAGTCACATGTGGTTGTATGTATGTTTGATAATAAACAAGAGCGTACGATTTTTTTTTCAATTCTTTTAGTATGTAGGCAGCTATGCTCTGACTTCAGAGTACTTTATTCCCTCACTAAAGAATACTTAAGACTATTATTATAAGAGCTTGTCATGGCTAGAGTCAATCTCATCACAATATTTACAAGCACTGCGACATTTATTTCATGTAGGGTTTAGAAGTTGGCTTCTGTTAATAGTTGACAGCAATTTGTCTCATGTCATGCCAGCCAAAGTAACTGTTTATTTTTTGTTTTTGTTTTTTTTGTTGTTTTTACTAGACTCGTATGATTCGAAAATTTACAAAATTGTTGGCAGAGAGCCTATCAAAGCAAATGACTGATGGAACAAACTTGTTGATGATTTGTTGGACAAACCAGACTACTGATTAATTGACGGGCTCAACACACGTAGATTTTATGTATTTCCCCATCCATAGTCTCCTCTTCTACTCTTTTCCCTAACCACTACACATACATACATACTCCAGTCTCTCCAATCTGACTTTGATTGATAAGCTGTTAGTAGCTATGTGATGAATTAGGTCTTATATACATAGAACTACGTTACATGCTCAGACAAACTGGTTGGACAACTTATTAACTTCTCAATCATTATCCTTACTCCAATTCACCTCATTATCTCCAGTTGACTACCTAACTTACTGATTCATCATTATAAAAAAAACAGAACACACAAGGGGATTGGATGTAAAAAAACACCCACTTGAGTCTTTATTTCATTATCCTAGAAAAAAAGAATAAGTAGATTAATAAGTAAATGAATAAATAAATAAGCATAGAAATAGGGAAAGAAAGAAACAAAGAAAGGAAGAAAGATGGAAAGAAAGAAAGAAAGAAAAAGAAAGAAAGAAAGAAAGAAAGAAAGAAAGAAAGAAAAAGAAAGAACACAAAAGAAAGAATGAGAGAGATAGAAAGAAAAAAAAGAAAGAAAAGTAAATATACAAAAGTAATAAATAGAAAACTTGCTAGCTGGCTAGCTAGCTAGCTCACTAACTAACTAGCTAACTAACTAACTAACTAACTAACTAACTAACTAACTAACTAACTAACTAACTAACGAACTAACGAACTAACGAACTAACGAACTAAGCAACTAAGCAACTAACTAACTAACTAACTAAATTTCTCAACCATCAACTTTTCACCATGTTTCTTCCCCATCCCCAGTTGACCATCTACCTCACTCATTCTCAACTATCATCATCACTCCACTCCCCATTCTCTCCCTAGCCTAACCCCCCACACTGTCTCTACACTCACCCAGTCCCACCAGGTCCAGCAGTCTCAGGGATCTGCGGAATGGCGTCTGCTGCAGACTGCGGGCATCCCATGCCTGACGCCGCCCTATAGCGTCTAGTAACTCTCGACAGCACCGCATCCTGCTCCCCTGCTTACCGCCCCTGAAAAGAGAAAAAAAAAAGAGCAAGATCAACGTTTTGAGAGAGAAAACAATGCTACGAATGTATCTAAGGTAAAATTACGGATGTATATCTGTGCATTTGTTTCATATAATTATTACCGTCACGTGTAGAATAAGTTAGAAGGGTACATTTGAATTCTAATTTTTAACTTGTACCAGCTTGGGCATTTGTTTGTCACTCTGATTTGGGTAGGGTTCCCAGTTTCATCAGTGGTGAAATTTTGCGTACGCGACAATTTACCTATAATTAAAGTAACCGAATTCAGAATTCGTGAATTAATAGGGAACTGAACGAAACTATCTCCCGAGTTTTTTCCCTTGCCAAACCTGGAGCGATACAAAAGGTTTTAGATGATTTATGCATTCAGTACCTGGGCTTTAATCACAGTTCTTTATTAATTCATTGAGGATGGGGCAATAGCAAATAGAGAGGCTGTATATCAGTTATTATCCAATTCATGGAATTCGACTTTACAGCTTAGTCTTTAGTGATCAGCTAGGACTCTGACTAGGAGGCTTGACTTGCACAGTCCTAATGTGCTGCATCCTTGGGGGCTAATTGGCCTTTGAAGAACATCTCCAACGCCGATTGTTCTTATGCCCTCTTGGCCGAGACAGTGGGGATGTACTGTAGGCAAGGCATTGCCAGTATAGTCAAATGTCTGCCCAGTTTCCGAATAAGCAGCTGCCTCAGCTTCTGTTTTGGAGGTCATCGTCGAAAATGACAGACAAGCAAGAATACAATTAATTCTACATCGTGAAATCTGAATGTAGGGACAAAAGACTTATGTTGTAGGATGAGATA
>CM060348.1:20561220-20563720 GCA_030674155.1 Stramonita haemastoma
TCCAAAGGCAAATACCTGTGATTGTTCAAATACCTTTATCGTCTTTTCACAAATTGCGATATTGGATGGATATTAGACTTTTGAGTGTGTGTGTGTGTGTGTGTGTGTGTGTGCGTGTGCGTGCACGCGCGCGCGCGCGCGCGTGTGTGTGTGTGTGTATGCGTGCGCGCGCGCGAGCACGCTCCCGCGTGTGTGTATGCTTCCCTCTCTCAGCTAATAATGTACTGTGTTGTATTGCATTGCATGGTATTTTATTGTGTTGCATCGCATTGCATTGCATTGCATTGCATTGCATTGTATTGTATTGTATTGTATTGTATTGTATTGCATTGCATTGCATTGCATTGCATTGCATTATATTGTATTGCATTCTCTTTTTTATACAAGTTGACCACTTTAAGACACATAATTTCTTGTGTGAAATTCAGGGTGGTATCTCAACCTGGAAAGCACACATTATCATAATAGCAGCACCCCCAATTAGATCATTTTCTACATGCTCCTACACCCAAACAAAGAAGCACAAAGACAGCCTACATAATTTAGCACACCAATGGACACAGTGACGTGATGTTTCCAGAAAGACATTTTGGCCAGGTGATGACCTCATTTGAATATTCATGAGCCCCTGTCTCGCTGGCTCTTGTCGCAGTGAGTTTATCCCATGGGGTGTTGGTCTTTGTGTTTTGAAATGAGGGTATGTCTGTTTGTTTCATGAATAATTCAGTGTTTGTAGTGTTGATGCTCTCCTGGAATTAGTCCTGCAGCTGAATGTGGGTAAACAAAAACAATACACGAAGCAGTAACAGACTATAAAGCATGATGGGAAAGGACACAAAAATATATCTATTCATTCTGAGTCCATCTTAGATGTCTGTGTTGTGGAGGATTTCAGAATGAGCATCTTATAATCATGTACAATAATCAGATTATAGATTTTGAAAATTTTCAAATTTTAATATCATATTGTCGTAATTATTGCTTTTGATGTTTTGTTGTTGTTGTTTTTGTTGTTGTTGTTGTTTTTTAATCTTCCTCTTCGTCTTCTTCTTCTTCTTCTTCTTCTTCTTCTTCTTCTTCTTCTTCTTCTTCTTCTTCTTCAACAATTATCACATTAGCAATAGACATGACCTCAACAATAAACATGGCAGGAACAGTGAACTTGATAGTGAAGAAAATCAACGTTAAACATGATAGCCATAATTAACATAGCAGCAACAAGAAAATTGGTAGTAACCCAAAAACCCCAGCTGTGCCAGGATCAACTCTAGAAAAAAGTCTACATACTGTTCAGGAAAAAATATAGAGGAAGGCATTCCCGTAAGGGAGTACAGACCCAACACGCAGAAAGAAAGAAAGACAGAAAGAAAGGGAGACAGAACGAACGAACGAACGAACGAACGAACGAACGAAAGAAAGAAAGAAAGACAGAAAGAAAGGGAGACAGAACGAACGAACGAACGAAAGAAAGAAAGAAAGAAAGAAAGAAAGAAAGAAAGAAAGAAAGAAAGATAGAAAGACAGACAGAAAGAAAGAAAGAAAGAGAGAAACAAAGAAAGAAAGAGAGACAGAAAGGCAGAAAAAAATACAAAAAGAAAGAAAGAAAGAAACAAATAAACAAAAAGACAAAAAGAAAGAAAGAAACAAATAAATAAACAAACAAAGAAAAAAAAAAGAAAGAAAGAAACAAAGTGACAAAGAAAGAAAAGAAAGAACAGTACCACTAATCCTAATCATAAAGACCTGCGTGCTACAGTCGTACACTGGGAAAGAGATAGACAGAGCCAACCTTACTGAGATCAACAGTTAAACCCTCACTCAGACATTGTCCCCATTGATAATGGAATAATCAGACACAATGGGGAGTTGGGGTCACAATGCCAAAGTCTTGGGGATGGAGAATACTATGTTTGTATTGCTACTAAGGAGATGTAGGGAGCCAAAACAAAGCAAGAAAAAGCTTGGGAGGTGGTAGGGTTAGATATGGCACTCTTTGTCTGCATTAGCTCTAAACATGGAGAGAGAGAGAGAGAGAGAGAGAGAGAGAGAGAGAGAGAGAGAGAGAGAGAGAGAGAGGAGAGAGAGAGAGAGAGAGAGAGAGAGAGAGAGAGAGAGCGAGCCAGCCCCCGCTGTAGTCTAGTGGTTAGGGCATTGGACGGGGTTGATCCCAGCTTTCGGCTATGGCATTGTGCCCTTGGAAAAAAGCACTTTATGGACGGATATTTTCTCACCCCACCCAGGTGTAAAAGGGGTACCAACCCTGTGCTGGGGGTTAACCCTGCAATAGACTGGCGTCCTATCCAGGGCGGAGTCTATGACTCTCAGTCGCTTAAGGACACAGAAACTGGGATAAGCACCGGCCTGATGAGCCTTAGGCCCTGGACAGACTTTAACTTAATATATGTAAATACACACACACATACACACATATATATACATATATATATGTATATGTATATATATATATATATATATATATATATATATATATATATATATT
>CM060348.1:20578917-20581426 GCA_030674155.1 Stramonita haemastoma
TTTGCACATGAGGCCTCGGTTTCTAGTCTCATCCGAATGACTTTGAACACGACTTTCAGTTTTTACGTGTTTTTTTTGCATTCCCCCCCACCCACCCACCCAAAACCAAGCCAAACGAATTACGCAAAAAAGCATGAACTTTTATCCCAAGCCAAGAGCTTCATTAATTAATGTAAGCTAAGCGCCCCCCAGAGGGAGAGAAGCTGGGGAATCCTCAACAACAACAAACTGTAACAATTAAAAAACAACAAACGATAAAATAATGACCAGGAAGACAAAAGACCCCAGTACCAAAGCCACCGAGAGCCAAGAGGACTTACATGTGATCCAGGTTCCACAAGCCGAAGAGCTGACGATAGCCCCGTGAGGCGTAGGGGTTGATCATGTGCTTCTTCTCACAGCTGTCCTGATCAAAGGCGCCCTGGCACTTGAACCAGCCCTTCAACCCACCATCAACATCAACATCAACATTCAGTAAAGTCTCCTCTCTCTCTCTCTCTCTCTCTCTCTCTCTCTCTCTCTCTCTCTCTCTCTCTCTCTCTCTCTCTCTCTCATGTGCACAAAATATTCCGCATGGGTTTGCACACAGAACCTTGGCTTAGAGTCCCACCTGAAGAACTTTAGGGAGAGTGGAGTCAGTACTGATGTTAACTCCTGGAGAAAAATCCCTCAAATGGGTGCCTTAGCGGTGGCTCGAACCCAGGCTGTCAGATCACAAGCTCAATGTCCTAACCTATGGGGGACGGGATAGCCTAGTGGTCAGAACATTGCGCTCGCAATTTGACGACCCGGGTTCGATTCACGGTCAAGGGGATTTTTCCTCTGGAGTTAACATCAGTGCTGACTCCACTCCCCCCAAAAGTCTTTTGGATGAGACTAAAAACCGAGGCCCCATGTGCGAACGCACACAGAACATCTTGTGCACACGTTAAATCCTGTTCCACTTTTCTTAAGAGTAGGTCATCGTGTGCCAGTGGGAACACATGACATTTACACAACTGCATACACACGGGGACTGGAAGAAAAAAAAAAAAGCATATGATTGCTTATTCCATTATCCTCGATATAAAAGAATAAATCAATCAATAAACAAAATAAATAAATAAAATAAATAAATAAAATAAATTAACCACTAGGCCATCCATCCTAATGCTCATCCCCTGTTTCTAACTTTGCCTGTGGGTTTTCCACTGACCAATCTTACCAAGGAACCGACTCTCTCGTCATGGGTACTTTTACACGCACTGAAGTCTCACCTTCTTGTCACAAAGTTGCTGTGAACAAATCTTACCAAGGAACAGACTTCTTGTCATGGGTAATTTTACATGCACGAATGCCTCACTTTTTTGTCACAAAGTCGCTGTGAACAAATCTTACCAAGGAAACGACTCTCATCATGGGTACTTTTACACACACTGAAGTCTCACCTTCTTGTCACAAAGTTGCTGTGAAACAATCTTACCAAGGAACGGAGTCTCTTGTCACGGGTACTTTTACACACACAATATACTCACTTTTTTGCCAAAAAGTCCTGTTATCAATCTACCAAGGAAAGACTCTCTTGTCAGGGGTATTTTAATGCACAACGCCTTTTACCTTCTGGTCAAAAGTCCTGTGAACCATTTACCAGAAACGGACTCTCTTGTCTTTAAATTTTTTTTTTTTTAATTTTTTTAAATTTCGAGGGTAAGGGAAATAAGCACTCAGTGTTTTTTTACATCCGTCCCCATGTGTATCAGTTTTTTAAAAGTCATTGTTCCCCCTTGGGACTTTTACACACCTAAATTACCTCCTTGTCACAAAACCCCCGTGAACAAATCTTACCAAAGGAATGACTCTTCCCCCATGGGTACTTTTACAGCAGTAAAGTTTCACCTCCTTGTCTCTAAACCCCTGTGAAAAAATCTTTCCAAGGGAAAGGACTCTTCGTCATGGGATTTTACCCACGAAATTCACCTTCTTGCACAAAAACGCTGTTTGGCGCAGCGCGGCGGTCAAAGTAAAATTCGTGGAATCGTTGGGTTTTTAGGGAGGAGTGGGGCTGGTTAGGAGTTCCAGCATCAGGGGGTTTTGGTGCGGCGTTGCCCCCCTTTTGGATCTGTTTTTGGGCCCGCCGACATGTGAGCCCTGAGGTATGAACTACGGTTTGTCCTTTTTCACCACTATAATCCCAAAATCCTTGGTAAGGTTTAAAAAAAAAAAAAGGTTTAAAGGTGTCCCCTAACATGTGGTTGTAGGGGGAAGGGAGGCATCAGAACCCGCTTTTTAGGGGAGTATTGAGGGGGGCCCCATTCCCCTCCCTCGTGCTTGTTTGTTGGTTGGTTATTCATTCATTTTTTTACCAAAATTGATTCTGAATTGTCTTTGGCCCGCCAAACATGTCAGCAATGAGGTTAACTACAGTTTTTGTGTTGTTTCTTCACCCATTCAAGGTTGGTTTTTTTCTTCATTCATTTGCTCTTTGGAGAAAAATGCCAGCAAGAGATATGAACTGTCTTTCTTCTCTATC
>CM060348.1:20581526-20606526 GCA_030674155.1 Stramonita haemastoma
TTTTTAGTGCAGAGTTTCCAGAAGGTGGGGATGGCAATGCTATTCATACTAAAAGAGCCCACAGCATCCCACAGGGGAGAACCTGGTCCCAGTCTTGGCCATACTCACGGTCAGGTAGTAACTACGGACGCGTTGCTGTGCTGACTGTCTCAACACTTCACTCTTTGTCTTGAACTTCTTGTTCACACCTGCACAATCAAGGATAGAACTTTAGAATTTAGAACTACTGTCACAATATATATCTATTCATTACAGCACACTGCACGATTTACACACACAACTGCAGTTGTATTTATAAAAAAATCAAGGCCATTCTCGGGATCTAAACAAAATATAAAAAGTAATCATGATAATACCTAGCAAATAGTTCTGGGAGTTAAAAGCTTCTTCTTCTTCTTCGTTTGAACACTCTGATTGCAAATGTTGTAGCTGTACTGTCATATGAGCCAAAATGCGTTGCACTGCCGTTATATGCCTGACAAGTCAGGCCCTGCGCATATAGTTGTTTTGTTCCTTTTCTTTTATTTTGAGGATAATGGAATAAGCACTCATGTGCCTTTTTACATCCAGTGTCTGCGTGTATGCAATTTTTTAGATTTTGTTACCATTTCCACCAGCACCCAATGACATACACTTCCAAAAACCAGAACAGGTTTAAATGCATGTGCAAGATGTTCTGCATGCGTTCGCACACAGGACTTCAGTTTATAGTCTCACCCAAAAGACTTAGTAATTTACGGGGCTTGGAGTCGGTACTGATGTTAATTAAACCCTGAGGAAAAATCCTCTAGAACAAGATCCGAACTCAGGTCAGCAGATCATGAGCGCATCACTCTGACCACCAGGCTATCTATCCCATCCCTGGAACTTCAGCATAAGTCAAAGGGTTAAGTAAAGTAAAGGGCAGCAGTACCGTCAAACCAGTCCTCGTCTTCGTAGCGTTCCTCTGCCTCCACATCCACTTCCAGCATGTCCAGATACTGGGACATCATGCTGATTTTTTCCGGGGCATTTTCGTCTGTCATCAGCTCGCGGATCTGGTCCGCCAGTTCCGCCCTCCGCGAGGTCATGTGCAGCTTGTTCAGAGCATCGTAGATCAGGTCCCCAGCTGGACAAGAAAGGTGGGCAGTGTAGTTTTTTTTAGTTTTATTTTTTTTATTTACTTATTTATTATTTTTTTTTTCTTATTTATCTATTCATTTATTCATTTATTAATTAATTCATCTATTCTTTTATATCGGAGATAATGGAATAAGCATTCACAAGCTTTTTTTTTTACATCCAATCCCCATGTGTATGCATTTTTATAAATGTCACCTGTTCCCACCGGCGGAACAGGACTTAACGTGTGCGCAAGATGTTCTGCGTGCGTTTGCACACGGGGCCTCGGTTTATAGTCTCATCTGAAAAGACTTTTGGGGGAGTGGAGTCAGCACTGATGTTAACTCGAGGGGAAAATCCCCTCGGCCGGGAATCGAACCCGGGTCGTTGTTGTTACTGATGTGTTTTTTTTCTAATTAATCGTATTCATTCCACCAACCTCAAAAATCGGATATTTGCGAACATGCCAGGGCTTCAAGCATATAAACAAGGACGGGATATGTTGCTGAGCTTCAGTGATGATGTGGGGCAGGCATTGCAAGATGCATGCTTGGACGATTGTGATAATGAAGCCATTTGTTTGGCAAAGGCAGTCAAAATAATCCGACAAGATATCATCGGAGTTTGTTCACAATTTGATGGTACTTCATTCCCAAAAAAGAATCTGTACCCAAGTCACTTGTTGCACTGGTTAGTATGATCTTGGATGGATCAAATATTACATAAAGAGAGAGTGATGAATCCAGACAAGCAGCATTGGGTATTGCTCAATTACTGCAGTACAATACTCAATAGGTCTGTGAGAAGACAGAGAGGGTCCACTGGTATACACCATAGCAAAAGCAGGGAGACTCTTTAATCAGTTTTCCCCACAGATGGCCCATTTTTACTGGTCAGTAAAAAAAATCTTAGAAAATACAAAACACATTGTAAGAAAATGAAATTTTCTGAACTTATGAATAACATGCTGGGTTAGTACATTTTGAAAGATTGGAGCTCTCATCTTAATATTTGAGCTTTGACTAGCATGAAGAAAATACTCGGAACTTTTACTCCATGTTGCTATTCCGTGTCAGGTACTCTCTGCAACTACAAACAAAGAGTTCGGAATACATGGAATCATTCGACAACGCTCTGCATCTGACCTTAGAAAGGCTCACAAAACTACATTAAGCTGCACTAGTTATAATATCATGCGGCCGCCGCATGAAAAATCTGCAAAAGCAAACCTACTATACCGGACAGCCGTCCAAAACTGGTGCTTTACAGTAAATTACACTGATCCGCTATAGCGGACGGCCGTCCTCTGAGAGTTAATGGTGTGGATATTTTGGGGGGTATATCATATCATTACTTAATACTTACCTCCTCTCCATTTTTCTCCTGGAAGCAAGAAAGTGAAGACAGTCTGTGAGGGCAGTTTCTTGAAGAAGGCTTCTGAGTCTACCAATGTGCCATCATCCTCTATCACCACTGATATTTCCTCTTCCTCAGGAATCTGGCAAGCAGGAAGAAGAAACTCACAAAATTATATTTTCAATTAACTCTGAATTTCAACAGATAAAAAAAAATATATTGGTAGTTTACTTCTTGAGTTATCTTAGAATCAGTTACTGTGTAGTGTGTGTGTAGTGTAGTGTAGTGTAGTGTAGTGTAGTGTAGTGTAGTGTAGTGTAGTGTAGTGTAGTGTAGTGTAGTGTAG
This sequence comes from Stramonita haemastoma, assembly GCA_030674155.1. Taxonomy (NCBI): domain Eukaryota; kingdom Metazoa; phylum Mollusca; class Gastropoda; order Neogastropoda; family Muricidae; genus Stramonita; species Stramonita haemastoma. The sequence continues at coordinate 20,584,330 of CM060348.1, forward strand.
TGTAGTGTAGTGTAGTGTAGTGTAGTGTGTGTGTGTGTGTGTGTGTTTAAATGTACATGTATACACGAGCAGTGTGTGTGTGTGTGTGTGTGTGTGTGTGTGTGTGTGTGTGTGTGTGTGTGTGTGTGTGTGTAATGTTCAGTCACATTAACAATTTATCAGTGATACTACAGAAGCACTAAGTGACTAACCTATATAATCGTACAACTAAGCTAAAAAATCTTGTACAAAATTTCCTACAAAATACACACACACACACACACACACACACACACACACACACACACACACACACACACAAACACACACACACACAAACACACACACACACACACAAACTGAGTATACATATATTATAATATACATACTCAGATACTGTACATAAACACACACAAACAGTCTCACACACACACACACACACACACACACACACACACACACACACACATACACACACACACACACACACACACACACACACACACACACACACACACACACACAGCACAACACAACACAACACAACACTAACGCTGTTTCAAACAAATGCGCACACAACACTCAACAGTGCGAGTCCACGTCTCAGTCTGTCCGAGTAACAAAGATTAATTTTGACCATTGGCTACTTGCTATGGTGTTCTTTACAATGTATACTCAGCTAACAACAACACCTTACTTACCGCCTCTATCACGCCTGTCAGTGTCTTACCTCTAATTTGTCGCGTCCTTTAGTCAACAAATCTTGTAAAGATTTTGCAGTGACACCAACTCTCTTCTCTCTTGTGCAGTCTTGTACTTTGTACGCCCTCATGCCGCCGTTAAACAGTGACATAAACCTACTCAGCATTCTTAGTCGCCTTGTCGATCACTTCGACGCCACTGTGTGATAATCGATTTTGTTGATGTTGTCTTTGGATTAATTCATAGTCAATTTTTCAACTTCCTTGTACTGACGAATCGAAGCTAGCCGCCATTTTTGTTTGCGATTGAGCTATTTTAGGAATTTGGCAGAAAGCAAGTCGAGCAGTTTGAGAATAAACCAAACAAAGTGTCCATCATATTGAAAATAATATGCATATCATAAGCGCGCTCGTGCGTGCGTGCGTGCGTGCGTGCGTGTGTGTGTGTGTGTGTGTGTGTGTGTGTGTGTGTGTGTGTGTGTGTGTGTGTGTGTGTGTGTGTGTGTGTGTGTGTGTGTGTGTACGCGCGCGCGCGCATGTTAAACAAATGTTAACTTTTATCATGTGCATTCACATTATAGATGTATAACTTAGCAGTGTTGAATGTTTTATTCGTTGCTAAACAGATTTCTTTTAATAAAGGTGTGTGTGTGTGTGTGTGTGTGTGTGTGTGTGTGTGTGTGTGTGTGTGTGTGTGTGTGTGTGTGTGTGTGTGTGTTTAACAAATGTTACCTCTTTTTGTGTGTGTGTGTGTGTTCGAATTATTTCTCTATTTCCTTTTAGCTGTTTAGATATGATTTGAATCACTGCAAAACAAATTTCCTTTGATAAGAGGACAATAAAAGAGTTGAATTGTTGAATTGTTGAACTGAATGTTTAGTGCTCCCCCCAGTTCAGCTGTACATTCAAAGATATGTAATTGCTTTTGGATCAAACAAAGAATGCCCAAATTTCACAATAATATTTTGTTCAAATCGGCAAAGAATATCAACTATTTTTGTACCTCATTTGAAGTGAAATATCTAATTCGTTGAACCATATATTCTTTTCGATTTTTGACATGTTATCTGTGGATGTCTGACCATACCGAATCAGTTAAGTTTGCCTTTGGAGCAATTAATTTGTTTAAGGTTCGCCAAATTTGGGGCTTATTTGACTGGACTATAAAATGAATGCTGCTGCTTCCTTCCTCTTCTTCACAATGTGTAGCCTAACTGGAACCAGGCAATATAGGGCCTAGGCTTAGACATCCTCCTACGGCACGATCCCACCCCCTTTCTCCTTGCCACTACCCCCTCCCCCTCTCCCTCATCCCACTTTACAACCCTTTGTGCTCCTATTTTCCTTTCTACCCATGTTTATCTTCCCTCCCCGCACACATTTGTCTCTTTTTTTCTTCTTTTTGTTTCTTTTTTATTTTGGGGGGGGGGGGGGGGGGGAGGGGGGGGAGGACCAGAAACAATTGTGTTCACTTTCAGTTCCAAATAAATTTTGATTTTTAAATTTTTGATCCATTTAGCAGAAAACTTGAACACTTGGAGCTAACAGCAATACCTGATTGGACCCCCCCCCCCCCCCCCCAAAAAAAAGAAAAGAATAGCTATGGGGGAGGAATTATGAAGGGACATGCAGAGTTGTCCCTCTTTACCCACGTCACATGGCGCGTTCTTTGCAGGTAAGTTCCATATTGAATTGCTGATGGAAGAATTTAATATTTTGTGATGTTTAGTGGTTATGGTCTGCAGTTTTTAAGTTCCCCTACGAATATATCGTGTTGATCCTCACGACTGGTCGTCTGCACACAGACTGTCGCAAGGTAATAATTGTTATCCATTGCATTTTTCACGGACCCAAGAGGTAAACTCAATTGTCACATGCATAGTGAAACTGAAGATCTCTATCTACTCGCAGTGCCAAGGCAAGGCAAGGCAAGGCAAAATTCTTTTATTCGAGGATAATAGATAAGCACTCATGTGCTTTTTTACATCCAGTCCCCGCCCTTTTCAGGGAAAACATCAAGATAAAAAGATACTAAACAGTAAAACTATATGCAGTACCAAACAACATAAAGGAACAAGGACATTATACATAATAAGATAATAAAAATGCACACTTTCAGAAGACGAAAATCAGAAGCCACAATAAAATGATTTTGATTATAAAAGAAAAGAGAAGCGTTAATAGATAAAGAACAACCAAAGAAACATAATGAAATAAACAACTTAGCAACCAAGAAAAGTCCACCCAAAAATACTTAGCTACAACATTGTTACAACTCATAACAACAGTGGAACCAAGCATTATATTTTAATATCCAGGTTAGTTCTGACTCCAAGCATGATTTACAAGTTGCATTTACAAATCTCAGGCTTTGTTTTAACGTGTCCTTTTACTATCGGCCAGTTGCAGTTCTATTTTTAGCATTAAATGATTGAAAAATGTTCTCGTTCCTCAGGTGGGGCTCCCAGCTCAGGTCTCAACAATGGTGACATTTTGATTTTTCGTATGGGACTGTTTGCCTACCATTGACAATTTAAGATAACTGTAGGCCCTATGTTCAGTATGCAAACTCCAACAGGCAACCACACATAGCCTACACACCAGTGGGCACGCATGCACGTGAACACACACATTTTTGCTTTTACATGTTTATGACATGTTTATGACACACATGTTTATGTCTGTTAACAGATACTGGCTGGCTGTGATGAACCTTGTCACAAAGGATACAGGGATGACAATGTCAGCACTACAAATCCGGCACAGCACAGGACATCTTCACTGTATGTATTTCTTTCTTAGGATCTCTCTTGAGAAGGGATGGTAAAATAAGTGGTTCAACAAAGATTCAAAGAGCTTCATTACTTGGTGTCTGGGACTAGAAGGTATGCTGGTCTTGGCCTGTAGAAATATATTAATTTTTAATTCAGTGCTTGTACAGTTGATGCATAAAATTACAGGTTTTCAGATCTTTCAAGACAGAGCTACAGCACTGATGGTCAGAGTGCTGCAGTGCAAGGCAGTTCCACTGCGTTGTAAAACACAACATAACAGAAAAAAGAATAAAGATTAAACCAAATAAACCACATAAACAAAAAGAGGATAAAACAATAAATTTAAAAAAAGAAAAAAAACCAGGGAAACACAACTGAAAATACTAAACCAAATGAAGCCTACGAGCAAGAAGCCAAACTATACACAACAAAAAAAGAACATGTACACAAAGTCAAAACAAAACAAATGAAACAAAAAGGGACAAACAAAAAAAAAAGTATAAAAAGTAAAACAAAAATTGGAAATAATGATGTGAGAACAACTGGACTGATGCTTTGCAGATTACAAAACAATAAAAGTGAGATAAACTAAAAGAAACAACTGGGAAAAAAAACAAAAAAAAAACAAAAGACCGGTATCACATAAACTCAAATGATCAAAATAAAATAAAATGTAACTAGTTACCCATCCAAAAAAAAAAAAAATCTGCAAAAAAGTGGGACATATCTGCTCAGCAGTAAAAAAAAAAAAAAAAAAAAAGTACACTAAAAGAGTGAACCAACACTACCCCCACTACCGATACAAACAAAAACAGCACACCAAGTGCAAAACTTCCCAACCAATGAAAAATAACAAAAAAACAAACAAACAAAGAAACCACATGGGGAAGCATTCTTGCAGAAGATCAAAGGAGAATATGTATCAACATCATTCTCATTATCATCAGTCCGTTGACCAAGATGGTCATCATCATCACCATCATCATCATCACCATCATCATGACCATCATCATCATAGAAGGACATGAGCAGTGCAGTGTAGTTGATTTTATTTTTATTTTTTAAAGCTGCTCTGTCTTCAACCTTTCACAGCAGCACGGACATTTATGGTTTTGAAAAAACAACAGCAGCTTGTGACTGTAAGGGATAGTGACTCATGTATTTAAATGCAGATTTTTTTTTTCTTTTTCTGAATGATGATAGATCTGTTTTATCAGTTACCAGCTGGGTCTGATCTGAACAGGTTCATACAGGTCTGGCAGTATCACAAGCCATCTTCACCACTTCACTCATCAGGTACAGATTAATCTGTATTTTTTTCTATCTTTCTGTCTTGTCTGATCTATGCACATGTATATATTATCTTTATTATCTAAATACTGTATTTAATTTGATTTGTTTGTTCTGCCCCCTCTCCCTCTTGATGTGTTTGGTATGCCATTGAAAGATTGCATTTTGTTTTTCTGTCTTTTTGTCTGGCATTTCTGTCCGTCTCTTAGTCTGGCATTTCTGTCTGTCTTTTACCTTTTTTTTGGTCTTATTTTTTTCTGGAGAGGGGGCATTTATTCCATGTTGAAAATTTTTGCTACAATGTGGACAAATCTGGTAGTTAACAGATACTACTACTTACAAGGAGGACACAGCACTGGCAGCGCCCATACCACCATGAAGTAGAACAGAGAGGTTCTGGACTAAGGGCCTGGTAAGAAAAGGAGTCCTGTATTTCTCTGTTTTAGAGATAATAAAGCAATTTGAATTTGAATTCTGTGTCACTCAAATAGTTGAATCCAATTACTAGGCTGTGTGAAAATCAGGTAAGAAAAGTTTTGTATCTCTGTTTTAGAGATACTGCCTGAGTTAGTAATTTGTACATGTATCATTTATTTGTATTGCTAGCTATGATAAACTTTGTTGCTATGTTACTTTATCATTTATTTGTATTGTTAGTTACGATACAATTGATGTTATTTTATCATTTATTTGTATTGTTAGTTATAATGCACTTTACTGTATGCTACTTTATCTATGTGTATCATTATTCATAGTGTCCTTTGTTTTATATGTATTGTTAGTTATGGTAAACTTTGTTGTTATTTTACATTATCATTAATTTGTATTGTTTGTTTTAATGTACTCTACTGTATGTTACTTTATTTATATGTATTATTATAATGTTCTTTCCTGTATGTTACTTTATCTGTATGTATTATTAGTTGTAATGCACTTTCCTGTACGTTACTTTATATATGTATTATTATTATGTATTTTCCTGTATAGTACTTTATATATGCATTATTAGTTATGATGCACTTCCCTGTATATTACTTTATCTATATGTATTATTAATTATAATGCACTTTCCTGTATGTTACTTTATCTATATGTATTATTAGTTATAATGCACTTTCCTGTATGTTACTTTATCTATATGTATTATTAGTTATAATGCACTTTCCTGTGTTACTTTATATGTATTATAAGTTAAAAAGCACTTTCCTGTGTGTTACTGTATCTATATGTATCATTAGTTATAATGCACTTTCCTGTATGTTACTTTATCTATATATTATTAGTTATAATGCACTTTCCTGTATGTTACTTTATATGTATCATTAGTTAAAATGCACTTTCCTGTATGTTACTTTATATGTATCATTAGTTATAATGCACTTTCCTGTATGTTGCTTTATCTATATATATTATTAGTTATAATGCACTTTCCTGTATGTTATTTTATATGTATCATTAGTTAAAATGCACTTTCCTGTATGTTACTTTATATGTATCATACGTTAAAATGCACTTTCCTGTATGATTATGTGTATTGTTATTCATAGTGCCTTTTGTTGTATTTTACTTTACCTATATGTATTGTAAGAATACACTTTGTTGTATGTTATTTTATCATTTATTTGTATTGTTAGTTATAATACACTTTGTATCATCTGTATACATATTGTTAGTTATAATTCACTTTGCTGTATACTGCCTTTGAATGTGAGACCAAAGGTTTCACTGTTTTATTTTATGGGGTTGTTGTTGGTTTTTTTGCACTTGGCTTCATGTTGCTTTTACCTGTGATCACAGTCATTTGACTACTTTATTAGCAAGTTGTGTTGTACTTTTTTTTAATCCTGTCTTTAACGTAGAGTACATAATCTCTTTCCCCAGGTATTCTGCAAGGCTTAGCAGCCAGCTAGCTGTGGTCATGCCAACGCCACCAGATAGGTTAAACTGGTAATAGTTGTCTTTGTGACTGGTATATAGGTATGCCAGTAAGTAACTGTAACTAAAAAGGTAAGGTAAAGGTGTCCTATAATCTGTGTGGTCGTAGGGAAGCGAGGCTTCTGAGACCTCAGCTTCTCTAGGGGCTAGCATGTTGAGGGTGGTGCCCATCTCCTCTCCCTCACTGCTTTGCCTTCCCTGACCCTAACGAGGGCAGGTACCTATTGACAACTGGGTGAACTGGGGGGACTGTACTGAAGCCAAGGCATGCAAACGATCACCCATCCAACTGGAAACCACGCTCGACACTGCTTGACTTGACTTGTGGAAAGCGCGCGCTCTGACCGCTGAGCTATCCTGTCCCCAACTGTAACTACTACCAGGTAATAGTTATGTTTGTGTGACCTGGTACAGGTATGCCAGTGGGTGTGTGTGCATTATGTATTTTGTCTCTTTGTTTGGCTTGTGGTTCAGGCTTGGAAGATTTTCCCATTAGATTTTATTTGCCTTTGATTTTTGTTTAGTCTGAAATCAGAATTTTTTTCTTTCTTTTTTCTAATATAGCTCATTGTATAGCTGATTATGTCTGTTAGGCTGTTGTTACTTTTGTGTAGGACATGTGTATAGCAATGTAACACTCACCAGCTCTCGTCAAGTCCAGCACCATCCAGTTCTGTGTCGAGCATCGGTCATCAAAGGAAGTGAAGGAAAATGAAACAGATGGTACTTTTGTGTATGTGACGGCGACTATATATAATACAATTTGTGTTTTTTATCATGTCATTGTGTCCTCAGTCATTCACTCTGCCTGCCTCTGTCTGTCTGTCTGTCCTGTTTGTCTTTCTGTGATGCCAAGTCTGGGTTTTTTTGTTGTTTTTTTCCCTCCCTTTTTTTCTGTCTGGGTTTTTTTTCAGCAGGTCTGCAATTCATGTTGGAAATGTTTCCCTGCCCTGTGATAGAATAGATCTGTTGACAGTGTCACACCTGCCCTGTGATAGAATCGGTCTGTTGATAGAGCTGATGTCCAGGTGTAGGGACCTGACAGTGTCACACCTGCCTGCATGGAGGGGAGCCAGGCCATAGGATTCGACCACTGAGACCAGGTGAGAAAGTTACAGACTTCATGTGTAACTTGACGACTTAAAGTGGTATGATTAAACGAATGTAATATAATATGCTAATGAAGCTTCATAGAATTGTTCAGTATGTCTGATATTGACTGACTTGGTTACTTAGAGTGGTATGATGAAATGAATGTTTTAAATATGCTAGTGGAACTTGATAGAATTGTCACTATAACTGGTGATCCCTTGCTGTTTTCAGGTCTATGGGGCAGGAGTGGAGTGGCAAGGAGGGTACATGTAACAGACAGTGACCAGGAACTGCAGTCTGTCAGCAAGGTACAGTTCTATAATTATACTTCTGTATTTTCAGTTTCGATTTTGTCTTTTATTTTTTATCTGACTTTTTTTCTATTTCCAGTCATCTTAGATTTTCTCATTGGATTGTTTTAATTCTTTGTTCATCTCATTTACATAGATTTCTCTCTGTCAGTGGTCATTTGAGGCAGGGTTCTTTGTTCTGTGCCGTGTGATGTGTGATGTATACCTGTTTGACCAAATACTATGCAAGCTGTGGTCGACCACATGAGTAGTCTGATTAGGAAAACTGGTGATATATCTGCCTGTTTTTTTTTTCTTTTATATCAAGTATAATGGAATAAGCATTTGTGTACTTTTTTACTTTCGGTCCCTGTGTGTATGCAGTTTTTGTAAATCTTGTCATCTGTTCACACCAGCACACAATGGCCTACTCTTACTTTCCATTTTTTATGCAGCTTCTAATTTAGTGATGTCTATCTGTTTTACCAGGTATTATGGAAGCCTGACCAGCAGTGGTCAAGTTTAGCACCTGCCTTAGACAGCGGTCACTAAGGTAACGTCAGGACATGTGGTGATGGTATTATTCTTGTGTGTTTAGTTTTTTTTCTTTTAGTTCTATTTTTTTGGTGACATTGTGTATGTATGTATGTATGTCGGTGAATTGTTGATATCATTCATTTGTCTCTATATTAAGCACCCACTCTGCCTGCCTGTCTCTGTATTATTTGGGTATGAATTTCTGTCTGTCTGTCTGCCATTTTCTGTTGATCTGTCTGTCTGCCACTTTCTGTCTGCCATTTTCAGTCTGTCTGACTGCCATTTTTAGTATGTCTGCCATTTTCTGTCTGTGTCTGCCATTTCTGTTTGTCAGTGTCTGTCTTGTCTGTCTGCCATTTTCTGTCTGTCTGTCTGCCATTTTCTGTCTGTCTGTCTTCCAAAGGGTCTGTGTTTCATGTTCAGAATGTTTGAACACTGTAATGTGATAAAATCAGTCTGTCATCAGATAGCTGCTGCCCCTGATGTCAACACCTGCCAGCATTCAGGGGAAACTTCTGTGACATCAACACCTGCCAGCATTCAGGGGAAACTTCTGTGACATCAACACCTGCCAGCATTCAGGGGAAACTCCTCTGACAAAATGCAGGTGAGGGAATTATTTCCTTAAGCCATTCAGCTCCAAAATGTCTTTCTAGTCACTAGTTCATTAACACGTAAAGGGCTCTTTACAGCAGCTTTCACTGTGCTCTTCCATGTCAGTAAAGAAAAAAAACCAACATGTTATTTATTTATTTATTCATTTATTCATTTATCTGTTTATTTATTTATTCATTCTTTTATTCCAAGGATAATGGAATAAGCACTCATGTGCTTTTTTATACCCAGTCTCTGTGTACGCAGTTGTGTAAGTTTTGTCATCCGTTCCCACCAGTACACAGTGGCCTACTCCTGAGAAGTGGAACAGGTTTTAACCTGTGTACAAGATGCTCTGCGTGCGTTTGCAAATGAGACCCTGGTTCATAGTGTCATCCCCAAAAAATGTTCAGGTCACAAAACATCTTTTTGAATGCATTTTGGATTGTTCTTGTGTACATTGGTAAGCTGATTCTTTTAAATGTTAAAAAACGGCAAAAAAAATCCCAAACAGATTTGTATTTAAGGGAGTTGAAGTTAATGTGTTACAGTGTGTTTATATAATTGTCAATTTTAATCTTTGAAAATGTTATAAAATCGTTTGAAAATTTAAGCAAATAAAGCAATGAAGAAATGATGACATGGAGTGTAAAGAATAACAGTCTGAAAAGCCCATCTTGAAGTTCTGTTTTTTTCTTAATTTTATTTTGTAATTTATTTTATATCACTTTATGTCACAGCAGATTTCTCTGCGTGAAATTTGGGCTGCTCTCCCTGGGGAGAGTGTGTCGCCACAAGAGCAGTGCCTACCCATTATTTTATATAGATATATATATATATATACAGCCCCTAGCCGCCCTGGGGACTCCAACTCCCTGACTTTTCCTCAGGGATGGTGTCTGAACATGACACCTGTGTGCATGCTGTTTTTTTAAAAATAATTTTATCATCTGTTCCTAACCGCACACAATGGACTGCTTCCAAAAGGCAGAACGGGGTTTTAACGTGTGCGCAAGATGTTCTGCGTGCGTCCACACATGGGGCCTCGGTTTATAGTCTCATTCGAATGTTTCAAAATGAAATGATCAGATGAATGTAATGTTTTAAGTCCAGAGATTTTCAATGTCGCTCATCACTTGTTTGTGTTTTCAGGAACTATGAGGGTAGACTGAATCAAGCACCAGAAATCCAGTGCCAAGAATCTGCTGTGGACAAGTGACTGGAGACTGAGTAGGTTTAGTTTTTTTTAGTTTTTTTCACACTTCTCTGTCTAAACTTTTCCCCCATCCATTAGACCATGAGTGGTGGTCTTGGTACTAGTCTTTCAGACGAGACGATAAACCGAGGTCCTGTGTGCTACACATCATTATTTAGTGTACATAAAAGGACCCACGGTAACAAGACGGTTGTCTCAGGCAAAATTCTGTAGAAAAAAGTCAGTCTGATAGAAACAAGTACTGTTGCAGACAGGTAAAAGAACATAAAAAAATGGGTAGGCGCTGCACTTGTGGCGACACGCTCTCCCAGGGGAGAGCAGCCCAAATTTCATGCAGAGAAATCTGCTGTGACATAAAATGATATAAAGAAAGAAAGAAAAAAAGAAAGAAAGAAAGAAACAAACAAATAAACAAATAAACAAATAAGCAAAGTGTAAACTGTAGTATGTGACAGGTCGCAGAGGTCACTTTGTAAAGAAAAAAGACAATCCCCCAAAACCCCCATGTTGTGGCTTAAGAGTTTGTGTGTGAAATGTGGTGTACTCCATTGTATTTGTTTGCAGGAAGTGGGATTAAGGTGTGCATCTGGACAAACCCCAGGTGAACAAGGAAACGGTTTGCTTTGTACCTCCTCTTTCTATGAGAAAAAGAATTTGTGAAATAATGATATACTTTGCAAAAGAAATTGGGGATTGCTTTTTTTTGTAGGTGGAGATGGTTAAGTGTGCATTGTCAGATTAATCAGTCAGCAGAAAGATCAAAATAATTCTTGTCTCAGCTAATAGGCCAGTGTACACTCACATTTCACAGTACATAATCAGTGTGCTACCCTCTCCATAGCTTTATCAAATTCTTTCAAATGAGTTTATTTTTTCTATTTAAAAAATAGTTTGAGAAATTTCTTTCAAATGAGTTTATTTTATTTTTAAAAGATAGCTTGAGAAATGTCTTTCAAAGGAGTTTTTGTTGTTGTAAATTGTAAAGTGAGAAGATTATTTTGTGTATATGCAGATCTCTGCTTTTATTTGTAAAGTGATGAAGCAACACAAAATTTAAAAAAAAAAAGAAAAACCCAACTGAATTTAAATCTTACTCAAAAATTGTAAATACAAATAATTATCTCAAGAACAAAAGAAATTCATTTGTAGTATTATAATTCTGAATGTTATAAGACAATGCTGTAAGTGTGTTGTAAATTTAATAATTTAATATGTAAACATACCACAGCCCTCAAGACAACCTGTTTCTTTTTGATCTCCAGAAAGAGGACAGCGCAGCACCAGGCTTCTCAGCTGCAGACGACACCAGTTTTCAAGGACACCAGTTTTCAAGGACACCACCACCACAAGTCATCAGGAGGACGCTTTGGGTCATCATCACCAAGGCCGTTTCATCGATGTGGACGCCTGCAGTCACCAAGATTACCCCCAACACATCCTGGTGCAAAACCTCCAGTGCTTTGTAGAACAAGGTGATGTCACCACTGGCAAAGTGAAACGTGTAAAACCTCCAGTGCTTTGTAGAACAAGGTGATTTCACCACTCGCAAAGTGAAATGTGACGCTCCACCACATAATGAGACGGAGTGCACCTGAGGTCAATTTTAAGTTATTGACATGTTATTAATGTACAATAAAGTGGCTATCAAATACAAAAAACAGATTGAAAATCGGACAGTTCTGTGCAACATTATTAAAAATTGAAATGATAGACTTCAGGATGGGACAAAATGAGAAACGGGCAAGTTTATTTTAGTAACAGGTTGTCAGAATGAGTGCTTTGGTATTTTCAAAACACATTTAAAAGCAAAAGGAATAAAAATTATGCGTTGATATTTCACTATAAGGTCAATAAACAGATCTAGTTTAATAATTAATCAAAATCTCAAAATTGACAACTTGACCCCCACCTGCCTTTAAAGGCTCCTACCTTAAACTGTAGATTGTTTATAATTTTACCTTAAACTGTAGATTGTTTATAATTTTTCAGAATTTAATTAATCAGGGTTCTCAATCTTTGTTTTGTTCAAGAGTTAAAAGCTGGAGAATGTTACTGGTCCCAAAAAGTATTTTCACAACTGTTTTTGAAGCAAGACGGGCTTAAAGCATCATGACATGTTTGGAGACAGATTGATAGGCTTGCTTATCCAGTCAGGTGTATGCATATAAACATATATTTATCTATGAGTTTTTTTGTTTAAGTTTGACAAGACATGTTATGTCTCACTGTTAGTAGGGTCATGTACAAGGGATGTGTGTGTATGTGTGTGTCTTTAAAAAATCTTTTATTTACAAAACAATGGAGTAAGCACTTGTATGCTTTTTTACAGAGTCCTTGTGTGCATGCAGTTGTGTCAAATTTGTCATCCATTCCCACTGGCACACAATGGCCTACTCTCTGAAAAAGCCGGACAGGTTTTTACATATGTGCAAGATGTTCTGCCTGCGTTCTCACACAGGACTTTAGTTTGCAGTCTGGTCCGAAGAACTTTTATGGGGAGTGGAGTCGGCACCGATGTTTACCAAGTGTCAAAAATATTGCTTTGAGTAGTGTAGGATTTGAACCCAGGTCAGCAGATTGCATGTACAGAGCTCAAACCACCTGAAACGCGCATGTGTGTGTGTGCGTGCGTGCGTGTGTGTGTGTGTGTGTGTGTGTGTGCATGTGAGTATGTATGTGTGTGTGCATGCATGTGTGTGTGTGCGTGCGTGCATGTGTGTGTGTGTGCGTGCGTGCATGTGTGTGTGTGTGTGTGTGCATGCATGTGAGTATGTGTGTGTGCATGCATGTGTGTGTGTGTGCGTGCATGTGTGTGTGCGTGCGTGCATGTGTGTGTGTGTGTGCATGCATGCATGTGTGTGTGTGTGTGTGTGTGTGTGTGTGTGTGTGTGTGTGAGGGGTATTTGGAAGAAGGAAGATAATATTCAATTTCATAGGAGAGGTATTCAAGGAGAAGGGGTGGGGGTTTTCTTGGGGGGGGGGGGGAGGAATGTTTTATTGTTAGCTCAGTCTGTCTTCCACATAATACCATAAGGGTTAGCTCATTCTGTCTTGCGTATTATACCACAAGGGTTAGCTCATTCTGTCTTGCATATTATACCACAAGGGTTAGCTCATTCTGTCTTGCATATAATACCACAAGGGTTAGCTCATTCTGTCTTGCATATAATACCACAAGGGTTAGCTTATTCTGTCTTGCATATAATACCATAAGGGTTAGCTCATTCTGTCTTGCGTATTATACCACAAGGGTTAGCTCATTCTGTCTTGCATATAATACCATAAGGGTTAGCTCATTCTGTCTTGCATATACCATAAGAGTTAGCTCATTCTGTCTTGCAAATAATACCATAAGGGTTAGCTCATTCTGTCTTGCAAATAATACCATAAGGGTTTGCTCATTCTGTCTTGCATATACCATAAGAGTTAGCTCATTCTGTCTTGCAAATAATACCATAAGAGTTAGCTCATTCTGTCTTGCAAATAATACCATAAGGGTTAGCTCATTCTGTCTTGCAAATAATACCATAAGGGTTAGCTCATTCTGTCTTGCATATACCATAAGAGTTAGCTCATTCTGTCTTGCATATAATACCATAAGGGTTAGCTCATTCTGTCTTGCATATAATGCCATAAAGGTTGGCTCATTCTGTCTTGCATGTAATACCATAAGGGTTAGCTCATTCTTCTAGCTTGCATTTAAGTTCTTAAGAGTTTGTTGTTACTGTTTTCCAAAATCAATGTCATCAGCAAACTGCAGATTGCAAACAGGTGTGTCACCAAGACAGACAGTGGGGGGAATGTTATCCTCTGAGCCTTATCTAGTACTGTTAGGTTACTAGAAATACAAGAAAAAAGGGGGGGGCTAGTGGAAAAAGCAGTTTTCTCATGTTTATTCTGGACTTGACCATTTATTTCCCTTTTTTTATTTTGGGTTAAATATTTTTTCAAAATTGAACAGAACTCGTTTAAAATAATAATGTAAGAAGAAAACCACTCTGCTGATAGCAGAACTGAAATTTGTCTAAAAAAATCCAAATAGCAGCCTAAGCTGGTAGGATTGGTAAATGATGATTTAAATATTGCTCCATACCACTGTGTCTATGGCTACGTACCATTGTGTTTTCCTGCTGTTGTGTCCACATGCATTCAGACAGACTGACCGACCAACATCCCCTGCCCCAATGCATGCTAACTGTTATTACTAATACTAACTTTTTTCTTAATTAATCCTGGCCCCTTAAGTGGACACAGAGGCAGGTAGATACCTTGGTACAAGCAGACAACAGTGGTCAAACATTTTTTCCTGGGGTTTGAGGGAGGGAGGAGGGGGAAGCATTTTTGGAAAATGGATGTTAGGAAGGGAAGGCTACATGTTGCAGTTTGTTGGAATAGGGAAAGAGGGACATGGGGATAAACCAGCAGATTCCTTTTAATTAACGCTCTGTCATCAGTTCACAATTCAAAGATTTATTATCTCACAAATAAAGAAATTCATATGGGTTACAAACTGTACTTAAAAAAAAAAGTAAATGGGAAATAAAAACATTTATCGCAGAGTAACACAGCACAATAAAAACATTTATCAGAGTAACACGGCACAATAAAAACATTTATCGAAGAATAACCAGCACAGTATGCAACCATCACCTTTCACACACTACAAGACAGTACCCATACAAATATCAGGACTTTATCAAAGGAATTTGCGTGGTCACAAGCCAAATATACATAAAAAAGATACACAGAAACTTTTATCACCCAAAACAATTAGATTCCATTATTAATAAAAGATATGCACGCACGCACGCACACACACACACACACACACACACACACACACACACACACACACACACACACACACACACACACACACACACTGCACACACACACACTGCACACACACACACACACACACACACACACACACACACACACACACACACGTCCTTTGGATGAGACTTTAAACCGAGGCCCCGTGTGCGAACGCACGCAGAACATCTTGCGCACACATTAAATCCTGTTCCACTTTTCGTAAGAGTAGGCCATCGTGTGCCGGTGGGAACAGATGACAATGTTTACAAAACTGCATACACACAGGAACCGGATGAAAAAACGCACATGATTGCTTATTCTGTTATCCTCGATATAAAAGAATAAATAAATAAATAAAACACACCGTGCGTGCACACACACACACACACCGTGCGTGCGCACACGCACGCGCACACACACACACACACACACACACACACACACACACTGCAGGCATAATCATATGCCAGTGCACAAATTGTTACATATCATTCAGTAAGAGCACTATCAGTTGATAAAATGTCCATATAAATAAATACTTTATTTTTTAAGTAGATAAGCCCTTTTGTCTGTCATTTTCACACTGAGAAGTTGCTAGTAGAGTCCCGTTATTTTCAGATGCATTGATCTTCTTTTTGACATCTTTCTTCAAAGACAAGGCTTTACATCTCTATAATGTACCACGCAAATGAAACAGTGTAAAATTAGTGTGAAACAGTGTGAAAGTTAACATCGGTGCCTACTCCACTCCCCCCAAAAGTCCTTCAGATGAGACTATAAACAAAGGACCCGCGTATTAACGCACACAGAACATCTTGAACACACATTAAATCCTGTCCTGCTTTTTGTAAAAGTAGGCCATTGTGTGCTGGTGGGGAGAGTCGACAAGATTTACAAAACTGCATACACACGGGGACTGGCTGTAAAAAAGTACATGAATGCTTATTCCGTTATCCTTGATATAAGAGAATAAATAATAATGATAATAAACATTCTGTCATTAGTTCCTTTGTCATTTTCACACTGAGAAGTGGCTTGTAGAGCCCCGTTATTTTCAGATGCATTTACAAGATGCTCTACAAGATTCAGCGCTATATAAATAAAAAATCTTCTTCTTCTTCTTCTTCTTCTTCTTCTTCTTCTCCTTTCTTCTTCTTCTCCAACTTCTTTTTGACATCTTTCTTCATAGATCAGGCTTTTCATCTCATTCTCTATATGAAACCACACAAGTGAAACAGTGTAAAATTCTTATCATCATCTTTTGCCAGTATGACTCTGTCTTTCCATTTGTACAGTGGGACAGATTTTTATTTAATTTTTTTTGTTTTGCTTGGCCGTTCCTATTCTTGATCTGATATTCTTGCTGCAAGATCCCGAGTTGGTATTGACAGAGTGAGGTCACGTCTTTTTAAGTTGTGCAGGTTTTCCAGCCCTGATTTTATTTATTCCTATGCTCTGCTGTGGCTGGTTAGCTGATCCTTCTAAGTGCATGACTTTCGTTTTTTCGGCATTCAGTTGGTTTTTTTAATGCATTTATTCTTTTATATCGAGAATAATGGAATAAGCACTTGTGTGCTTTTTTACATCCAGTCTCCATGTGTATGCAGTTTTGTAAATCTGTAACAATTGTAGGCTTTCTGTTCAGCATTCCTGATTTTCTCTAGAAGTATTTGTAATACAAACAACGTGTCTGTTGTTCTGCTGTTTGTCCTTTAACCTGCCTGGCAGTCTGGGAACTCTTCTTCCACTTTGATTTTAATTCCGTTTGATGAGGATCAGAATTTTGCCAGTGTGACTGATTAAGGGGCAATGTAGGAATAGAGAAAGACGGATGAGAGAGAGAGAGTGTGTGTGTGTTTTTATGTGTGTGGGCTTGTGTGTGTGTGTGTGTTTTGTGTGTGTGTTGTTGTGTGAGAGAGAGAGAGAGAGAGAGAGAGAGAGAGAGAGATATTAAACGATATTTATTCAAGAAAGGCCATAGCCCCATTTGAAGGGTTTACACAAGACACATAATTATAAGAATGTTACACACAAGTACACAAACATATTCATACAACTAACTGCAATGCAATACGTACACACATAGTTATACTGTTTTTTGTGTTATGAAATCAAACTAATTCTCCTTTTTAAAGACTTATACATATACATAGCAAGATTTTTCATAACATTTTCATTTTTGGAAGACAGGATCAAAATCATTCTAAAGTGAGCTGGTCTGCAGTAATATTTTTCAGGAATATATTTTGTTCTTAAATCATTTAGCATTGGACAGGAAAAAAGAAAATGTACTTCATCCTCTCTATCAAATGTACACATAGGACATATCAAATTTTTCTCACCCTTCCTCTATCTTGACTATGAACCGCTATTTCAGAGACACTAAATCTGAATTTCGTTAGTGCACATCTAATAAACTTGTTCATATTCATTTCAGTATATATTTATCAATTAATTAGCTCTAGAAATTATTGGAAAAGGAAAACATGGTGTTACATTTGATTTAATAGAACTATTTACTTTGCTCTTTGCTGATGGTATTGTTTTTTGTTGTCAGAAACTTGTTGGTTTGCAGAATCAATTGAATAGTTTGTTTTATGCAGCTCAAATATTAGAACTTAAGGTGAATATGGACAAAACAGATATAGTAGTCTTTCGTAAGGGAGGTTATTTGGCAGCAATGGAAAAATGGTTCTATGGAAATTCCAAAGTTTCAATTGTGAATGCATATAAATACCTGGGTATCTATTTTTCTACCAAACCAAGTTTTTCCCGTGCTTGTCAAGATCTTGTTAGTAAAGGAAAATGTGCAGTCATGAATACTTTGTGTTTGTTATATAAGTTTGAAAATAATTCAGCACGTTTATTTTTTAGGTTATTTGATTCACAGATTCAGCCAATAGTTCAGTATGGTGCTGAAATTTGGGCCTTTGAGAAAGGGCAGGAAATTGAAAAATTACATTGTGTTGCCATGAAGTGTTTTTTGTTTGTCGACAAGAGAACCCCAAATGATTTGATGTATGGCGAACTTGGAAAATTTCCAATATATTTGAACTCATATATCAAATGTATTAAATATTGGTTAAAACTAGTTAGTATGCATGAAGAGAGATTACCTGCCCAAGCTTATAAAGCACTCTACGATTTAGACAGCAGAGGTAAAATATCTTGGGCAACAAATATCCGAAAGTGTTTAGATAGTTACGGGTTTTCATGTGTGTGGAACAATCAGGGTGCAGGTTGTGATAAAAGTTTTTTTATTTGTTTCAAGCAGCGCATAATAGATTGTAGGTGGCAAGATTGGGCCAGTCATATTGAGAATAGTGATCGGTTTTCATTGTATAAGCTACTGAAAATGAATAACCTTAGAGAGAGAGAGAGAGAGAGAGAGAGAGAGAGAGAGAGAGAGAGAGAGAGAGGCACTACAAATGTTAGTTCTTGTCCACATTTCAGTTCCCTGTATAAATTTTGTTTTGTCTGTGATTTTTTTTGGAGTGATGGTGGTGTTTTATTTTTGAAAACAAGTCAGATCAAGTCAAAAACACTTTAATCATTCCTGAAGGGCAATTACAATACTGACAGGCATATTAATACAAATCATAATCAAAAGACACAAGATAGCTACATTTCATGTTTGTTCAACTAAATTGAAGAGATTGTGACCCTGTGAGGCCTTTATTTATTAAATATTTATTGATTCTTTTACATCCAGGATAATGGAATAAGTCATGAGCTTTTTTCCTTTGAATCTCCATGTTTATGCAGTTTGGTCAAATTTGTCATCGGTTCCCATTCGCACACAAAGGCCTACTCTTTCAAAAAGCAGAACAGGTTTTTACATATTTTATTTATTTATTCATTTTTTGTGATGAAATGAATTGGGCTTTAAACAGATGCCTTTGGTATTTATTTATTTCTTAATTTTCTTATTTTATTGTATTCTTTTCTATCGAGGATAATGGAATAAGCACTCATGTGGTATGGTGGGCAAGAATGTTGTTAGCATTGCCGAGTAACTGATTTACTGATCTTCCATCTTTTTGTATGCTAAAGTCATGTATGTTAATGTTGGATATCTGACTGTATTTTGTGTGGGTATGGAATACCCTTTTGTTTTCTTGATGCTTTTTTTTTCTTCAATCTGATGAAATGTGAAATAAAGAAATTAGGACCCAACTCTCTCGGTTGCACCCCCTCCTCCTCCCCCCCCCCCCCTCCAATTAGCATCATCATCATTGTTGTCATGTTGATCAATGCATGTGTAGCCCACTTCCCTTGGTCACACACCCTTATCATCATTATCATCATCATCATCATCATCATCATCATCATCATCATCATCATCACTAATGCATTTATGGGTCCTTTCCTTTCATCACATATCCCTATCATCATCATCATCATCATCATCATCATCATCAATGCAAGTATCTCCCTTCCCATTCGCACACCCCTGACATCATCATCATTACCATTATCATCATTACCATCATCATCATTACCATCATCATTATTACCATCATCATCATCATCATCATCATCATCATCATCATCGCAAATTCAAACATCGCCCACTTCTCTCGGTCACACACCCCTATCGTGCTCCTCATCAATGTATGTGTGGCCCACTTTCCTTAGTCACAGAGCCCTGACATCATCATCATCATTACGCATGAGTGAATCGGTGGTCTAGAGGTAACACACCTGCTTTAAAAAGTGAAAAGTTTTCAAGTGTAAGGTAAAAAAAAAAAAAAAAGGTCAAGATGTCCCATAACCTAGGCGGTCGAAGGGGAGCAAGGTGTCAGAGACTTAAGCTTCTCTAGGGGCCAGCATGTTGAGGGCGGCGCCCATCTCCTCTCCCTCACTGCTTTACCTTCCTTGACCCTAAAGAGGGCAGGTACCCATTTACAGCTGGGTGAACTAGGGGACTGTGCTGAAGCCAAGGCGCACAGTCACCCTTCCAGCTGGTAACCACGCTTGACACTGCTTAACTCCAAGTGTATGGTAGTTTCATCCCCGTTGGTGCCCAAAACTTTCCCCCCATCCACTAGACAGTGAGTGGTGATGTGGGTGCTAGTCTGTTTAGATGAGGAGATAAACTGAGGGGCCATGTGCAATAATCACTGCATGTAAAAGAACCCATGGCAACAAGAAAGTTGTTCCTGGCAAAACTGTAGAAAAAAGCCACTCTGATAGGAAAACAAATACAGTTGCAGACAGGAAAAAGAAAACTAAATGGGTAGGCGCTGCACTTGTGGCGACGCGCTCTCCCCTGGGAGAGCAGCCTAAATTTTAATGCAGAGAAATCTGCTGTGACTTAAAGGGGTGTACAGTCCAATAAAATACAATTCAGTACATGTGCGGCCCACTTTCCTTGATCACACACCCATATCATCATCATCATCCATCATCATCATCATCATCATCATCATCATCATCATCATCATCAATTTTAGCGCAGCCCATTTGTCTGGTTAACCATTATCTTCATCATCATCATCATTACAATTTTGGCCTATCATCATCATTCATCGATGCAAGTGATTCCCGTTTCCCTTCGTCCCACAAACCTATCATCATTATCATCATCATCACTTGGTCACAACCCCTCCCCCCCCCCCCCTGTTGTTACCATATGAATGCAAGTAGCGATTATTTTCTTAGTGACACATCCTATCATCATCATCATTAATGAAAGTGAGTTCCACTTCCCAAGATCACAAACCCCATATCATCATCATCATCATCATAATCATCATCATCGTCAACATCAATCAAAGTAATGGCCCCTTTCCATGGTTCCACACCCCTATTGTTATCACCATTATCATCATCATCATTACCATAATCATTATCATCATCATCATCATCATCGTCAGTGCATATGTGGCCCACCTCTCTTGGTCAGCTGCAGTCACACCTCCCAGTCATCATCACTATCATCATCATCATCATCATCATCATCATGAATAATGCAAGTATGGCCTACTTTTTTTGTCACACACCCCTATCATAAGAATCTTCACCATCATCAATACAAGTATGGCCCACATCCCTTAGTCTCACACCCTTGTCATCATCATCATCATCATCATCATCATCATCATCATCATCATACAATACAAGTGTGGCCCACATCCCTTAGTCTCACACCCTTATCATCATCATCATCATCATCATCATCATCATCATCATTGTAGGTGTAACTCCCCTCCATTGGTCATCCCCCTCCCTCCTTACTATCATCCTCATCACACAACCCTTGTAATCATCATCCTCATCGATGCAAGTGTGGCCCGCCTCTCTTGGTCACACACCCCTATCATTATTATCATCATCATTATCATCATCACCATCATTATCATCATCGTCACCAATGCAAGTGTGGACTGCCTCTCTTGGTCACACCCCCCTGTCATTATCATCCTCATCATCATCAATCATCCCAGTGTTGCTCCCTTGTCTTCTCCCCACCCCCATGTTTGATCATTATCACTCCATGTGAGACCCATTTCCACTCACCACTCCTCCCCCCCCCCCTCCGGCAACCCCATTATCATCGCTGCCTGTGAGGTCTTTTCCCTTCATCCCCCCTCCCCTCCCCAATTGTAATTACAAACACGATCACCATCAACTCAACTTTGACCTACTTCTCTTGATCACACCCTCTATCATCATTGTTGTCAAACAAGTGTGGCCAAAGTCCCTTTGTCAACCACCCCTATCATCATCATCATCATCATCATCATCATCATCATCATCATCATCATCATCATCATCAATATACCTGTAGCTCTTTTCCCTTGATCAATCCCCCCCCCCCTAACGTTTTCATCATTGTCATCATCATCATCGCTGCATGTGAGGCTCATTTCCCTTGGTCATATCCCCCCCTAATCATCATCATTCTCATTATCCATGCACTGCTGTGGCCCACTTCTCTTGGCCACACACCCTTTCATCATCATCAT
>CM060348.1:20611526-20619026 GCA_030674155.1 Stramonita haemastoma
AGGCTGATATAGAGAAAAGGCCTCTGTGGTTTGGTTTCTTTTTTAGAAGGGGAAGAATATTTGTGCACCAGTGGCAAGAAAGGAATCACTATGTGTGTGTGTGTCTTTGTCTGCGTCTTTGTCTGTGTGTGTATGTTTGTCTGTGTGTGTGTGTGTGTGTGTTTGTCTGTGTGTCTCTGTTTGCCTGTGTGTGTGTGTGTGTGTGTGTGTGTGTGTGTGTGGTGTGTGTGTGTGTGTTGTGTGTTTGCCTCTGTGTGTGTGTGTGTCTTTGTCTCTGTGTCTTTGTGTGTGTGTTAAGTGTGTGTGTGTGTGAGACAGACAGACAGACTTAAGGTGATATTGGAACTTGATTTAGTATGTTTGATGCGTATTATTTATATCAGTTTGGATATGCAGTGTTTTGTGCTTATGAAATATCCAACCCATAATATGGAATGTAAATGAGGAACTGGTGGGGTTTTTTTGTTGTTGTTTTTTTAAAGTACACAATGTTCCTGAAACCTTTTATAATGTTGAAGTTTTGATTTTATTTGTAATATTGGCTTAACAATGGTTTTTTTGGCTTTTTTCTCAAAACACGAAAAAGGTTCTAAAGTAATGATAGCTGTTCAAGTACTAATTTACATATTTAAAATGTCAACTATTTTGTTTCCCTGTTTTTTCACACTACAAAATATTGCTATTTTTTAACGCCATGAAATATTGCTATTTGTAAAGAAAAGTCTTGCTGTTTTTCTACACTACAAAATATTGCTATTTTTTCACACTACAAAATATTGCTGTTTTTTTCACACTACAAAATAATGCTGTTTTTCTTCACACTACAATATATAGCGTGTTTTTTTTACGATATAAAATATTGCTGTTGATTTTTATGTTTGAAATGTTGACTGTTGATGGCAGATGTGTGTATTGATCTTCTGCCTGTCAGCAGATCTGTGTATTGATCTGCTTGTTGGCAGATCAATGCTGATTTTACACCAACACCTTAGGAAAGATTTAGGGTGTATCATTTCGAGTATAGCGATTGTGTGTTGTGTGTGTGTGTGTGTGTGTGTGTGTGTGTGTGTGTGTGTGTGTGTGTGTGTGTGTGTGTAATGGGGAGTTGAATGTTCAAGAGCCAGAAAGTTTGGTTTGTGTTTGTGAGTTTGTGTTTTTCTTTTAGTGGTGGGGAAGAGGCAGGATGTTCATGTGATATATGCAAGGGGGTATTTGCAAGAAAGAAATCTGTGTGTGTGTGTGTGTGTGTGTGTAAGGTGTGTGTGTGTGTGTGTGTCTGTGTGTGTGTGTGTGACTTTGTATTCACTTTGGTACTGATTTTTTTGTTGTCATGATTATGTTTGTTCTGGATATCTGATTATGATTTGTATGTATAGAATAAGGCATCATTGCTTGAATAATATGATGAAGTGTGGAAGACACAAGATATCATCAGATCGTGTTGGTGGCAGATATTGCACTGATCTTCCACTGGATGGCAGATCATTGCAGATTTTACACCTACACCTGTGTCTTTGAAATTAGTTATATGAAAGATTTTAGCGGTTATGTTTTTCAAGTATTCAAATAATTATATATGAGATGGGAGGGGGATAGAGGGAAAATTTGTGTGTGTGAGAGAGGAATTCTTTTAATTTTATTTTATTGGAGGGGGGGCAGGGTATAAAAATTGTTGAGAGAGAAAAATTATTTTAATTATTTTTTTTCTAGAAGGGGGGGGGGGGGGGGGGGTATATGAGAGCATGAGATTGGAGATGGGTGTGTATAGAGTAGGGTGATAGTGGCAGTGTTTGCTATGGTGGTTTGATATGTTTAAAGTTGGGGTTTTTTTTTCATAGTTTTTTTTTTTTTAATTAAGACTATTCAATATCTTAATAGAATAGAGTATTAATTCAAGTGATGCTTCTCTTATTATTCAACATGTTATAACAATTATCAAAAGTTCATGCGCTTGTGTGGGTGTGAATGCTTCCAATGTTTGTGTGTGTCTGCGTGTGTGGGTGGGTGCATGGGCACACTGGTGCACCCACAGTAGTATTTGTGATTTTACTTGGGTGAATTTATGACCGGCTCAGGTGTAGTAGATTTGTGGGGGCTCTTTATATTTTGAAGGGTGCCAGTTGATGTTTGGAACCTGTGTTGTGGTATATGTATCCTGATGCTATGTTCACATGTTTACTGTTTTTATGTATGACTTGTAACCCCATTGAATTTCTCTGTATGTAAGATAATAAAGTGATTAAACTGAATTGATATTAATGAATGGTGTGTCGGAGTTTATTTGGGATTTTTGTTTTTGTGTTTTGAATTCATGATGGAAATATTTGTGATTTGTATTCGTAATCTCATTTTTATATGTAACACCTTTTTTAATAATGCATGTTTTTTTTTAAAGTGTGTAATGTTTAAAAACAAATCAAATGCTGAAGTATTTATTTTATTCTTTCTGACATGTTACTTTGAAATTATATGAAGTTGCTTTATCACCTGTGTGTGTGTGTGTGTGTGTGTGTGTGTGTGTGTGTGTGTGTGTGTGTGTGTGTGTGTGTGTGTGTAATGGGGAGTTGAATGTTTGAGAGAAAGTAAGTTTGTTTTGGTGGGAAAGAGGCAGGATATTAATGTGAATATGCAAGGGGCTTATTTGCAAGAAAGGAACCTGTGTTGTGTGTGTGTGTGTGTGTGTGTGTGTGTGTGTGTGTGTGTGTGTGTGTGTGTGTGTGTGTGTGTGTGTGTGTGTGTGATTTTGTCTGTGTCTCTGTGTGTGTGGTATGGGCTTATTTTGGATCTGAATTATTTTTATGTGTGATGATTATGTCTGTTTAAATGTGTTCTGGAAATCCAATTATGATTTGTGTGTGTGTAGAACAATGCATCATTGCTTTAATGATACGATGAAGTGTGGATGACACAATCATGACATGTGATGTCATCAGATTGTGTTGGTGGCAGATATTGCACTGATCTTCCACTGGATGGCAGATCATTGCAGATTTTACACCTACACCTGTATCTTTAAGATGGACCATAAGAAAGACTTTTTTTTCTGTTTTATTTCATGTATCTAAGTATATGGGGATGGGAGAGGGTGGAAAATGTGTGTGAGAGAGAAATTCTTTTGATATATATATATTTTTTTTATTGGAGGGGGGTAAAAATAGCTGTTGAGGGAGAGAAAAATTCTGTAATTTATATATATATATATATATATATATTATATATATATAATATATATATATATATATATATATATACATATACAAAAATTTTAGGGGGAGGGGTTCCATATGTGAGCATAAGAAGGGAGGTGGATGTGTATAGAGTAGGGTGATAGTGGCAGTGTATGCTTTGGTTGAAGTGGGAATTTTTTTTTTAAGACTTCAATATTTTAAAAGAATAGAGAATCAATTCAAGCGACGTTTCTCTGTTTATACAACACATTTTAACAATTTGGTTTACATAAAAAAAAAACAATACACACATGTGTGTGAATGTTTCCAATGTTTGTGTGTGTGTGTGTGTACATGTGTGTGCAAGCTATTTATTTATGCATTTAATTTTATTTATTCTTTTATATCGAGGATTATGAAATAATCACTCATGCTTTTTTACATCCAGTCCCCGTGTGTGTGCCGTTTTGTAAATGTTGTCATCCATTCCCACCGGCACATAGTGGCCTACTCCAACAAAAACGGAACAGGATTTAATGTGTGCATATATTTGTGGGTGTGTGCGAGCCATGGGTAAACTGGTGCCTACACACCAGTATTGTGATTTTACTTGGGTTAGTGTATGACTGGCTTTGGTGTAGCAGATTTGTGGGTGCTCTTTATATTTTGAAGGGTGCAATTGATGTTCAGAACCTGATTTTGTGGTGTATATACATACATACATATATACATACATACATACATATATATATATATATATATATATATATATATATATATATATATACATATACATATATATATATACATACATATATACACATATATATGTGTGTGTGTGTGATGTTATGTGTACATGTTAACTGTTTTTATGTATGGCTTATAACTCCCTTGAAATTCTCTGTACACGAGATAATAAGGTGACTGAAATTGAATTGAATGAATGATGTGTGTGTTTATTTGGGATTTTTTCCCCTTGGATTTTGATTTCTTGGTGGAAATATTTGTGTTTTGAACTGTCATCTCATTTTTATTGTAACATCTTTTTCAATGATGCATGTCTTTAAGTGTGTGATAGTTAAAAACAAATCAAATGCTAAAATATTGACTTTATTCTTTCTGACATGTGACTTTGAAAAATAAAAAGTTGCTTTCTCACATTGTGTGTGTGTGTGTGTGCGTGCGCACCTATGTGTGTGTGTGTGTGTGTGTGTGTACGTATGTGTGTGTGCACGTATGTGTGTGTGTGCACATTTATTTATTTTTATTTATTCTTTTATATCGTGAATAATGGAATAAGCACTCTTGTGCTTTTTTACATCCAATCCCTGTGTGTATGCAGTTTTGAAATGTCATCTGCTCCCACCGGTACACGATGGCTTACTCTTACGAAAAGCGGAACAGGATTTAACGTGTGCGCAAGATGTTCTGCGTGCGTTCGCACACGGGGCCTCGGTTTATAGTCTAATCCGAAGGACTTTTGGGGAGAGTGGAGTCAGCACTGATGTTAACTCCAGGAGAAAAATCTCGACCTAATGGAACTCGGGTTGTCAAACTGCCAGAGCAATGTTCTGACCACTAGGCTATCCCGTCCCCCCTTTACCCCTTTGGATAATGGAATAGGCACTCGAGCTTTTTTTTTTACATTCAGTCCCCGTGTGTGTATGCAGTTTTTGTCAATTTTGTCATCTGTTCCCACCGGCACAATGGTCTACTCTGTTTTGTTTTTAAACAGAAGAGGTTTTAACGTGTGTGCAAGATATTCAGCGTGCATTCGCTCTGGGGACCTAGCTCGGTTTATAGTCGCATCCGAAGGATGTAAGCATCATCCGCTCATCAGCATTCAGTCTATTTGAATTTATTTACAGTTCTAGTGGAGGCAGGGGGCAGGATAGCTCAGTGGTCAGAGCGCTTGGTTTCCCCCAGCCAATGTTAAGCAGCGTCGAGCGTAGTTACCAGTTGGATGGGTGACCGAATACGCGCCTTGGCTTCAGTACAGTTCCTCCAGTTCACCCAGCTGTTAATGTGTACCTGCCCTATTTAGGGTCAGGTAAGGTAATGCAGCGAGGGAGAGGAGATGGGCGCCGCCCTCAGCATGCTAGCCCCTAGAAAAGCTGAGGTCTCTGATGCCTTGCTCCCTTACGAGCTTATGTGGACCCCACAGTCACAGGACAAAACAAAAAGTCCTGGAGGTCGTGCTGACAACTGTCCAACAGGCCCTTTGGTAATCCTTCCTTTAAGTAAGTCTCTGCCAGCAAAATAGCCAACAGAGGGAGCAAGCAAGCGAATGAGCGAAAGAACGAGCGAGCGAGGGAGCGAGAGAGAGAGAGAGAGTTGCTATTGACACCCCTTCCCACCAAGTCGTTTTTTTGGAAGTGTGTGTGACCTGTATTCATTCCTCTTGTTTGTTAACAATGATGATTCCAAATCCAATAACCTGTTTACATTAAGACAATACTGCCAAGAAGCATATTCCTTCAAAATTTCACATACCATTTAGTTCTGTTTTTGAGGTCTATAATTACCTAATTCACCTCAAACAGTCAAGGACACGAGGTCTCTATGGAATAGACAGCAGAATTCTGAAACTGTCAGCTCCAGTTATCACAGACACCCTAACATATATATATATATATATATATATGTATATGTATATATATATAATATATATATATATATATATATATATATATATATATATATATATATCGTAAATCCATACCATAAGCCCACCATCTAGCAAACGCCCACCCCCCACTTTTGGCCAAAAGTTGTGTACAGGGGTAACTACCTAGCAAACGCCCACCCTCCTTTTTTCAAAGAGACTATGCTCACTTTCACTAGGATTTGTGCAGACTGTTCTAAAAGTCTTTTTTTCCCCTTCATTACCTTTTCGTGTTTCTTTCCTTTTTTTCTTCTTCTTTGTCCCCTCTCCTCACTCCCACCCATCCCCAGAATGAAAATTACGTTTATGCTTTTTCCACTGACGTCTTTTGTCTGTCAGTAACGTAGCAGTATTTTGACAAGGCTTCCTTATGACCGGAATTTGGTTCTAGAATCTCTCTGTGCCATTTTTGCAAAATGCCGAAGGGACAGTCTTACACTGTATCTTTCAAATTGGAAGCCCTCCAGTATCTGGATAACGAAGCAGGTGGGAATGTTTCAGTGTGCCCGTGAATTTTCTGTGGATAGGAAGAGGATCAGGGACTGGAGTGAAAACAGAGATAGACTTGAACAGCAGTACCGAAAAGACAAACAAAAATGGAAACTGTCAAAAGGACCAGCGGTTAGATCTGAACACATCGACCAAGGTGTGCTGCATCATCTGGAAGATGAAAGATCTGAAGGCAGGGTATTGCTAAACAAGGATCTACAAGGCAAAGCGATGAAACTCGTTGGCCTTCTTTGCCTCAAAGTCCCTTTTTTCTATTTCCCTTCACTTCTACTCACACCACCTAACTTACATGCTTTGGGGTTTGTATTCACTCAATTACTTGGTTGAGCACAAAATATATTTTGTGCAAAGGGGTCTATCCCTAGCAAACGCCCACCCCACAATTTTGCCCTAAATCAGTGCACAGGGGGGGGGGGGGGGGGGGGGTATGCTAGGGATTTTACGATATATATATATATATATATATATATATATATATATATATATATATATATATATATATATATATATAAAACCAATATGTTCAAAAGAACTATTTCCCCAATGCCTTCAAAACTGCTAGAGTGATTCCCATCTACAAATCTTGTGACACTTCAGATCCTTAAATTACAGGCCAATCTCTATTATATCCCTCCTTTCAAAACCCCTGGAAAAACATACAAATAAACACTTAATCTGTCATATAGACACTAACAACCTACTCCACCCTAATCAATCAGGATTCAGACAAAATCACTCATGTCATACTGCATTGACTAGTCTCATAGACAATTGGCTATCAAACATTAATGAAAATAAATTTTGTGGAGTATTATTTGTAGATTTCAAAAAAGCATTGGATACAACTGACAACAAACTTCTCATCAGAAAGCTAGACCTATATAATCTATCATCAAATAGTCTAGAAGTAGAACTACTCGCTTCTTATCTTAAAAACAGACAACAGTGTGTCTCAACACCTATATCCACATCCAATCTAAAAACCATTTATTATGGAATACCACAGGGATCTCTACTTGGACCTATTCTCTTTTCATTATGCATAAATGACCTTCCACTACATAATTATCAAATCCAAATGTGAACTGTTTGCTAATGACACAACCATACATAAGAGCCATAACATTGAATCTTGCAACCATATTACAACAAAGCTGT
>CM060348.1:20624026-20625641 GCA_030674155.1 Stramonita haemastoma
ACAGTGTTAGCGCTGTCTAAGCTGTTAATGTTAGAATTCCTCTATGACTACTTTAAACCATTGTATCCAAAGTCTAGAGTCCTGTACACGGACACTGACTCCTTTATTCTGGACATTCCGACTGAAGACTTTTATAAAGACATGGAGACAGAAGTAGCTAAGGAATCAGACAGCTGGTATGACACATGTGATTACCCTAAAGACAGTCCTTTACATTCAGTAGTAAATAAAAAGGTTATTGGTAAGATGAAGGATGAAATGAATGGAACTAGAATAACAGAGTATGTTGGTTTGAGAGCAAAAATGTATAGTGTCGCTTGTTAAACTATTGTTATTAAAAAAGCAAAAGGGATCAGCAAACCTGTAGTTAAGATGACTATATCACACGACAACTATAAAGAAGCACTCTTTGGTTCTAAAGTGTTTCATCATGACAATGTAAAACTAAGGTCTGAATTACATCAGATCAACACAGCTGTTGTAACCTAGAGGTCATTAGACCCTACCAACACAAAGCAGGTGTTCGTACGACCAGAATGATCATAATGCAATTGGGTCATTGGAGAACACCAAAAAATAAACAAATAAATAACTGAAATTTATCTACTTTTTTTTTAGTCTTTAAATATATAAAACAGCATAATGTTTTTTGTTATTAAATAACTGTTCTAACATACTGTTTTCATGGGTGTCTAGAACCACCGCACACTTTGACCCGGACTTTTAGCTTTCTAGACAGGGGCATTACCTCTAGACCACCGAAACACTGAATAATTTATGAAATAATTATATTTTTAGATGCTTTTGAAACTGATCTTTGTTTTTGGCAAGTGTCAAAGTTTTGGGAGCCTATCCTGAATACAAGAAGCTCAATTTGTACAGTGTGTTTCTGGCTCTTGGAAATGTTAGCAAGTGGTTGTGTCTATTCTTGTTTTTTTTGTTAAAACATTTGATTATCTAGGGATGTGCAATAACTAGCCTTTGATCTGTGTTTAAGAGAATTAGCTTCGTACCTTTCTATCCTAAATTGTTTATTTGTACTATGGGTTAAGATAGTTTCTGAATTTTATATCTGTTTCAGTATCTTATTTTACCTGAGGAAGTTTAATTCTTTCTTATACAGGGAGCAGGTTTGTCCTACACTAAAAGAGAATGTATTAATCCAATGTACTGTGTGTGTGTGTGTGTGTGTGTGTGTGTGTGTGTGTGTGTGCGCGCGCACGTGTATGTGCACACCAGTCCATCGTGGGCGACCTCATTTTAGATCTACCAGCGTGGCAGATAAAGCAGCACGGGTTTGTGTTGAAATTGAAATTCAGGGGGGGGGGGGGGGGGGGGGGGGGGGGGGGGGGGGGGGGGGGAGTGGTGGCCCACGCTTATTTTCAAACAAAGTGCTTCCTTGCTGTGATTGGTGGCTGAATTTAGGACATGAGTTGGGAATGTGACCCCATTCTCTGAAAGAAGTTGGCGGCAGTTTACTTAAATGTCTGCTAAACTCTCTTTACAATCTGGGATATCAGATGGACAGATCTCCCAGTGGGCATAGGGGAGGGGCGGGGTGGTATCAATATAGATAGCATCACTACTTTCTGGAAATTCTCTGCTTATTCTCTTT
>CM060348.1:20625741-20630741 GCA_030674155.1 Stramonita haemastoma
ACACACACCACACCACTAACACACACACAACACACCACACAAAACACACACACCCCACCACAACACCCCCAAAGTCCCCCCTCTCCCCCCCCCCCCCCCCCCACACACACACATCACAATCAAAACCTTACCGTCCACTTTCATCAACACGTTCGGTGTCGGAAGCCTGGGATGACGTCATTGTCCAGAATGACGTAAAGGAGGACGATGACGCCAAAGCTGATGGCCATAGCGTGCCTTGTGCGTCGCACGCGACGACAGGCAAGGTAGCAGACTCGCAGTATGTTCCTCATTTGGAAAGAACATTGACCTTATCTGAAAACACAGTAATCAATTCATTCAAATTCATATTCAAATTACTGTATTATCTCTAAAACTATGTGGTCGGCGGGGCTATAAGCAACATCATTGCATTGGATTGGATCTCTAAAACGAGAGAAATTCCAGTGCGTTACAAGCCATATAATTATAAGAACAAAAACCACGTAAAATATGATAATTATACCAATATAGCACAATACAGGTTCTGAACAACAGCACGCACCCATCACAGTATAAAGAGCACCCCACAAGTCAGCAATACCTCAACCAGTTGTATAAATACAGTTTTGTCACCGTTTTGTCAGTTTTGTCATAGTGAGTCACGTTGATGATGATGATGACGATGATGTTGATGATAGATGATGATGATGAGGAGGAGGAGGAGGAGAGAGGAGGAGGAGGAGGAGGAGGAGGAGGAGCAGGAGGAGGAGGAGGAGGAGGAGGATGATCATGATGATGGTGATGGTGATTGTCACACGAATGCACGCGCACACACACACACACACACACACACATACACACAGACACACAGACACACACACACACAAACACACACACACACAAATGCATACACGCACACACACGCACGTACACACACACTCACAAGCACGCACGCACGCACACACAAACAAAACTGCATGCACATAGGGACTGTATGTAAAAAAACAACAACAGGAGTACTTTTTTCATTGTCATTGTATGAAAAGTATATAAAAAAAACCAACACGGACACTATGACACACAGACACACAGACACACAGACACACAGACACACACACACACACACACACACACACACACAGACACAAACACCCACATACACCACACCCCACACCCACCCACCCCACCCACACCCACACCCACACCCACCCACCCACCCACAACACACACACACACACACACACACACACACGTGCGCGCGCGTGCGTGCGTATGTGCGTGCGTGCGAATTAAAACAAACAAGCAAACCGTTACATAGCCAAAAATAAAGAAGAAAGAACCGAAGAAAGTCTAACAACAACAACAACAACAACAACAACAACAACAACAATAACAACAACAACAGTAAGAACAGCAACAACATTAACAGCAACAAAATGCATCTCAAGAAAGAAAAAAACACGATGATTAATTTTAGTGTTGAGGACGAGGTTGTGAGGGGAAAGTGAGAGAGGTTCTTTGAAAATATTGATACAATAATTTTTTCACAAGACAGCATCATCAGTTCAAAACAATAATTATGGACTAAGGGATGGTATAGCAGGGTGGTTAAATAATACCGTCCGACTTCAATCACATGGGTCCTTGGGTTTGAATCCTGGCGGCGTCTGGTGGATTTAGGAGAGGAAGTTTTACGATGTTCCACATCAACTTAAAGTGCAAACCTGCTTTTGCCTTAGTTTCCTTCATGTATGATATACAAGCAGATACAATTAAGCACGTTTAAGGTCCCATAAGCTGCCACCGTAGTCTAGTGGTTAGGG
The DNA here is from genome assembly GCA_030674155.1 of Stramonita haemastoma. Taxonomy (NCBI): domain Eukaryota; kingdom Metazoa; phylum Mollusca; class Gastropoda; order Neogastropoda; family Muricidae; genus Stramonita; species Stramonita haemastoma. The sequence continues at coordinate 20,627,547 of CM060348.1, forward strand.
CGTTGGACTCGTAATCTAAAGGTTGCGGGTTCGATCCCAGCTTTCGGCTATGGCGTTGTGCCCTTGAAAAGGCACTTTACGGCTATTTTCTCACCCCACTCAGGTGTAAAAGGGGTACCAACCTTGTGTTGGGGGTTAACCCTGCGATAGACTGGCGTCCTATCCAGGGGGGAGTCTATGACTCTCAGTCGCTTAACGCCACAGAAACCGGGATAAGCACCGGTCTGATGACCTTAGGCTCGGGACAGACTTTAACTTTAACTTAAGGTCCCATAGATCACGCCGTCGTTTGATGGGTTACGGAAACACGAGAATATTCAGCATACATCTCCGAAGTCAGAATGTAGCTACTTTCATTGTGGTAACGGTAAAACCAAAAAAGTAAAGGTGTCCCATAACCTGTGTGGTCGTAGAGGAGCGAGGCGTCAGAGACCTCAGCTTCTCTAGGGGCCAAGCATGCTGAGGGCGGGGCGGCACCCATCTCCTCTCCCTATGCTGCTTTACCTTCCCTGACCCTAAAGAGGGCAGGTACCCATTGGCAGCTGGGGGAACTGGGGGAAACTGTATACTGACTGACGCGCTAAGTATATTTCATTACCTTTTGTTGGTTAAAGAAGAATAGTTGAAGTTTCAGTCAGAATTAGCTCTCTGAAGTTCCCATGGTGGGCAAGACGACAATTAATCTTTGATGTGGTTATTTTTGTAGGACATATTTCTGCCTTATCAAAGATATAACTCCCAGCTGTGGTAACAGAGCGAATAGTATATATGTGCTCTTTTAGGTGTAAAGTGTGTGTGTGTGTGTGTGTGTGTGTGTGTGTGTGTGTGTGTGTGTGTGTGTGTGTGTGTGTGTGTGTGTGTGTGTGTGGTGTGTGTGGTGTTGTGTGTGTGTTAAGTGTGTGTGTGTGTGTGTGGGTGGTTGTGTGTATGTGTGTTAAGTGTGTGTGTGTTAAGTGTGTCTTTTGTGTCTGTGTGTGTCTGTGTGTATGTGTGTTAAGTGTGTGTATGTGCATGTGTGTGTGTGTTTGTGTGTGTGTTTGTGTGTGTGTTAAGTGTGTGTGTGTGAAGTGTGTGTGTGCGCACCGTGTGTGTGTGTGTGTGTGTGTGAGTGGTGTGTGTGTTGTTAAGTTGTGTGTGTGTGTTGTGTTTGTGTGCGTGTGCGCGTGCATGCGTGTGGTAAAAGAATGTAGAGCGATTTGAGCAGGTATTAGCGAGCAAATAAGAAACAACACGATCAAGGGCGTTACGCTGCAATCTATATCGATTTTCACCTGTTTTCGATTTTTCTTTTGTTCTATTTGTTAAAACGAGAGAGAGAGACAAGGCAAGGCAAGGCAAGGCAAAGGCAAGGCAAAATTCTTTTATTCGAGGATAATAGATAAGCACTCATGTGCTTTTTTTTTACATCCAGTCCCCGCCCTTTTCAAGGGAAAACATCAAGATAAAAAGATACTAAACAGTAAAACTATATGCAGTACCATACAACATAAAGAATAAGGACATTATACATAATAAGATAATAAAAAATGCACACTTTCAGAAGACGAAAATCAGAAGCCACAATAAAATGATTTTGATTATAAAAGAAAAGAGAAGCGTTAATAGATAAAGAGCAACCAAAGAAACATAATGAAATAAACAACTTAGCAACCAAGAAAAGCCCACCCAAAAATACTTAGCTACAACATTGTTACAACTCATAACAAACAAAATGAACTCAGAAGGAACTAAAGAAATACAATGATTATAATGATGACAACAAAATAATATCAACAATAGTGATAATAGTATAAATAATAATACACGTAAAACTCATTTCCTACAACGTAGGTCACACACACACACACACACACAAAACACACACACACAACACACACACACACCCACACACACACACACATACACACACACACATACATACATACATACATACATACATACATACATACATACATACATACATACAAAACATACATACATAAAAGAGAGAGAGAGAGAAGAGAGAGAGAGAGAGAGAGAGAGAGAGAGGAGAGAGAGAGAGAGAGAGAAGAGAGAGAGAGAGAGAGAGAGAGAGAGAGAGAGAGAGAGAGGAGAGAGAGACAAGGCAAGGCAAGGCAAGCAAGGCAAGGCAAAGCAAAATTCTTTTATTCGAGGATAATAGATAAGCAGTCAATGTGCTTTTTTAACATCCAGTCCCCCCCCTTTCAGGGATAAAAATCAAGAAAAAAAAAGACAGCCTCAACTAAAGAGAGAGAGAGAGAGAGAGAGAAGGAAAAGAGAAGAGAGAGAGAGAGAGAAGAGAGAGAGAGAGAGAAAGAGAGAGAGAGAGGACAGACAGACAGACAACAACAGACAGACAGACAGACAGACAGACAGACAGACAGACCGAGACAGAGACAGAGACAAGAGAGGACAGGCAGAAAAACACAGACAACACAGCCCACACAGACAGACAGGCAGACAGACAAAAAGAAAACAGACAAACAGAATCTTAAAACAGCAAACAAAAAATTAATAGTGGTATTAGTATAACGTTTTGAAATAAGAAAATGTCTCTGTCTCTGTTTTTTCTGCCCTGTCTGTTGTCTGTCTGTCTGTCTGTCTGTCTGTCTGTCTCTGTCTCTGTCTCTCTGTCTCTGTCTCTTTCTCTCTCTCTCCCTCTCACTCTCTCTCCTTCACCTTCTCTTTTTCACCTCTCTCTCTGTCTCTCTTTTGTCTCTCTGTCCCGTCTCTGTCTCTCTCTCTCTCTTTCTTTCTCTCTCTCTTTTCTCTCCCTCCCTCCCCTTCTTATTTATCACTCTTCTTGTACGTCATCTTTTTGTCTCTATCTTTTTTCCCTCGATAAAAAAAGATCACATTGTAAAATCTACTAGATAGCTATGGTAACGTATCGATTATTCATAAAAGCTTGCATGACTGTCACAACGTATTGAAACTCTGGGGGCCAAAGATCTATTATACTTGAAAAGAAAAATAGTATAAACTCAGACTGGGTGTTGTTCAGATAGAAATGTCCACGGACCCTAGCTTACAGAATGCACAGTGAATTAATACAGCTGCCCCTTTCTACAATAAAGCGACAGAAGCTGAAAGACATTTTGTTTTAGATGTTTAGATGTTATGAATAATTTGTTATTGATTGCTTTGTCTGTTGTATAGGTCCAATGCAAGCGCTTTGATTTTGGGTTTTAACAA